>CM061118.1:4240949-4732370 GCA_030770115.1 Daphnia galeata
CATCTGATTGTCTTAAAACCCTAAAACAGAAATTTTGGTCTTCATTAATATTAACTAAATTCAATGCATATCATAAAATGTAAATGAAATACCTGTCTGGTCGAGGAATTTTTGCTATCTTGCAACCAAAGCCCACACGAATTCTGGTGTCAAACGTCAGAAGGCTATCAATCACAAACAACAACAGCTCAGATTTCCAAGGCGACCAAATGAGGGTGGCCAGAAACAAAAGAGGAGAGTTTCGCGACTCGGACGCCAAATTCAAATCGAATTTCAGTGGAAATTCAAAAAGAAATCGTCCGCTCGAATGCCGGAAAAACAAACGAAGAGCGCGTGTGCGCCTTTTCTTCTCTTCTCCCCCTTCTCTTCCCCCTTTCCCCCTCTTTTTCTTCCCTTTTCCCCCCGGGACAGAGAAGATTACGCCCCAGCTTTTGCGCAGGGGCCATGCTAATCTTCTCTGTATCGTTCCAATTTTAGTATATGTATTCCGTATGGAATATATTAAAATGAAGTCCAGTCAATGATCTTGTAGTTCGTCGTTTTGTCCTTCTACTGCATTTGCCAGATTAAATAAAATTAAGGAAACATGTCTTTCAAATGAATTTTCGTGTGTAATTCAGTGTTAATATCTTCATGAACTCTACCTCTGTAAACACAAGCATTAGAAGCTCTCTATTTTTCTCGAGCAAAATGACAGAGGAGTAAATTAGACACTGTCAGAATGTCCAGATCATTCAAGTTTACAGTACCCACCATAGGTATTGGCTAGTCCCAATCCAAATTTCAGTGTTTTAATCCGCACCAAATAGGCCCTACGGTTTTTGGCGGGGAAATTTTTTTAAATACTAATTTTCATCGTAGAGCTCATACAAACCCTACTTCAACCCACTTAAAAGTAAACAAAGGATGAAAACCTCGTGTCTACTGATTATCATATATACAACCTTTCAACAATTATCTAATTAAAAATCAGAACGATTAAGTCCGACCCTTTATCTTTCTTATGAAAACCAACGTGATTTCTCAACAATAGTATTTAAAATAATCTTTCGTTGGTAGGCTTATCTCGCCTGGGTTAAAACACTGAAATTTTGATAGGGTGAGCCAATACCTATGGTGGGTACCGTTGTTTGTACTTAAGCAGCCGAGGATTATATCTTGCCTTATAGCACCTTGGTTCGTATTATGGGTTTACAGACGTTTTTTTTCAAAAATACGTTAAAAACTCGGACATTTAAAGAATTTGATGAGTTTTTGATAAAACTAATACTAAACTTACTGAATGTTCCAAGGGGAAATTAAACATACAGAATTTCAAATAACAGTTCCTTGCTCATAAAGTCAACTAAGTTTCATTGAAGTCGTCGTGAGAGGCATTCCTTTGAAGTACTTGGATTTCGGGCAACATAATGTAAAAATGAAGTTCTGTAGAAGCAAAACCAAACGCTGCGCAGATGGTAGGATTCGAACCTACGCTCCCAGAGGGAAACTGATTTCTAGTCAGTCGCCTTAACCACTCGGCCACATCTGCTTTATTGACTTTTAGAATGTCACAAAAAAATTTTTACGGTAGACGAATGCAAAAAACTATAGAATGAAAAGTGTCAATGAACGATTGTCAGAAGAGGGATTCGAACCCTCGCCCAGAAGACTGGACTGCGACCTGAACGCAGCGCCTTAGACCGCTCGGCCATCCTGACTGAAAGGTGTCACTGAAATCGGGTGGAGTCCAAAGTCAAAATTAAAAATGGTTTCATGTAAATATTTCCTTATGACATGACGATGCCTCCTATGAGAATTGAACTCATGACCCCTAGTTACCATTATTCTTCCTACAAGACTACTGCTCTGCCACTGAGCTAAGGAGGCTTCAAGAGTTGACTTCAATGTCTTCAAATAGTATCTATGTAAAGCTCCAAACAAAATTATTTTTTTTCACACAAAAAATGTGGAACGCTTCACGATTTTGCGTGTCATCCTTGCGCAGGGGCCATGCTAATCTTCTCTGTATCGTTCCAATTTTAGTATATGTATTCCGTATGGAATACATTAAATTGAAGTCCAGTCAATGATCTTGTAGTTCGTCGTTTTGTCCTTCTACTGCATTTGCCAGATTAAATAAAATTAAGGAAACATGTCTTTCAAATGAATTTTCGTGTGTAATTCAGTGTTAATATCTTCATGAACTCTACCTCTGTAAACACAAGCATTAGAAGCTCTCTATTTTTCTCGAGCAAAATGACAGAGGAGTAAATTAGACACTGTCAGAATGTCCAGATCATTCAAGTTTACAGTACCCACCATAGGTATTGGCTAGCCCCAATCCAAATTTCAGTGTTTTAATCCGCACCAAATAGGCCCTACGGTTTTTGGCGGGGAAATTTTTTTAAATACTAATTTTCATCGTAGAGCTCATACAAACCCTACTTCAACCCACGCAAAAGTAAACAAAGGACGAAAACCTCGTGTCTACTGATTATCATATATACAACCTTTCAACAATTATCTAATTAAAAATCAGAACGATTAAGTCCGACCCTTTATCTTTCTTATGAAAACCAACGTGATTTCTCAACAATAGTATTTAAAATAATCTTTTGTTGGTAGGCCTATCTCCCCTGGGTTAAAACACTGAAATTTTGATAGGGTGAGCCAATACCTATGGTGGGTACCGTTGTTTGTACTTAAGCAGCCGAGGATTATATCTTGCCTTATAGCACCTTGGTTCGTATTATGGGTTTACAGACGTTTTTTTCAAAAATACGTTAAAAACTCGGACATTTAAAGAATTTGATGAGTTTTTGATAAAACTAATACTAAACTTACTGAATGTTCCAAGGGGAAATTAAACATACAGAATTTCAAATAACAGTTCCTTGCTCATAAAGTCAACTAAGTTTCATTGAAGTCGTCGTGAGAGGCATTCCTTTGAAGTACTTGGATTTCGGGCAACATAATGTAAAAATGAAGTTCTGTAGAAGCAAAACCAAACGCTGCGCAGATGGTAGGATTCGAACCTACGCTCCCAGAGGGAAACTGATTTCTAGTCAGTCGCCTTAACCACTCGGCCACATCTGCTTTGTTGACTTTTAGAATGTCACAAAAAAATTTTTAAGGTAGACGAATGCAAAAAAACTATAGAATGAAAAGTGTCAATGAACGATTGTCAGAAGAGGGATTCGAACCCTCGCCCAGAAGACTGGACTGCGACCTGAACGCAGCGCCTTAGACCGCTCGGCCATCCTGACTGAAAGGTGTCACTGAAATCGGGTGGAGTCCAAAGTCAAAATTAAAAATGGTTTCATGTAAATATTTCCTTATGACATGACGATGCCTCCTATGAGAATTGAACTCATGACCCCTAGTTACCATTATTCTTCCTACAAGACTACTGCTCTGCCACTGAGCTAAGGAGGCTTCAAGAGTTGACTTCAATGTCTTCAAATAGTATCTATGTAAAGCTCCAAACAAAATTATTTTTTTTCACACAAAAAATGTGGAACGCTTCACGATTTTGCGTGTCATCCTTGCGCAGGGGCCATGCTAATCTTCTCTGTATCGTTCCAATTTTAGTATATGTATTCCGTATGGAATACATTAAATTGAAGTCCAGTCAATGATCTTGTAGTTCGTCGTTTTGTCCTTCTACTGCATTTGCCAGATTAAATAAAATTAAGGAAACATGTCTTTCAAATGAATTTTCGTGTGTAATTCAGTGTTAATATCTTCATGAACTCTACCTCTGTAAACACAAGCATTAGAAGCTCTCTATTTTTCTCGAGCAAAATGACAGAGGAGTAAATTAGACACTGTCAGAATGTCCAGATCATTCAAGTTTACAGTACCCACCATAGGTATTGGCTAGCCCCAATCCAAATTTCAGTGTTTTAATCCGCACCAAATAGGCCCTACGGTTTTTGGCGGGGAAATTTTTTTAAATACTAATTTTCATCGTAGAGCTCATACAAACCCTACTTCAACCCACGCAAAAGTAAACAAAGGACGAAAACCTCGTGTCTACTGATTATCATATATACAACCTTTCAACAATTATCTAATTAAAAATCAGAACGATTAAGTCCGACCCTTTATCTTTCTTATGAAAACCAACGTGATTTCTCAACAATAGTATTTAAAATAATCTTTTGTTGGTAGGCCTATCTCCCCTGGGTTAAAACACTGAAATTTTGATAGGGTGAGCCAATACCTATGGTGGGTACCGTTGTTTGTACTTAAGCAGCCGAGGATTATATCTTGCCTTATAGCACCTTGGTTCGTATTATGGGTTTACAGACGTTTTTTTTCAAAAATACATTAAAAACTCGGACATTTAAAGAATTTGATGAGTTTTTGATAAAACTAATACTAAACTTACTGAATTTTCCAAGGGGGAATTAAACATACAGAATTTCAAATAACAGTTCCTTGCTCATAAAGTCAACTAAGTTTCATTGAAGTCGTCGTGAGAGGCATTCCTTTGAAGTACTTGGATTTCGGGCAACATAATGTAAAAATGAAGTTCTGTGGAAGCAAAACCAAACGCTGCGCAGATGGTAGGATTCGAACCTACGCTCCCAGAGGGAAACTGATTTCTAGTCAGTCGCCTTAATTACTCGGCCACATCTGCTTTATTGACTTTTAGAATGTCACAAAAAAATTTTTACGGTAGACGAATGCAAAAAACTATAGAATGAAAAGTGTCAATGAACGATTGTCAGAAGAGGGATTCGAACCCTCGCCCAGAAGACTGGACTACGACCTGAACGCAGCGCCTTAGACCGCTCGGCCATCCTGACTGAAAGGTGTCACTGAAATCGGGTGGAGTCCAAAGTCAAAATTAAAAATGGTTTCATGTAAATATTTCCTTATGACATGACGATGCCTCCTATGAGAATTGAACTCATGACCCCTAGTTACCTTTATTCTTCCTACAAGACTAGTGCTCTGCCACTGAGCTAAGGAGGCTTCAAGAGTTGACTTCAATGTCTTCAAATAGTATCTATGTAAAGCTCCAAACAAAATTATTTTTTTTTCACACAAAAAATGTGGAACGCTTCACGATTTTGCGTGTCATCCTTGCGCAGGGGCCATGCTAATCTTCTCTGTATCGTTCCAATTTTAGTATATGTATTCCGTATGGAATACATTAAAATGAAGTCCAGTCAATGATCTTGTAGTTCGTCATTTTGTCCTTCTACTGCATTTGCCAGATTAAATAAAATTAAGGAAACATGTCTTTCAAATGAATTTTCGTGTGTAATTCAGTGTTAATATCTTCATGAACTCTACCTCTGTAAACACAAGCATTAGAAGCTCTCTATTTTTCTCGAGCAAAATGACAGAGGAGTAAATTAGACACTGTCAGAATGTCCAGATCATTCAAGTTTACAGTACCCACCATAGGTATTGGCTAGTCCCAATCCAAATTTCAGTGTTTTAATCCGCACCAAATAGGCCCTACGGTTTTTGGCGGGGAAATTTTTTTAAATACTAATTTTCATCGTAGAGCTCATACAAACCCTACTTCAACCCACTTAAAAGTAAACAAAGGATGAAAACCTCGTGTCTACTGATTATCATATATACAACCTTTCAACAATTATCTAATTAAAAATCAGAACGATTAAGTCCGACCCTTTATCTTTCTTATGAAAACCAACGTGATTTCTCAACAATAGTATTTAAAATAATCTTTCGTTGGTAGGCTTATCTCGCCTGGGTTAAAACACTGAAATTTTGATAGGGTGAGCCAATACCTATGGTGGGTACCGTTGTTTGTACTTAAGCAGCCGAGGATTATATCTTGCCTTATAGCACCTTGGTTCGTATTATGGGTTTACAGACGTTTTTTTCAAAAATACGTTAAAAACTCGGACATTTAAAGAATTTGATGAGTTTTTGATAAAACTAATACTAAACTTTCTGAATGTTTCAAGGGGAAATTAAACATACAGAATTTCAAATAACAGTTCCTTGCTCATAAAGTCAACTAAGTTTCATTGAAGTCGTCGTGAGAGGCATTCCTTTGAAGTACTTGGATTTCGGGCAACATAATGTAAAAATGAAGTTCTGTAGAAGCAAAAGCAAACATTGCGCAGATGGAAGGATTCGAACCTACGCTCCCAGAGGGAAACTGATTTCTAGTCAGTCGCGCTGATTTCTAGTAACCACTCGGCCACATCTGCTTTATTGACTTTTAGAATGTCACAAAAAAAATTTTTACGGTAGACGAATGCAAAAAACTATAGAATGAAAAGTGTCAATGAACGATTGTCAGAAGAGGGATTCGAACCCTCGCCCAGAAGACTGGACTGCGACCTGAACGCAGCGCCTTAGACCGCTCGGCCATCCTGACTGAAAGGTGTCACTGAAATTGGGTGGAGTCCAAAGTCAAAATTAAAAATGGTTTCATGTAAATATTTCCTAATGACATGACGATGCCTCCTATGAGAATTGAACTCATGACCCCTAGTTACCTTTATTCTTCCTACAAGACTAGTGCTCTGCCACTGAGCTAAGGAGGCTTCATGGGTTAACTTCAATGTCTTCAAATAGTATCTATGTAAAGCTCCAAACAAAATTATTTTTTTTCACACAAAAAATGTGGAACGCTTCACGATTTTGCGTGTCATCCTTGCGCAGGGGCCATGCTAATCTTCTCTGTATCGTTCCAATTTTAGTATATGTATTCCGTATGGAATACATTAAAATGAAGTCCAGTCAATGATCTTGTAGTTCGTCGTTTTGTCCTTCTACTGCATTTGCCAGATTAAATAAAATTAAGGAAACATGTCTTTCAAATGAATTTTCGTGTGTAATTCAGTGTACACAACACAAGCATTAGAAGCTCTCTATTTTTCTCGAGCAAAATGACAGAGGAGTAAATTAGACACTGTCAGAATGTCCAGATCATTCAAGTTTACAGTACCCACCATAGGTATTGGCTAGCCCCAATCCAAATTTCAGTGTTTTAATCCGCACCAAATAGGCCCTACGGTTTTTGGCGGGGAAATTTTTTTAAATACTAATTTTCATCGTAGAGCTCATACAAACCCTACTTCAACCCACGCAAAAGTAAACAAAGGATGAAAATCTCGTGTCTACTGATTATCATATATACAACCTTTCAACAATTATCTAATTAAAAATCAGAACGATTAAGTCCGACCCTTTATCTTTCTTATGAAACCCAACGTGATTTCTCAACAATAGTATTTAAAATAATCTTTTGTTGGTAGGCCTATCTCCCCTGGGTTAAAACACTGAAATTTTGATAGGGTGAGCCAATACCTATGGTGGGTACCGTTGTTTGTACTTAAGCAGCCGAGGATTATATCTTCCCTTATAGCACCTTGGTTCGTATTATGGGTTTACAGACGTTTTTTTCAAAAATACGTTAAAAACTCGGACATTTAAAGAATTTGATGAGTTTTTGATAAAACTAATACTAAACTTACTGAATGTTCCAAGGGGAAATTAAACATACAGAATTTCAAATAACAGTTCCTTGCTCATAAAGTCAACTAAGTTTCATTGAAGTCGTCGTGAGAGGCATTCCTTTGAAGTACTTGGATTTCGGGCAACATAATGTAAAAATGAAGTTCTGTAGAAGCAAAACCAAACGCTGCGCAGATGGTAGGATTCGAACCTACGCTCCCAGAGGGAAACTGATTTCTAGTCAGTCGCCTTAACCACTCGGCCACATCTGCTTTATTGACTTTTAGAATGTCACAAAAAAATTTTTACGGTAGACGAATGCAAAAAACTATAGAATGAAAAGTGTCAATGAACGATTGTCAGAAGAGGGATTCGAACCCTCGCCCAGAAGACTGGACTGCGACCTGAACGCAGCGCCTTAGACCGCTCGGCCATCCTGACTGAAAGGTGAAACTGAAATCGGGTGGAGTCCAAAGTCAAAATTAAAAATGGTTTCATGTAAATATTTACTTATGACATGACGAGGCCTCCTATGAGAATTGAACTCATGACCCCTAGTTACCTTTATTCTTCCTACAAGACTAGTGCTCTGCCACTGGGCTAAGGAGGCTTCAATAGTTGACTTCAATGTCTTCAAATAGTATCTATGTAAAGCTGGAGAGATGATTCCCTCTTCAAGGAGTTGTTTGATCTGGTGCACAGGCTCCTCCAGGTAGAAGGGACGCTCGATGACTGCTACTGGGGTGTTGTTTCCCTTGTAGATATTTGGGAGGTGCTTCCGGAGAGAAAAGGCCATCCAATATCGTAGAAGAGAGCTTTCTGGGCTTTCAGGTTCGGTAAGGGCATTAAACAAAGGACGAAGGAATAAGGCTTTGTAAAATAGACTGGGTTCAGTAAGGGAAAGGCCACCTTCAGGGATTTTTCTAAATACTACACATCGTTGGGGTTTTTCAATTTTTCCTAGCCAAATAAATCTTACAATTGCACTTAAAATTTTGGGACATAAATTTGCTGGACATGGAAGAATTTGAGCAATATATATGGTCCTAGAGAGCACTTTCGCCTTCAAATAGTTCACTTTCTGATAGATAGTGAACTGACGAGATGCATTTTCCCTAAGCTGACCAATTAAGTGGCCATATGCTGTGTCCCACAATCTCGACATCGTTTCTTGAATGGAAGGTGAGAACTTGATACCAAGGAGGGACAAGGTAGGAACGGATTCAAGCCAAGCAAGTGGCCAGCGACTTCTACTCCTCCAGCTTCCCAACCCAAGAGCTTTTGTCTTCTGTTTATTCATCCTTGCCTTGGTCCAATTGCAGAATTGGTCAAGAACCTCTCCTGCATTAATGATATCGCTATCTGATGAAACAAAAATAGCGACATCATCAACCATGGCTCTGACAGTGACTTTGGTACCAAATAAATTGATACCATTGAGAACAGTGGAAAGACGAGTAAGCAATGGTTCAATATAGATAACAAAGAGGTGCATGGATAGTGGACATCCCTGGCGAACCGAATGAAAATCTGAAATTGTTCCGGCTACCTCAGTTCCATTGAGGATTGACATCTGCGTGACTGAGTACATAGTTCTCAGCCACTTAATGAAGGGAATCGGATATCCCATCACTTCCATAATTTTCCATAACACCTCTCTGTTTACCAGGTCGTAAGCTTTTTCTAAGTCAACCCCTATAATGCCTGCTTTCATTCCACCAGAGGAGAAGGAGTGTTGCTCTGGCTTTGACCGATCATCTACATATTGAATGACATCTCTGTACAGGCAGAGATTGTCAGTCAGTAAACGACCGGGAACTCCACCTTTCTGGTAATTTCCTATGGTGTCGTGGAGAGAACGTTTGAGTCTGTTTGAGAGTACCGATGCCATGAGCTTATAATCTGTGTTCAAAAGTGATATTGGACGAAATCCAGATACCCCACAAGGACCATTTGACTTTGGAACCAGACGAATTGCAGCTCGCCCTTGTGATTGAGAAATTGAGTCCCTTTCCAGTACATGCAAAAACATGTCCAGGAAGTGGGGGGCGATCAAATCCCAGAAGCAAATATAAAACTCAATTGGGATACCATCCATGCCGGGAGATTTGTTTCTCTTAGTAGCTAGCAGTGCTGTTTTAATTTCTATAGGAGTGATTGGTGTTAGAAGGGAATCCAGGTTCTTACAACGATTTTTAATCCCATCTAGAAAAGCCGTTTCAAATGTACTATCAGGAGGAGGCCTATCCTTAAATATCTTTGAGAAATGTTCAACAATTGTCCTATTTACTTCATCCTTGTGTGAGATTTCCTCTCCACTAGAGGAAATTAAAGTGTCAATTGTGCTATTGCGAAAGTTCTCTCGAGTTTTCTTCACATGAAACACAGTTGCATCCTCAGCATCAGAACCCTCAAATGAACGTGATCTTACACCGAAACCTTGGAGAAGACTCTCCTCCCAGGACTTCGAGGAAGACCTCAACTCCTTGAAAGCAATCCAATCCAAAGGTTCAGTGTTTACAATTTCCTGGATGCATGTTTGGTAAAACAATTTTGTGTTTCTAATCAGATTTGCTCGATCCTTGCAGTAACTTATCGCTACTCTTTTGACACCGGGCTTAAAAATTTTCTCCCACCAAATTGCACAATCTGTCTCACGAAGAGGATGATGTAATGAACGGTCAATAAATGACTTAATCCAATTTTGAAATACCTCCTCCGATAATACAGAAGTATTTAGTTTCCACATATTAGTTTTGTTGAAACGGCTTCTTGTTACAGTGCCACTAATAAGAATTGTGCATTCTAAAGAGTGGTGATCACTAATGGAAAGATGCCTAAGTTCAATGTTTGCAATGTGCTCTGAATTAGTTCTACTAGTGTATATTCGATCTATTCTACAAGAACCTTTTGAGTGGTGGAAAGAATGTCCCAGATCCCTAGGTCTTAATTTCTTCCACATGTCAACAAGTTCTAGGCCAGAGATTAATTCAATAAGTGCCAAACTTTTAGTTCTAGAAGGTGATGTTTTTGACACTGATCTATCTAGGGCATCATCTATACAGTTGAAGTCACCTACAATTACTAGTGGTAAGTTAGTTGTGATGGCATAAGCAGGCAGTGTTTTTCGAAGGAAGGAATTTCGCTCTTGTATTGCAATAGTGCCTGAAGGTGCATAGATGTTGATAAAAGTAAATTCTCCTACATCAATGGAAATCAGCCTTCCATCAGGATCTAGGAGTTCACGTGTGAAGTGAATTCCCTTCCTGATAAGAACTGCTGTCCCAAGCCTTTTCGGCCCAATATTACTCAAAATGTTGTAGTGGGTTCCAAGGACTGAACATCCATGGAATGTCACTTCCTGGAGTCCCACTATATCAAGTTTACCATCCAAACAAAATTGCAATAGAAGGCGACGACGTTCAAAAGAGCGAATACCGTTAATATTAATAGATGCTACCCTAAGATTGTTCATTATTGAGTTTTAGGAGTTTTTCTAGGCGGTGGCCCAGAGGAAGATTGTTGAGAAGCATCCGGTTTTTTTTCCTCTCCTAGATTTTCCCTGTACAGCTATAAAGTTTGCACTAGGGAGGTGTGCAACTCTACTCGGAATTTTACTTTGTGGTAGGGGTGGAAAAGAAGATGAAGAAGCAGAATCTGTTTCCATGTTGTCTACTCTTTCCTCAGTATTTTTATTTTGATCCTCTGAGTTTGCAGAATCTGACACCGGAGGTGGCGGATTCTCCTGGGCTACCTGTCTTCCACAAGATTGGGTTTCTGGGATAACCTGAGTTTGTTGTACCTCTGTTGAAGGTACCTGTTCTGGGGTGTCAATAGTAATTTCCATATCTACCATTTCGGGTTCAGGAGCAACTGACTCATTTTCGGAGCCAACTACATCCTTCCTCCCATCATTTTGGTTTTCCAAAGTAACCGATTTCTCAGACTGCTCGTTATTCGACTTTTCCACTCGTGCGGGTTTCTGCACGGGTGGAGCTTTAGTCGGAACAACTTTTCTGTTCTTTGACAGGGTTGGACAATTTTTACCAATATGTTCACGATCGTCACAGATTCTGCAAGTTGGAATTTGACCAGAGTATCTAACTACAGCCTTGTAGCTACCTATGGTAACGTACGATGGAATGTGCTTTTCAAGAGCCATTCTACAAATAAGCCAAGTGGAAAGAACAGGATAGAGATACTCACTATCCACAACATGGTAGGATTCCCAACGTAAATCTAAAACGTTTCCAAATTCTCTAAACCGCGTTTTCAAAATTCCCAAATTCATTTGGTATGGGATACCTGAAATTCTGACAAACTTTTCCTGCACATTGCTATCCTTGATAATAATAGAAAAATCTCTATCATCTATTTTTTCCTTCTTGATCCCCTGGTGCTCCAAAAGAAATGCATCACAAGCGGCTTGCTTATGAAAAGTTAGCCTTACAACCTGGTTTTGGGATTCAAAAACTGCAGCAATCCCCATCAAATCCTCTTTTTTTCACTTTCAACGTTTGGATGTACTTGTGTACAGTCCACATAGCAAGTCTAGGGGTTGGGTTACCGAAGTCAATATCGGCACAACCAATCCACAATGCCATGGCAAGGGGATAGGGGGCGGAGGGGATCGAAAACCAAAAAGCGCGGTCAAAACCGCGGAACAATAGCAAATGGCCAAAAGAACAAAGGATATATACACAACAATCACAATAATACAATAACACTTAATACAATTAAAGAAAATACAGTTTGACTTACAGGGAGCGAAACAAACAATGAACCGGGCACCAGGTGCGTTTTTCGTGATCAATGAACGATTGTCAGAAGAGGGATTCGAAGCCATGGTTTCATGTAAATATTTCCTAATGACATGACGATGCCTCCTATGAGAATTGAACTCATGACCCCTAGTTACCTTTATTCTTCCTACAAGACTAGTGCTCTGCCACTGAGCTAAGGAGGCTTCAAGAGTTGACTTCAATGTCTTCAAATAGTATCTATGTATAGCTCCAAACAAAATTATTTTTTTTTCACACAAAAAATGTGGAACGCTTCACGATTTTGCGTGTCATCCTTGCGCAGGGGCCATGCTAATCTTCTCTGTATCGTTCCAATTTTAGTATATGTATTCCGTATGGAATACATTAAAATGAAGTCCAGTCAATGATCTTGTAGTTCGTCATTTTGTCCTTCTACTGCATTTGCCAGATTAAATAAAATTAAGGAAACATGTCTTTCAAATGAATTTTCGTGTGTAATTCAGTGTTAATATCTTCATGGACTCTACCTCTGTAAACACAAGCATTAGAAGCTCTCTATTTTTCTCGAGCAAAATGACAGAGGAGTAAATTAGACACTGTCAGAATGTCCAGATCATTCAAGTTTACAGTACCCACCATAGGTATTGGCTAGTCCCAATCCAAATTTCAGTGTTTTAATCCGCACCAAATAGGCCCTACGGTTTTTGGCGGGGAAATTTTTTTAAATACTAATTTTCATCGTAGAGCTCATACAAACCCTACTTCAACCCACTTAAAAGTAAACAAAGGATGAAAACCTCGTGTCTACTGATTATCATATATACAACCTTTCAACAATTATCTAATTAAAAATCAGAACGATTAAGTCCGACCCTTTATCTTTCTTATGAAAACCAACGTGATTTCTCAACAATAGTATTTAAAATAATCTTTCGTTGGTAGGCTTATCTCGCCTGGGTTAAAACACTGAAATTTTGATAGGGTGAGCCAATACCTATGGTGGGTACCGTTGTTTGTACTTAAGCAGCCGAGGATTATATCTTGCCTTATAGCACCTTGGTTCGTATTATGGGTTTACAGACGTTTTTTTTTCAAAAATACGTTAAAAACTCGGACATTTAAAGAATTTGATGAGTTTTTGATAAAACTAATACTAAACTTTCTGAATGTTTCAAGGGGAAATTAAACATACAGAATTTCAAATAACAGTTCCTTGCTCATAAAGTCAACTAAGTTTCATTGAAGTCGTCGTGAGAGGCATTCCTTTGAAGTACTTGGATTTCGGGCAACATAATGTAAAAATGAAGTTCTGTAGAAGCAAAAGCAAACGCTGCGCAGATGGTAGGATTCGAACCTACGCTCCCAGAGGGAAACTGATTTCTAGTCAGTCGCCTTAACCACTCGGCCACATCTGCTTTATTGACTTTTAGAATGTCACAACCAAATTTTTACGGTAGACGAATGCAAAAAACTATAGAATGAAAAGTGTCAATGAACGATTGTCAGAAGAGGGATTCGGACCCTCGCCCAGAAGACTGGACTGCGACCTGAACGCAGCGCCTTAGACCGCTCGGCCATCCTGACTGAAAGGTGAAACTGAAATCGGGTGGAGTCCAAAGTCAAAATTAAAAATGGTTTCATGTAAATATTTCCTAATGACATGACGATGCCTCCTATGAGAATTGAACTCATGACCCCTAGTTACCTTTATTCTTCCTACAAGACTAGTGCTCTGCCACTGAGCTAAGGAGGCTTCAAAAGTTGACTTCAATGTCTTCAAATAGTATCTATGTAAAGCTCCAAACAAAATTATTTTTTTTCACACAAAAAATGTGGAACGCTTCACGATTTTGCGTGTCATCCTTGCGCAGGGGCCATGCTAATCTTCTCTGTATCGTTCCAATTTTAGTATATGTATTCCGTATGGAATACATTAAATCGAAGTCCAGTCAATGATCTTGTAGTTCGTCGTTTTGTCCTTCTACTGCATTTGCTAGATTAAATAAAATTAAGGAAACATGTCTTTCAAATGAATTTTCGTGTGTAATTCAGTGTTAATATCTTCATGAACTCTACCTCTGTAAACACAAGCATTAGAAGCTCTCTATTTTTCTCGAGCAAAATGACAGAGGAGTAAATTAGACACTGTCAGAATGTCCAGATCATTCAAGTTTACAGTACCCACCGGTATTGGCTAGCCCCAATCCAAATTTCAGTGTTTTAATCCGCACCAAATAGGCCCTACGGTTTTTGGCGGGGAAATTTTTTTAAATACTAATTTTCATCGTAGAGCTCATACAAACCCTACTTCAACCCACGCAAAAGTAAACAAAGGATGAAAACCTCGTGTCTACTGATTATCATATATACAACCTTTCAACAATTATCTAATTAAAAATCAGAACGATTAAGTCCGACCCTTTATCTTTCTTATGAAAACCAACGTGATTTCTCAACAATAGTATTTAAAATAATCTTTTGTTGGTAGGCCTATCTCCCCTGGGTTAAAACACTGAAATTTTGATAGGGTGAGCCAATACCTATGGTGGGTACCGTTGTTTGTACTTAAGCAGCCGAGGATTATATCTTGCCTTATAGCACCTTGGTTCGTATTATGGGTTTACAGACGTTTTTTTTCAAAAATACGTTAAAAACTCGGACATTTAAAGAATTTGATGAGTTTTTGATAAAACTAATACTAAACTTACTGAATGTTCCAAGGGGAAATTAAACATACAGAATTTCAAATAACAGTTCCTTGCTCATAAAGTCAACTAAGTTTCATTGAAGTCGTCGTGAGAGGCATTCCTTTGAAGTACTTGGATTTCGGGCAACATAATGTAAAAATGAAGTTCTGTAGAAGCAAAACCAAACGCTGCGCAGATGGTAGGAGTCGAACCTACGCTCCCAGAGGGAAACTGATTTCTAGTCAGTCGCCTTAACCACTCGGCCACATCTGCTTTATTGACTTTTAGAATGTCACAAAAAGATTTTTACGGTAGACGAATGCAAAAAACTATAGAATGAAAAGTGTCAATGAACGATTGTCAGAAGAGGGATTCGAACCCTCGCCCAGAAGACTGGACTACGACCTGAACGCAGCGCCTTAGACCGCTCGGCCATCCTGACTGAAAGGTGTCACTGAAATCGGGTGGAGTCCAAAGTCAAAATTAAAAATGGTTTCATGTAAATATTTCCTAATGACATGACGATGCCTCCTATGAGAATTGAACTCATGACCCCTAGTTACCTTTATTCTTCCTACAAGACTAGTGCTCTGCCACTGAGCTAAGGAGGCTTCAAAAGTTGACTTCAATGTCTTCAAATAGTATCTATGTAAAGCTCCAAACAAAATTATTTTTTTTCACACAAAAAATGTGGAACGCTTCACGATTTTGCGTGTCATCCTTGCGCAGGGGCCATGCTAATCTTCTCTGTATCGTTCCAATTTTAGTATATGTATTCCGTATGGAATACATTAAATTGAAGTCCAGTCAATGATCTTGTAGTTCGTCGTTTTGTCCTTCTACTGCATTTGCTAGATTAAATAAAATTAAGGAAACATGTCTTTCAAATGAATTTTCGTGTGTAATTCAGTGTTAATATCTTCATGAACTCTACCTCTGTAAACACAAGCATTAGAAGCTCTCTATTTTTCTCGAGCAAAATGACAGAGGAGTAAATTAGACACTGTCAGAATGTCCAGATCATTCAAGTTTACAGTACCCACCATAGGTATTGGCTAGCCCCAATCCAAATTTCAGTGTTTTAATCCGCACCAAATAGGCCCTACGGTTTTTGGCGGGGAAATTTTTTTAAATACTAATTTTCATCGTAGAGCTCATACAAACCCTACTTCAACCCACTTAAAAGTAAACAAAGGATGAAAACCTCGTGTCTACTGATTATCATATATACAACCTTTCAACAATTATCTAATTAAAAATCAGAACGATTAAGTCCGACCCTTTATCTTTCTTATGAAAACCAACGTGATTTCTCAACAATAGTATTTAAAATAATCTTTTGTTGGTAGGCCTATCTCCCCTGGGTTAAAACACTGAAATTTTGATAGGGTGAGCCAATACCTATGGTGGGTACCGTTGTTTGTACTTAAGCAGCCGAGGATTATATCTTGCCTTATAGCACCTTGGTTCGTATTATGGGTTTACAGACGTTTTTTTCAAAAATACGTTAAAAACTCGGACATTTAAAGAATTTGATGAGTTTTTGATAAAACTAATACTAAACTTACTGAATGTTCCAAGGGGAAATTAAACATACAGAATTTCAAATAACAGTTCCTTGCTCATAAAGTCAACTAAGTTTCATTGAAGTCGTCGTGAGAGGCATTCCTTTGAAGTACTTGGATTTCGGGCAACATAATGTAAAAATGAAGTTCTGTAGAAGCAAAACCAAACGCTGCGCAGATGGTAGGATTCGAACCTACGCTCCCAGAGGGAAACTGATTTCTAGTCAGTCGCCTTAACCACTCGGCCACATCTGCTTTGTTGACTTTTAGAATGTCACAAAAAAATTTTTAAGGTAGACGAATGCAAAAAACTATAGAATGAAAAGTGTCAATGAACGATTGTCAGAAGAGGGATTCGAACCTTCGCCCAGAAGACTGGACTGCGACCTGAACGCAGCGCCTTAGACCGCTCGGCCATCCTGACTGAAAGGTGTCACTGAAATCGGGTGGAGTCCAAAGTCAAAATTAAAAATGGTTTCATGTAAATATTTCCTTATTACATGACGATGCCTCCTATGAGAATTGAACTCATGGCCCCTAGTTACCTTTATTCTTCCTACAAGACTACTGCTCTGCCACTGAGCTAAGGAGGCTTCAAGAGTTGACTTCAATGTCTTCAAATACTAACTATGTAAAGCTCCAAACAAAATTATTTTTTTTCACACAAAAAATGTGGAACGCTTCACGATTTTGCGTGTCATCCTTGCGTAGGGGCCATGCTAATCTTCTCTGTATCGTTCCAATTTTAGTATATGTATTCCGTATGGAATACATTAAATTGAAGTCCAGTCAATGATCTTGTAGTTCGTCATTTTGTCCTTCTACTGCATTTGCCAGATTAAATAAAATTAAGGAAACATGTCTTTCAAATGAATTTTCGTGTGTAATTCAGTGTTAATATCTTCATGAACTCTACCTCTGTAAACACAAGCATTAGAAGCTCTCTATTTTTCTCGAGCAAAATGACAGAGGAGTAAATTAGACACTGTCAGAATGTCTAGATCATTCAAGTTTACAGTACCCACCATAGGTACTGGCTAGCCCCAATCCAAATTTCAGTGTTTTAATCCACACCAAATAGGCCCTACGGTTTTTGGCGGGGAAATTTTTTTAAATACTAATTTTCATCGTAGAGCTCATACAAACCCTACTTCAACCCACTTAAAAGTAAACAAAGGATGAAAACCTCGTGTCTACTGCTGATTATCATATATACAACCTTTCAACAGTTATCTAATTAAAAATCAGAACGATTAAGTCCGACCCTTTATCTTTCTTATGAAAACCAACGTGATTTCTCAACAATAGTATTTAAAATAATCTTTCGTTGGTAGGCCGATCTCCCCTGGGTTAAAACACTGAAATTTTGATAGGGTGAGCCAATACCTATGGTGGGTACCGTTGTTTGTACTTAAGCAGCCGAGGATTATATCTTGCCTTATAGCACCTTGGTTCGTATTATGGGTTTACAGACGTTTTTTTCAAAAATACGTTAAAAACTCGGACATTTAAAGAATTTGATGAGTTTTTGATAAAACTAATACTAAACTTACTGAATGTTCCAAGGGGAAATTAAACATACAGAATTTCAAATAACAGTTCCTTGCTCATAAAGTCAACTAAGTTTCATTGAAGTCGTCGTGAGAGGCATTCCTTTGAAGTACTTGGATTTCGGGCAACATAATGTAAAAATGAAGTTCTGTAGAAGCAAAACCAAACGCTGCGCAGATGGTAGGATTCGAACCTACGCTCCCAGAGGGAAACTGATTTCTAGTCAGTCGCCTTAACCACTCGGCCACATCTGCTTTGTTGACTTTTAGAATGTCACAAAAAAATTTTTACGGTAGACGAATGCAAAAAACTATAGAATGAAAAGTGTCAATGAACGATTGTCAGAAGAGGGATTCGAACCCTCGCCCAGAAGACTGGACTACGACCTGAACGCAGCGCCTTAGACCGCTCGGCCATCCTGACTGAAAGGTGTCACTGAAATCGGGTGGAGTCCAAAGTCAAAATTAAAAATGGTTTCATGTAAATATTTCCTAATGACATGACGATGCCTCCTATGAGAATTGAACTCATGACCCCTAGTTACCTTTATTCTTCCTACAAGACTAGTGCTCTGCCACTGAGCTAAGGAGGCTTCAAAAGTTGACTTCAATGTCTTCAAATAGTATCTATGTAAAGCTCCAAACAAAATTATTTTTTTTCACACAAAAAATGTGGAACGCTTCACGATTTTGCGTGTCATCCTTGCGCAGGGGCCATGCTAATCTTCTCTGTATCGTTCCAATTTTAGTATATGTATTCCGTATGGAATACATTAAATTGAAGTCCAGTCAATGATCTTGTAGTTCGTCGTTTTGTCCTTCTACTGCATTTGCTAGATTAAATAAAATTAAGGAAACATGTCTTTCAAATGAATTTTCGTGTGTAATTCAGTGTTAATATCTTCATGAACTCTACCTCTGTAAACACAAGCATTAGAAGCTCTCTATTTTTCTCGAGCAAAATGACAGAGGAGTAAATTAGACACTGTCAGAATGTCCAGATCATTCAAGTTTACAGTACCCACCATAGGTATTGGCTAGCCCCAATCCAAATTTCAGTGTTTTAATCCGCACCAAATAGGCCCTACGGTTTTTGGCGGGGAAATTTTTTTAAATACTAATTTTCATCGTAGAGCTCATACAAACCCTACTTCAACCCACTTAAAAGTAAACAAAGGATGAAAACCTCGTGTCTACTGATTATCATATATACAACCTTTCAACAATTATCTAATTAAAAATCAGAACGATTAAGTCCGACCCTTTATCTTTCTTATGAAAACCAACGTGATTTCTCAACAATAGTATTTAAAATAATCTTTTGTTGGTAGGCCTATCTCCCCTGGGTTAAAACACTGAAATTTTGATAGGGTGAGCCAATACCTATGGTGGGTACCGTTGTTTGTACTTAAGCAGCCGAGGATTATATCTTGCCTTATAGCACCTTGGTTCGTATTATGGGTTTACAGACGTTTTTTTCAAAAATACGTTAAAAACTCGGACATTTAAAGAATTTGATGAGTTTTTGATAAAACTAATACTAAACTTACTGAATGTTCCAAGGGGAAATTAAACATACAGAATTTCAAATAACAGTTCCTTGCTCATAAAGTCAACTAAGTTTCATTGAAGTCGTCGTGAGAGGCATTCCTTTGAAGTACTTGGATTTCGGGCAACATAATGTAAAAATGAAGTTCTGTACAAGCAAAACCAAACGCTGCGAAGATGGTAGGATTCGAACCTACGCTCCCAGAGGGAAACTGATTTCTAGTCAGTCGCCTTAACCACTCGGCCACATCTGCTTTATTGACTTTTAGAATGTCACAAAAAAATTTTTACGGTAGACGAATGCAAAAAACTATAGAATGAAAAGTGTCAATGAACGATTGTCAGAAGAGGGATTCGAACCCTCGCCCAGAAGACTGGACTACGACCTGAACGCAGCGCCTTAGACCGCTCGGCCATCCTGACTGAAAGGTGTCACTGAAATCGGGTGGAGTCCAAAGTCAAAATTAAAAATGGTTTCATGTAAATATTTCCTTATGACATGACGATGCCTCCTATGAGAATTGAACTCATGACCCCTAGTTACCATTATTCTTCCTACAAGACTACTGCTCTGCCACTGAGCTAAGGAGGCTTCAAGAGTTAACTTCAATGTCTTCAAATAGTATCTATGTAAAGCTCCAAACAAAATTATTTTTTTTTCACACAAAAAATGTGGAACGCTTCACGATTTTGCGTGTCATCCTTGCGCAGGGGCCATGCTAATCTTCTCTGTATCGTTCCAATTTTATTATATGTATTCCGTATGGAATACATTAAATTGAAGTCCAGTCAATGATCTTGTAGTTCGTCGTTTTGTCCTTCTACTGCATTTGCCAGATTAAATAAAATTAAGGAAACATGTCTTTCAAATGAATCTTCGTGTGTAATTCAGTGTTAATATCTTCATGAACTCTACCTCTGTAAACACAAGCATTAGAAGCTCTCTATTTTTCTCGAGCAAAATGACAGAGGAGTAAATTAGACACTGTCAGAATGTCCAGTTCATTCAAGTTTACAGTACCCACCATAGGTATTGGCTAGCCCCAATCCAAATTTCAGTGTTTTAATCCGCACCAAATAGGCCCTACGGTTTTTGGCGGGGAAATTTTTTTAAATACTAATTTTCATCGTAGAGCTCATACAAACCCTACTTCAACCCACGCAAAAGTAAACAAAGGATGAAAACCTCGTGTCTACTGATTATCATATATACAACCTTTCAACAATTATCTAATTAAAAATCAGAACGATTAAGTCCGACCCTTTATCTTTCTTATGAAAACCAACGTGATTTCTCAATAATAGTATTTAAAATAATCTTTCGTTGGTAGGCCTATCTCGCCTGGGTTAAAACACTGAAATTTTGATAGGGTGAGCCAATACCTATGGTGGGTACCGTTGTTTGTACTTAAGCAGCCGAGGATTATATCTTGCCTTATAGCACCTTGGTTCGTATTATGGGTTTACAGACGTTTTTTTCAAAAATACATTAAAAACTCGGACATTTAAAGAATTTGATGAGTTTTTGATAAAACTAATACTAAACTTACTGAATTTTCCAAGGGGGAATTAAACATACAGAATTTCAAATAACAGTTCCTTGCTCATAAAGTCAACTAAGTTTCATTGAAGTCGTCGTGAGAGGCATTCCTTTGAAGTACTTGGATTTCGGGCAACATAATGTAAAAATGAAGTTCTGTGGAAGCAAAACCAAACGCTGCGCAGATGGTAGGATTCGAACCTACGCTCCCAGAGGGAAACTGATTTCTAGTCAGTCGCCTTAATTACTCGGCCACATCTGCTTTATTGACTTTTAGAATGTCACAAAAAAATTTTTACGGTAGACGAATGCAAAAAACTATAGAATGAAAAGTGTCAATGAACGATTGTCAGAAGAGGGATTCGAACCCTCGCCCAGAAGACTGGACTGCGACCTGAACGCAGCGCCTTAGACCGCTCGGCCATCCTGACTGAAAGGTGTCACTGAAATTGGGTGGAGTCCAAAGTCAAAATTAAAAATGGTTTCATGTAAATATTTCCTAATGACATGACGATGCCTCCTATGAGAATTGAACTCATGACCCCTAGTTACCTTTATTCTTCCTACAAGACTAGTGCTCTGCCACTGAGCTAAGGAGGCTTCATGGGTTAACTTCAATGTCTTCAAATAGTATCTATGTAAAGCTCCAAACAAAATTATTTTTTTTCACACAAAAAATGTGGAACGCTTCACGATTTTGCGTGTCATCCTTGCGCAGGGGCCATGCTAATCTTCTCTGTATCGTTCCAATTTTAGTATATGTATTCCGTATGGAATACATTAAAATGAAGTCCAGTCAATGATCTTGTAGTTCGTCGTTTTGTCCTTCTACTGCATTTGCCAGATTAAATAAAATTAAGGAAACATGTCTTTCAAATGAATTTTCGTGTGTAATTCAGTGTACACAACACAAGCATTAGAAGCTCTCTATTTTTCTCGAGCAAAATGACAGAGGAGTAAATTAGACACTGTCAGAATGTCCAGATCATTCAAGTTTACAGTACCCACCATAGGTATTGGCTAGCCCCAATCCAAATTTCAGTGTTTTAATCCGCACCAAATAGGCCCTACGGTTTTTGGCGGGGAAATTTTTTTAAATACTAATTTTCATCGTAGAGCTCATACAAACCCTACTTCAACCCACGCAAAAGTAAACAAAGGATGAAAATCTCGTGTCTACTGATTATCATATATACAACCTTTCAACAATTATCTAATTAAAAATCAGAACGATTAAGTCCGACCCTTTATCTTTCTTATGAAACCCAACGTGATTTCTCAACAATAGTATTTAAAATAATCTTTTGTTGGTAGGCCTATCTCCCCTGGGTTAAAACACTGAAATTTTGATAGGGTGAGCCAATACCTATGGTGGGTACCGTTGTTTGTACTTAAGCAGCCGAGGATTATATCTTGCCTTATAGCACCTTGGTTCGTATTATGGGTTTACAGACGTTTTTTTCAAAAATACGTTAAAAACTCGGACATTTAAAGAATTTGATGAGTTTTTGATAAAACTAATACTAAACTTACTGAATGTTCCAAGGGGAAATTAAACATACAGAATTTCAAATAACAGTTCCTTGCTCATAAAGTCAACTAAGTTTCATTGAAGTCGTCGTGAGAGGCATTCCTTTGAAGTACTTGGATTTCGGGCAACATAATGTAAAAATGAAGTTCTGTAGAAGCAAAACCAAACGCTGCGCAGATGGTAGGATTCGAACCTACGCTCCCAGAGGGAAACTGATTTCTAGTCAGTCGCCTTAACCACTCGGCCACATCTGCTTTATTGACTTTTAGAATGTCACAAAAAAATTTTTACGGTAGACGAATGCAAAAAACTATAGAATGAAAAGTGTCAATGAACGATTGTCAGAAGAGGGATTCGAACCCTCGCCCAGAAGACTGGACTGCGACCTGAACGCAGCGCCTTAGACCGCTCGGCCATCCTGACTGAAAGGTGTCACTGAAATCGGGTGGAGTCCAAAGTCAAAATTAAAAATGGTTTCATGTAAATATTTCCTTATTACATGACGATGCCTCCTATGAGAATTGAACTCATGACCCCTAGTTACCTTTATTCTTCCTACAAGACTAGTGCTCTGCCACTGGGCTAAGGAGGCTTCAATAGTTGACTTCAATGTCTTCAAATAGTATCTATGTAAAGCTGGAGAGATGATTCCCTCTTCAAGGAGTTGTTTGATCTGGTGCACAGGCTCCTCCAGGTAGAAGGGACGCTCGATGACTGCTACTGGGGTGTTGTTTCCCTTGTAGATATTTGGGAGGTGCTTCCGGAGAGAAAAGGCCATCCAATATCGTAGAAGAGAGCTTTCTGGGCTTTCAGGTTCGGTAAGGGCATTAAACAAAGGACGAAGGAATAAGGCTTTGTAAAATAGACTGGGTTCAGTAAGGGAAAGGCCACCTTCAGGGATTTTTCTAAATACTACACATCGTTGGGGTTTTTCAATTTTTCCTAGCCAAATAAATCTTACAATTGCACTTAAAATTTTGGGACATAAATTTGCTGGACATGGAAGAATTTGAGCAATATATATGGTCCTAGAGAGCACTTTCGCCTTCAAATAGTTCACTTTCTGATAGATAGTGAACTGACGAGATGCATTTTCCCTAAGCTGACCAATTAAGTGGCCATATGCTGTGTCCCACAATCTCGACATCGTTTCTTGAATGGAAGGTGAGAACTTGATACCAAGGAGGGACAAGGTAGGAACGGATTCAAGCCAAGCAAGTGGCCAGCGACTTCTACTCCTCCAGCTTCCCAACCCAAGAGCTTTTGTCTTCTGTTTATTCATCCTTGCCTTGGTCCAATTGCAGAATTGGTCAAGAACCTCTCCTGCATTAATGATATCGCTATCTGATGAAACAAAAATAGCGACATCATCAACCATGGCTCTGACAGTGACTTTGGTACCAAATAAATTGATACCATTGAGAACAGTGGAAAGACGAGTAAGCAATGGTTCAATATAGATAACAAAGAGGTGCATGGATAGTGGACATCCCTGGCGAACCGAATGAAAATCTGAAATTGTTCCGGCTACCTCAGTTCCATTGAGGATTGACATCTGCGTGACTGAGTACATAGTTCTCAGCCACTTAATGAAGGGAATCGGATATCCCATCACTTCCATAATTTTCCATAACACCTCTCTGTTTACCAGGTCGTAAGCTTTTTCTAAGTCAACCCCTATAATGCCTGCTTTCATTCCACCAGAGGAGAAGGAGTGTTGCTCTGGCTTTGACCGATCATCTACATATTGAATGACATCTCTGTACAGGCAGAGATTGTCAGTCAGTAAACGACCGGGAACTCCACCTTTCTGGTAATTTCCTATGGTGTCGTGGAGAGAACGTTTGAGTCTGTTTGAGAGTACCGATGCCATGAGCTTATAATCTGTGTTCAAAAGTGATATTGGACGAAATCCAGATACCCCACAAGGACCATTTGACTTTGGAACCAGACGAATTGCAGCTCGCCCTTGTGATTGAGAAATTGAGTCCCTTTCCAGTACATGCAAAAACATGTCCAGGAAGTGGGGGGCGATCAAATCCCAGAAGCAAATATAAAACTCAATTGGGATACCATCCATGCCGGGAGATTTGTTTCTCTTAGTAGCTAGCAGTGCTGTTTTAATTTCTATAGGAGTGATTGGTGTTAGAAGGGAATCCAGGTTCTTACAACGATTTTTAATCCCATCTAGAAAAGCCGTTTCAAATGTACTATCAGGAGGAGGCCTATCCTTAAATATCTTTGAGAAATGTTCAACAATTGTCCTATTTACTTCATCCTTGTGTGAGATTTCCTCTCCACTAGAGGAAATTAAAGTGTCAATTGTGCTATTGCGAAAGTTCTCTCGAGTTTTCTTCACATGAAACACAGTTGCATCCTCAGCATCAGAACCCTCAAATGAACGTGATCTTACACCGAAACCTTGGAGAAGACTCTCCTCCCAGGACTTCGAGGAAGACCTCAACTCCTTGAAAGCAATCCAATCCAAAGGTTCAGTGTTTACAATTTCCTGGATGCATGTTTGGTAAAACAATTTTGTGTTTCTAATCAGATTTGCTCGATCCTTGCAGTAACTTATCGCTACTCTTTTGACACCGGGCTTAAAAATTTTCTCCCACCAAATTGCACAATCTGTCTCACGAAGAGGATGATGTAATGAACGGTCAATAAATGACTTAATCCTATTTTGAAATACCTCCTCCGATAATACAGAAGTATTTAGTTTCCACATATTAGTTTTGTTGAAACGGCTTCTTGTTACAGTGCCACTAATAAGAATTGTGCATTCTAAAGAGTGGTGATCACTAATGGAAAGATGCCTAAGTTCAATGTTTGCAATGTGCTCTGAATTAGTTCTACTAGTGTATATTCGATCTATTCTACAAGAACCTTTTGAGTGGTGGAAAGAATGTCCCAGATCCCTAGGTCTTAATTTCTTCCACATGTCAACAAGTTCTAGGCCAGAGATTAATTCAATAAGTGCCAAACTTTTAGTTCTAGAAGGTGATGTTTTTGACACTGATCTATCTAGGGCATCATCTATACAGTTGAAGTCACCTACAATTACTAGTGGTAAGTTAGTTGTGATGGCATAAGCAGGCAGTGTTTTTCGAAGGAAGGAATTTCGCTCTTGTATTGCAATAGTGCCTGAAGGTGCATAGATGTTGATAAAAGTAAATTCTCCTACATCAATGGAAATCAGCCTTCCATCAGGATCTAGGAGTTCACGTGTGAAGTGAATTCCCTTCCTGATAAGAACTGCTGTCCCAAGCCTTTTCGGCCCAATATTACTCAAAATGTTGTAGTGGGTTCCAAGGACTGAACATCCATGGAATGTCACTTCCTGGAGTCCCACTATATCAAGTTTACCATCCAAACAAAATTGCAATAGAAGGCGACGACGTTCAAAAGAGCGAATACCGTTAATATTAATAGATGCTACCCTAAGATTGTTCATTATTGAGTTTTAGGAGTTTTTCTAGGCGGTGGCCCAGAGGAAGATTGTTGAGAAGCATCCGGTTTTTTTTCCTCTCCTAGATTTTCCCTGTACAGCTATAAAGTTTGCACTAGGGAGGTGTGCAACTCTACTCGGAATTTTACTTTGTGGTAGGGGTGGAAAAGAAGATGAAGAAGCAGAATCTGTTTCCATGTTGTCTACTCTTTCCTCAGTATTTTTATTTTGATCCTCTGAGTTTGCAGAATCTGACACCGGAGGTGGCGGATTCTCCTGGGCTACCTGTCTTCCACAAGATTGGGTTTCTGGGATAACCTGAGTTTGTTGTACCTCTGTTGAAGGTACCTGTTCTGGGGTGTCAATAGTAATTTCCATATCTACCATTTCGGGTTCAGGAGCAACTGACTCATTTTCGGAGCCAACTACATCCTTCCTCCCATCATTTTGGTTTTCCAAAGTAACCGATTTCTCAGACTGCTCGTTATTCGACTTTTCCACTCGTGCGGGTTTCTGCACGGGTGGAGCTTTAGTCGGAACAACTTTTCTGTTCTTTGACAGGGTTGGACAATTTTTACCAATATGTTCACGATCGTCACAGATTCTGCAAGTTGGAATTTGACCAGAGTATCTAACTACAGCCTTGTAGCTACCTATGGTAACGTACGATGGAATGTGCTTTTCAAGAGCCATTCTACAAATAAGCCAAGTGGAAAGAACAGGATAGAGATACTCACTATCCACAACATGGTAGGATTCCCAACGTAAATCTAAAACGTTTCCAAATTCTCTAAACCGCGTTTTCAAAATTCCCAAATTCATTTGGTATGGGATACCTGAAATTCTGACAAACTTTTCCTGCACATTGCTATCCTTGATAATAATAGAAAAATCTCTATCATCTATTTTTTCCTTCTTGATCCCCTGGTGCTCCAAAAGAAATGCATCACAAGCGGCTTGCTTATGAAAAGTTAGCCTTACAACCTGGTTTTGGGATTCAAAAACTGCAGCAATCCCCATCAAATCCTCTTTTTTTCACTTTCAACGTTTGGATGTACTTGTGTACAGTCCACATAGCAAGTCTAGGGGTTGGGTTACCGAAGTCAATATCGGCACAACCAATCCACAATGCCATGGCAAGGGGATAGGGGGCGGAGGGGATCGAAAACCAAAAAGCGCGGTCAAAACCGCGGAACAATAGCAAATGGCCAAAAGAACAAAGGATATATACACAACAATCACAATAATACAATAACACTTAATACAATTAAAGAAAATACAGTTTGACTTACAGGGAGCGAAACAAACAATGAACCGGGCACCAGGTGCGTTTTTCGTGATCAATGAACGATTGTCAGAAGAGGGATTCGAACCCATGGTTTCATGTAAATATTTCCTAATGACATGACGATGCCTCCTATGAGAATTGAACTCATGACCCCTAGTTACCTTTATTCTTCCTACAAGACTAGTGCTCTGCCACTGAGCTAAGGAGGCTTCAAGAGTTGACTTCAATGTCTTCAAATAGTATCTATGTATAGCTCCAAACAAAATTATTTTTTTTTCACACAAAAAATGTGGAACGCTTCACGATTTTGCGTGTCATCCTTGCGCAGGGGCCATGCTAATCTTCTCTGTATCGTTCCAATTTTAGTATATGTATTCCGTATGGAATACATTAAAATGAAGTCCAGTCAATGATCTTGTAGTTCGTCATTTTGTCCTTCTACTGCATTTGCCAGATTAAATAAAATTAAGGAAACATGTCTTTCAAATGAATTTTCGTGTGTAATTCAGTGTTAATATCTTCATGGACTCTACCTCTGTAAACACAAGCATTAGAAGCTCTCTATTTTTCTCGAGCAAAATGACAGAGGAGTAAATTAGACACTGTCAGAATGTCCAGATCATTCAAGTTTACAGTACCCACCATAGGTATTGGCTAGTCCCAATCCAAATTTCAGTGTTTTAATCCGCACCAAATAGGCCCTACGGTTTTTGGCGGGGAAATTTTTTTAAATACTAATTTTCATCGTAGAGCTCATACAAACCCTACTTCAACCCACTTAAAAGTAAACAAAGGATGAAAACCTCGTGTCTACTGATTATCATATATACAACCTTTCAACAATTATCTAATTAAAAATCAGAACGATTAAGTCCGACCCTTTATCTTTCTTATGAAAACCAACGTGATTTCTCAACAATAGTATTTAAAATAATCTTTCGTTGGTAGGCTTATCTCGCCTGGGTTAAAACACTGAAATTTTGATAGGGTGAGCCAATACCTATGGTGGGTACCGTTGTTTGTACTTAAGCAGCCGAGGATTATATCTTGCCTTATAGCACCTTGGTTCGTATTATGGGTTTACAGACGTTTTTTTTCAAAAATACGTTAAAAACTCGGACATTTAAAGAATTTGATGAGTTTTTGATAAAACTAATACTAAACTTTCTGAATGTTTCAAGGGGAAATTAAACATACAGAATTTCAAATAACAGTTCCTTGCTCATAAAGTCAACTAAGTTTCATTGAAGTCGTCGTGAGAGGCATTCCTTTGAAGTACTTGGATTTCGGGCAACATAATGTAAAAATGAAGTTCTGTAGAAGCAAAAGCAAACGCTGCGCAGATGGTAGGATTCGAACCTACGCTCCCAGAGGGAAACTGATTTCTAGTCAGTCGCCTTAACCACTCGGCCACATCTGCTTTATTGACTTTTAGAATGTCACAACCAAATTTTTACGGTAGACGAATGCAAAAAACTATAGAATGAAAAGTGTCAATGAACGATTGTCAGAAGAGGGATTCGGACCCTCGCCCAGAAGACTGGACTGCGACCTGAACGCAGCGCCTTAGACCGCTCGGCCATCCTGACTGAAAGGTGAAACTGAAATCGGGTGGAGTCCAAAGTCAAAATTAAAAATGGTTTCATGTAAATATTTACTTATGACATGACGAGGCCTCCTATGAGAATTGAACTCATGACCCCTAGTTACCTTTATTCTTCCTACAAGACTAGTGCTCTGCCACTGAGCTAAGGAGGCTTCAAGAGTTGACTTCAATGTCTTCAAATAGTATCTATGTAAAGCTCCAAACAAAATTATTTTTTTTCACACAAAAAATGTGGAACGCTTCACGATTTTGCGTGTCATCCTTGCGCAGGGGCCATGCTAATCTTCTCTGAATCGTTCCAATTTTAGTATATGTATTCCGTATGGAATACATTAAATTGAAGTCCAGTCAATGATCTTGTAGTTCGTCGTTTTGTCCTTCTACTGCATTTGCCAGATTAAATAAAATTAAGGAAACATGTCTTTCAAATGAATTTTCGTGTGTAATTCAGTGTTAATATCTTCATGAACTCTACCTCTGTAAACACAAGCATTAGAAGCTCTCTATTTTTCTCGAGCAAAATGACAGAGGAGTAAATTAGACACTGTCAGAATGTCTAGATCATTCAAGTTTACAGTACCCACCATAGGTACTGGCTAGCCCCAATCCAAATTTCAGTGTTTTAATCCACACCAAATAGGCCCTACGGTTTTTGGCGGGGAAATTTTTTTAAATACTAATTTTCATCGTAGAGCTCATACAAACCCTACTTCAACCCACTTAAAAGTAAACAAAGGATGAAAACCTCGTGTCTACTGATTATCATATATACAACCTTTCAACAATTATCCAATTAAAAATCAGAACGATTAAGTCCGACCCTTTATCTTTCTTATGAAAACCAACGTGATTTCTCAACAATAGTATTTAAAATAATCTTTCGTTGGTAGGCTTATCTCGCCTGGGTTAAAACACTGAAATTTTGATAGGGTGAGCCAATACCTATGGTGGGTACCGTTGTTTGTACTTAAGCAGCCGAGGATTATATCTTGCCTTATAGCACCTTGGTTCGTATTATGGGTTTACAGACGTTTTTTTCAAAAATACGTTAAAAACTCGGACATTTAAAGAATTTGATGAGTTTTTGATAAAACTAATACTAAACTTACTGAATGTTCCAAGGGGAAATTAAACATACAGAATTTCAAATAACAGTTCCTTGCTCATAAAGTCAACTAAGTTTCATTGAAGTCGTCGTGAGAGGCATTCCTTTGAAGTACTTGGATTTCGGGCAACATAATGTAAGAATGAAGTTCTGTAGAAGCAAAACCAAACGCTGCGCAGATGGTAGGATTCGAACCTACGCTCCCAGAGGGAAACTGATTTCTAGTCAGTCGCCTTAACCACTCGGCCACATCTGCTTTATTGACTTTTAGAATGTCACAAAAAGATTTTTACGGTAGACGAATGCAAAAAACTATAGAATGAAAAGTGTCAATGAACGATTGTCAGAAGAGGGATTCGAACCCTCGCCCAGAAGACTGGACTACGACCTGAACGCAGCGCCTTAGACCGCTCGGCCATCCTGACTGAAAGGTGTCACTGAAATCGGGTGGAGTCCAAAGTCAAAATTAAAAATGGTTTCATGTAAATATTTCCTTATGACATGACGATGCCTCCTATGAGAATTGAACTCATGACCCCTAGTTACCTTTATTCTTCCTACAAGACTAGTGCTCTGCCACTGAGCTAAGGAGGCTTCAAAAGTTGACTTCAATGTCTTCAAATAGTATCTATGTAAAGCTCCAAACAAAATTATTTTTTTTCACACAAAAAATGTGGAACGCTTCACGATTTTGCGTGTCATCCTTGCGCAGGGGCCATGCTAATCTTCTCTGTATCGTTCCAATTTTAGTATATGTATTCCGTATGGAATACATTAAATTGAAGTCCAGTCAATGATCTTGTAGTTCGTCGTTTTGTCCTTCTACTGCATTTGCTAGATTAAATAAAATTAAGGAAACATGTCTTTCAAATGAATTTTCGTGTGTAATTCAGTGTTAATATCTTCATGAACTCTACCTCTGTAAACACAAGCATTAGAAGCTCTCTATTTTTCTCGAGCAAAATGACAGAGGAGTAAATTAGACACTGTCAGAATGTCCAGATCATTCAAGTTTACAGTACCCACCGGTATTGGCTAGCCCCAATCCAAATTTCAGTGTTTTAATCCGCACCAAATAGGCCCTACGGTTTTTGGCGGGGAAATTTTTTTAAATACTAATTTTCATCGTAGAGCTCATACAAACCCTACTTCAACCCACGCAAAAGTAAACAAAGGATGAAAACCTCGTGTCTACTAATTATCATATATACAACCTTTCAACAATTATCTAATTAAAAATCAGAACGATTAAGTCCGACCCTTTATCTTTCTTATGAAAACCAACGTGATTTCTCAACAATAGTATTTAAAATAATCTTTTGTTGGTAGGCCTATCTCCCCTGGGTTAAAACACTGAAATTTTGATAGGGTGAGCCAATACCTATGGTGGGTACCGTTGTTTGTACTTAAGCAGCCGAGGATTATATCTTGCCTTATAGCACCTTGGTTCGTATTATGGGTTTACAGACGTTTTTTTTCAAAAATACGTTAAAAACTCGGACATTTAAAGAATTTGATGAGTTTTTGATAAAACTAATACTAAACTTACTGAATGTTCCAAGGGGAAATTAAACATACAGAATTTCAAATAACAGTTCCTTGCTCATAAAGTCAACTAAGTTTCATTGAAGTCGTCGTGAGAGGCATTCCTTTGAAGTACTTGGATTTCGGGCAACATAATGTAAAAATGAAGTTCTGTAGAAGCAAAACCAAACGCTGCGCAGATGGTAGGATTCGAACCTACGCTCCCAGAGGGAAACTGATTTCTAGTCAGTCGCCTTAACCACTCGGCCACATCTGCTTTATTGACTTTTAGAATGTCACAACAAAATTTTTACGGTAGACGAATGCAAAAAACTATAGAATGAAAAGTGTCAAAGAACGATTGTCAGAAGAGGGATTCGAACCCTCGCCCAGAAGACTGGACTGCGACCTGAACGCAGCGCCTTAGACCGCTCGGCCATCCTGACTGAAAGATGAAACTGAAATCGGGTGGAGTCCAAAGTCAAAATTAAAAATGGTTTCATGTAAATATTTCTTTATGACATGACGATACCTCCTATGAGAATTGAACTCATGACCCCTAGTTACCTTTATTCTTCCTACAAGACTAGTGCTCTGCCACTGAGCTAAGGAGGCTTCAAAAGTTGACTTCAATGTCTTCAAATAGTATCTATGTAAAGCTCCAAACAAAATTATTTTTTTTCACACAAAAAATGTGGAACGCTTCACGATTTTGCGTGTCATCCTTGCGCAGGGGCCATGCTAATCTTCTCTGTATCGTTCCAATTTTAGTATATGTATTCCGTATGGAATACATTAAATTGAAGTCCAGTCAATGATCTTGTAGTTCGTCGTTTTGTCCTTCTACTGCATTTGCCAGATTAAATAAAATTAAGGAAACATGTCTTTCAAATGAATTTTCGTGTGTAATTCAGTGTTAATATCTTCATGAACTCTACCTCTGTAAACACAAGCATTAGAAGCTCTCTATTTTTCTCGAGCAAAATGACAGAGGAGTAAATTAGACACTGTCAGAATGTCTAGATCATTCAAGTTTACAGTACCCACCATAGGTACTGGCTAGCCCCAATCCAAATTTCAGTGTTTTAATCCACACCAAATAGGCCCTACGGTTTTTGGCGGGGAAATTTTTTTAAATACTAATTTTCATCGTAGAGCTCATACAAACCCTACTTCAACCCACTTAAAAGTAAACAAAGGATGAAAACCTCGTGTCTACTGATTATCATATATACAACCTTTCAACAATTATCTAATTAAAAATCAGAACGATTAAGTCCGACCCTTTATCTTTCTTATGAAAACCAACGTGATTTCTCAACAATAGTATTTAAAATAATCTTTCGTTGGTAGGCTTATCTCGCCTGAGTTAAAACACTGAAATTTTGATAGGGTGAGCCAATACCTATGGTGGGTACCGTTGTTTGTACTTAAGCAGCCGAGGATTATATCTTGCCTTATAGCACCTTGGTTCGTATTATGGGTTTACAGACGTTTTTTTTCCAAAATACGTTAAAAACTCGGACTCGGTAGGGTGAGCCAATACCTATGGTGGGTACCGTTGTTTGTACTTAAGCAGCCGAGGATTATATCTTGCCTTATAGCACCTTGGTTCGTATTATGGGTTTACAGACGTTTTTTTTCCAAAATACGTTAAAAACTCGGACATTTAAAGAATTTGATGAGTTTTTGATAAAACTAATACTAAACTTACTGAATGTTCCAAGGGGAAATTAAACATACAGAATTTCAAATAACAGTTCCTTGCTCATAAAGTCAACTAAGTTTCATTGAAGTCGTCGTGAGAGGCATTCCTTTGAAGTACTTGGATTTCGGGCAACATAATGTAAAAATGAAGTTCTGTAGAAGCAAAACCAAACGCTGCGCAGATGGTAGGATTCGAACCTACGCTCCCAGAGGGAAACTGATTTCTAGTCAGTCGCCTTAACCACTCGGCCACATCTGCTTTATTGACTTTTAGAATGTCACAACAAAATTTTTACGGTAGACGAATGCAAAAAACTATAGAATGAAAAGTGTCAATGAACGATTGTCAGAAGAGGGATTCGAACCCTCGCCCAGAAGACTGGACTACGACCTAAACGCAGCGCCTTAGACCGCTCGGCCATCCTGACTGAAAGGTGTCACTGAAATCGTGTGGAGTTGAAAGTCAAAATTAAAAATGGTTTCATGTAAATATTTCCTTATGACATGACGATGCCTCCTATGAGAATTGAACTCAAGACCCCTAGTTACCTTTATTCTTTCTACAAGACTAGTGCTCTGCCACTGAGCTAAGGAGGCTTCAAGAGTTGACTTCAATGTCTTCAAATAGTATCTATGTAAAGCTCCAAACAAAATTATTTTTTTTCACACAAAAAATGTGGAACGCTTCACGATTTTGCGTGTCATCCTTGCGCAGGGGCCATGCTAATCTTCTCTGTATCGTTCCAATTTTAGTATATGTATTCCGTATGGAATACATTAAATTGAAGTCCAGTCAATGATCTTGTAGTTCGTCGTTTTGTCCTTCTACTGCATTTGCCAGATTAAATAAAATTAAGGAAACATGTCTTTCAAATGAATTTTCGTGTGTTTCGGAAATTCAGTGTTAATATCTTCATGAACTCTACCTCTGTAAACACAAGCATTAGAAGCTCTCTATTTTTCTCGAGCAAAATGACAGAGGAGTAAATTAGACACTGTCAGAATGTCCAGATCATTCAAGTTTACAGTACCCACCATAGGTATTGGCTAGCCCCAATCCAAATTTCAGTGTTTTAATCCGCACCAAATAGGCCCTACGGTTTTTGGCGGGGAAATTTTTTTAAATACTAATTTTCATCGTAGAGCTCATACAAACCCTACTTCAACCCACTTAAAAGTAAACAAAGGATGAAAACCTCGTGTCTACTGATTATCATATATACAACCTTTCAACAATTATCTAATTAAAAATCAGAACGATTAAGTCCGACCCTTTATCTTTCTTATGAAAACCAACGTGATTTCTCAACAATAGTATTTAAAATAATCTTTTGTTGGTAGGCCTATCTCCCCTGGGTTAAAACACTGAAATTTTGATAGGGTGAGCCAATACCTATGGTGGGTACCGTTGTTTGTACTTAAGCAGCCGAGGATTATATCTTGCCTTATAGCACCTTGGTTCGTATTATGGGTTTACAGACGTTTTTTTCAAAAATACGTTAAAAACTCGGACATTTAAAGAATTTGATGAGTTTTTGATAAAACTAATACTAAACTTACTGAATGTTCCAAGGGGAAATTAAACATACAGAATTTCAAATAACAGTTCCTTGCTCATAAAGTCAACTAAGTTTCATTGAAGTCGTCGTGAGAGGCATTCCTTTGAAGTACTTGGATTTCGGGCAACATAATGTAAAAATGAAGTTCTGTAGAAGCAAAACCAAACGCTGCGCAGATGGTAGGATTCGAACCTACGCTCCCAGAGGGAAACTGATTTCTAGTCAGTCGCCTTAACCACTCGGCCACATCTGCTTTATTGACTTTTAGAATGTCACAAAAAAATTTTTACGGTAGACGAATGCAAAAAACTATAGAATGAAAAGTGTCAATGAACGATTGTCAGAAGAGGGATTCGAACCCTCGCCCAGAAGACTGGACTGCGACCTGAACGCAGCGCCTTAGACCGCTCGGCCATCCTGACTTAAAGGTGTCACTGAAATCGGGTGGAGTCCAAAGTCAAAATTAAAAATGGTTTCATGTAAATATTTCCTTATGACATGACGATGCCTCCTATGAGAATTGAACTCATGACCCCTAGTTACCTTTATTCTTTCTACAAGACTAGTGCTCTGCCACTGAGCTAAGGAGGCTTCAACAGTTGACTTCAATGTCTTCAAATAGTATCTATGTAAAGCTCCAAACAAAATTATTTTTTTTCACACAAAAAATGTGGAACGCTTCACGATTTTGCGTGTCATCCTTGCGCAGGGGCCATGCTAATCTTCTCTGTATCGTTCCAATTTTAGTATATGTATTCCGTATGGAATACATTAAATTGAAGTCCAGTCAATGATCTTGTAGTTCGTCGTTTTGTCCTTCTACTGCATTTGCCAGATTAAATAAAATTAAGGAAACATGTCTTTCAAATGAATTTTCGTGTGTAATTCAGTGTTAATATCTTCATGAACTCTACCTCTGTAAACACAAGCATTAGAAGCTCTCTATTTTTCTCGAGCAAAATGACAGAGGAGTAAATTAGACACTGTCAGAATGTCCAGATCATTCAAGTTTACAGTACCCACCATAGGTATTGGCTAGCCCCAATCCAAATTTCAGTGTTTTAATCCGCACCAAATAGGCCCTACGGTTTTTGGCGGGGAAATTTTTTTAAATACTAATTTTCATCGTAGAGCTCATACAAACCCTACTTCAACCCACGCAAAAGTAAACAAAGGATGAAAACCTCGTGTCTACTGATTATCATATATACAACCTTTCAACAATTATCTAATTAAAAATCAGAACGATTAAGTCCGACTCTTTATCTTTCTTATGAAAACCAACGTGATTTCTCAACAATAGTATTTAAAATAATCTTTTGTTGGTAGGCCTATCTCCCCTGGGTTAAAACACTGAAATTTTGATAGGGTGAGCCAATACCTATGGTGGGTACCGTTGTTTGTACTTAAGCAGCCGAGGATTATATCTTGCCTTATAGCACCTTGGTTCGTATTATGGGTTTACAGACGTTTTTTCAAAAATACGTTAAAAACTCGGACATTTAAAGAATTTGATGAGTTTTTGATAAAACTAATACTAAAATTACTGAATGTTCCAAGGGGAAATTAAACATACAGAATTTCAAATAACAGTTCCTTGCTCATAAAGTCAACTAAGTTTCATTGAAGTCGTCGTGAGAGGCATTCCTTTGAAGTACTTGGATTTCGGGCAACATAATGTAAAAATGAAGTTCTGTAGAAGCAAAAACAAATGCTGCGCAGATGGTAGGATTCGAACCTACGCTCCCAGAGGGAAACTGATTTCTAGTCAGTCGCCTTAACCACTCGGCCACATCTGCTTTATTGACTTTTAGAATGTCACAAAAAAATTTTTACGGTAGACGAATGCAAAAAACTATAGAATGAAAAGTGTCCATGAACGATTGTCAGAAGAGGGATTCGAACCCTCGCCCAGAAGACTGGACTGCGACCTGAACGCAGCGCCTTAGACCGCTCGGCCATCCTGACTGAAAGGTGTCACTGAAATCGGGTGGAGTCCAAAGTCAAAATTAAAAATGGTTTCATGTAAATATTTCCTTATGACATGACGATGCCTCCTATGAGAATTGAACTCATGACCCCTAGTTACCTTTATTCTTTCTACAAGACTAGTGCTCTGCCACTGAGCTAAGGAGGCTTCAAGAGTTGACTTCAATGTCTTCAAATAGTATCTATGTAAAGCTCCAAACAAAATTATTTTTTTTCACACAAAAAATGTGGAACGCTTCACGATTTTGCGTGTCATCCTTGCGCAGGGGCCATGCTAATCTTCTCTGTATCGTTCCAATTTTAGTATATGTATTCCGTATGGAATACATTAAATTGAAGTCCAGTCAATGATCTTGTAGTTCGTCGTTTTGTCCTTCTACTGCATTTGCCAGATTAAATAAAATTAAGGAAACATGTCTTTCAAATGAATTTTCGTGTGTAATTCAGTGTTAATATCTTCATGAACTCTACCTCTGTAAACACAAGCATTAGAAGCTCTCTATTTTTCTCGAGCAAAATGACAGAGGAGTAAATTAGACACTGTCAGAATGTCCAGATCATTCAAGTTTACAGTACCCACCATAGGTATTGGCTAGCCCCAATCCAAATTTCAGTGTTTTAATCCGCACCAAATAGGCCCTACGGTTTTTGGCGGGGAAATTTTTTTAAATACTAATTTTCATCGTAGAGCTCATACAAACCCTACTTCAACCCACTTAAAAGTAAACAAAGGATGAAAACCTCGTGTCTACTGGTTATCATATATACAACCTTTCAACAATTATCTAATTAAAAATCAGAACGATTAAGTCCGACCCTTTATCTTTCTTATGAAAACCAACGTGATTTCTCAACAATAGTATTTAAAATAATCTTTTGTTGGTAGGCCTATCTCCCCTGGGTTAAAACACTGAAATTTTGATAGGGTGAGCCAATACCTATGGTGGGTACCGTTGTTTGTACTTAAGCAGCCGAGGATTATATCTTGCCTTATAGCACCTTGGTTCGTATTATGGGTTTACAGACGTTTTTTTCAAAAATACGTTAAAAACTCGGACATTTAAAGAATTTGATGAGTTTTGTTTTCTGATGACCCTTTCCATTGATTAGAATCTGACTGCTCTTCAGTTTTATATGTAAGAGTCAGCCCAGTTTTCCCCGTACTTCATTCAGTCTGCTAATTTCTTTGGTCAAACAAGGTACAACTAATTTTGGTTGAATATCCCATTTCGTTTTCTAATGAAGCGTTGAATTGATTAGAATCTGGCTGATGCTCACTTCAATCTTGTTTAAGTCTTGTCAGAAATCTCTGAAATGTATCAGATAAGTGGCATATAATCATATGTGACGGACAAGTTCAAACAAGGTACATTCAACTTGACATTGTATTCTGTATTGGGCATATTCATGAGATAAACTTCATTTAATTCCATTAGGAGCTGAATACTTATTGCCCATATATCCTTCAGCCCTGAAATTTATGACGAGGTGTGACATTTTGCGTGTAACTTAAATCCTGTTTGTAGTCATTCTATAATCTAATTGGACAGAGATGCCGTTGTTTCGTTCTTAGTGACTATCGTTCTGTTCTTACTTTTTACTCGATTCACAATTGAATCTGTCATAATTAATAATGTAACGTGTGAATTTAATTAACACCTGTGTTCATGACTATCGTACTTTCCTTGCTCGATCAATAATTTAATCTGTTCTAATTAATGTGATCTAGCATAATGCGCTGGAAAATTGAAATATAATTCAGATGAAATGAAATTTCATGTATGTTTCTAGTTGTATTCAAGGATAAAGATCATAAAAGGATAAACATCGCTGAATTGCAATTGAGGATAAGAAAAATAAGTCGTGTTTTGACAGTTTTGTTTTCTCAGGATTAGAATATCAAATCACAAACGCCAAAAAACAACGAAAACAAAAGACGAGAGCATTGCGCTTTTCCCCCTCTTCCCCCTTTCTTCCCCCTCTTCCCCCCGGGACAGAGAAGATTACGCCCCAGCTTGCGCGCAGGGGCCATGCTAATCTTCTCTGTATCGTTCCAATTTTAGTATATGTATTCCGTATGGAATACATTAAACTAAAGTCCAGTCAATGATCTTGTAGTTCGTCGTTTTGTCCTTCTACTGCATTTGCCAGATTAAGTAAAATTAAGGAAACATGTCTTTCAAATGAATTTTCGTGTGTAATTCAATGTTAATATCTTCATGAACTCTACCTCTGTAAACGGAAGCATTATAAGTTCTTTTTTTTCTCAGCAAAATGTTGCCAACTGGCTACTTCCAGTTGCCTGCTGGCCACACGAAAAGGACGAATTATTCCAACGGTTGCCGGCCGGTAGAAACAAAAACTGTACAGTTCACAAAATACAAATTAAAGTTGGTTGCCGGTTGGCCAACGAACAAATTAACACTAAAAAGGAGTTCGAGCGTGCGTGTGCTCTCTCAACCGTGTCGAAAGAGAAGTGCCTTGCGGTTTTGGTAGCTCCTCCCTTCTTCTCCTTTGTTTCCCCTACTCTCCTTGCTGCTTTGCCAGACCCGGCTCAAAGGAGACTGTCTTGCCGGTCGTAGACTCGGCAACATCACCGGCCCTGCGCTTTGCCATGCTAAGCGCACCTTCCCGTATCCGGACTGACTCGAGCAGAGAGAGAGTATGGACTGGTCGATGGCGTTCGGTGCCATTGGTTAGGAGGGAGACGGAACGGACGACACCATCAGGTTCAGGGAAGACCTTCGTGACGCGTCCCTGTTGGCCAAACACCTCGTGGACTGGATGAATCGATGATGACGACGATGTCACCCACTTCGAGGTTCGGCTGCTGCTGTTGCCATTTTCCACTCTTGTTGAGGTTAGGAATGACTTCCTACATCCAGCGACGCCAGAATTCCTCTACCAATGCCTGTGCGACGCGCCACTTCCGTTTAGCCGACAGGTCCTTTTCGGTAAAGACATCAGGCGGAAGATTTGGGCACGCTCGGACGAGGAGCAGATGATTTGGCGTCAAACATTCAGGATCGGTAGGGTCCTCACTCATTGGAGTGAGATTGCGACTGTTGAGGATATTTTCAACGAGAGTGAGCGCTGTCAACAGTATCTCGTCGTTCAACCGTTGGTTGCCTAAGACAGCATTGAACGCTGTTTGGGCTGCTCGCACCACCCGTTCCCAGACTCCCCCGAAATGTGGAGCCGCCGGTGGATTGAAGTACCATTTAGTTGGTTAACGACTGAGATGTTCCTTTATAGCATGCTGATTGAGATTTTCGATACAGGTCGCGAATTCTCGTTGAGCTCCAACAAAGTTGGTTCCGTTGTCGCTGTGGTACGAAGCTGGAACTCCGCGACAATTCTGGAAGCAGTCAAGTGCGGAGATGAAGAAACTTGTATCCAGCGAATAGGCCATCTCGAGATGAACGCACCTTGTCGAAAGGCACGTGTAGATACATCCCCAGCGTTTGATGGTACGTCGGAAAATCGTGACTAAGATGGGGCCAAAGTAATCTACGCCTGTATGCGTAAAGGGTGGATAGCCGACTTTAAGTCGTATAACCGGGAGCGCAGCCATTATCGGGTTGATTCCTTTGGCGCTGGACTTCCTGCAGCGGTAGCACGAGTTGTACACTCGTCTCGACGTGATTCGGCCCTTGGGAATCCAAAATTCCTTCCTTACCTCATGATGAAGTTGCTCAGCTGAGAGATGAGCTCGTTGGCGATGTAGCGAGAAGAGGATGAGTTCAGTGACGCGCTCCGTACGTGGGAGGATGATTGGGTGGCGCGTGTCGATTGGTAGTGGCTTTTTTTTTCGATTCGCCACCAATGCATAGCCATGAGACTACGATGATCCAGGTACGGAGACAGCTTGATTAGTTGCCAACCCTTGTCGATCGGTCTTCCGGTTTGTATGTCTTCAATCTCTCGCTGGTATACGTTTGATTGGACTCGTCGTAGGAAAAAACATCGGGCTGCTTGGAACTCCTTAGCGGAGAGGCCGCCAGTCTTTCTTCGGTGGCGATTTTTCTCGCGAGCATTCCAAATAAAGCGGAAGATATATATGATGGTGAGGATGATGATGTCTAATCTTGACTTCCGTTGGATCAGGAGGTCGATTTCGTCACTTCCTCTCTCGGTTAGTCCAATCCAGCTGGCTTCACGAATCTCTGGATCACTTTCTTCAATTTGAGGGAGCGAAGGCAATTTCGGCCAGTTGTCTGACCCTCTGAGGAAGCTTGGACCTGCGAACCAGCGATGATCAACTTTAAATTCGGATGGGTCTAGACCACGGCTGGCGTCGTCGGCTGGGTTTGACGCGCTGGGAACGTAATTCCAGTGTTCTGGGGATGTCGTTTCGAAGATTTTACCCACACGATTCCCGACGTAACTATTGAATCGGCAGTTGCGTGACTGAATCCAACTCAAAACGGTTGATGAGTCAGTCCAGTAGAACGCCTTTCCGAATATGATATCGTGTTCTTTAATTATCTGCGAGCCGAGTCGCGCGGCGAGAACGGCTGCATTAAGTTTGAGGCGTGGAATGGTCATGAACTTAAGTGGAGCGACTCTGGCTTTCGAAATTAGAAAACGAACTTCGGCCATGTCGTCCTGAAGCAAGAATCGAGCGTAAGCGACAGCGCCATAACCCATTTTGGAAGCGTCGTCAAAGACATGGAGTTCGATTGACGTTATGTCATTTCGTTGCGGGGAGATACAGCGTTCCAATATGAGGCCGGAGAGGGATGGAAGCGATCCAGCCCAGCGGGCCCATCGATCAGTTAAATCTGGAGGTAGCTCTTCGTCCCAATCGTACTTGTGTCTCCCGATATCTTGCATCAGGACCTTCGCTTGGAAGACGATCGGCGCTAAGAATCCAAAAGGGTCAAAGATGCTAGATTTCATGATGTTGCGTTTGGTCTTCCCATCTACTTCCACCTTAGCTCCTAAGACGAAGACGTCACGATGAAAATCCCAGTCCAGACCAAGAGTTCTCTCGATCGGCTCCGCGTCCAGATCCATGTTTAGTGACGTTTCCTTCTGCTGCTGTCCAATGAGAGCTGATTTGACCTGATCATCAGATGTCGCCCATTGCGTGAGGGGAAATCCCCCTATTTTCAAGTTTTCGGTCAAACGTTTGGCCGTCGAGATGCAGGGAAGGAGACTAGCCAGTTGTCCATGTAGAAATGGCGCGTTATCTGCGGTAGAAGAGTTCCAGAGTCGTTGCTTTCTTTAACAGCTCTTTGGAGCGAATTTGAGTACAGAGCCGGAGAGGATATCGCTCCGAACAGATAAACATCCATTTGATAAATATCCGGAGAATGAGTGGAGCCAGGGTCTCGCCATATGAAACGGAAGGCCGGCCCGTCGGAAGGCCGCACTCGCGATGAAACATTTTTTCGACTTCGGTGACCACTGCGACGCGGTGTTGTCGAAAACGGAGTAGGATGCCAATTATATTAGTAAGTAGATCGGGTCCTCTCATCAGCATGTCGTTCAGGCATACGCCTTTGTATTCAGCTGATAGGTCGAACACGACTCTACATTTTCCGGGTTTATTCGGATTAAAGACAGGATGATGAGGGCAGTACCACGTTCGTCCGTTGGGGCCAGCATCTATCTCTGCTTTGGTTAATTTCCTAGCGTGCTTCAAGCTCACGTAGGTATCGATGACTGACTTGTATATCGCAGCGAGGCCTCTATCCTTGATGAGTTTCGCCTTGAGGTTAAGGAAGCGACACTGGGCAGCAAAGAAATTGTTGGAAAGATTCGGTTCATCAACCTTCCAGAGGAGCCCGGATTCGTACCGCACTCCGTCGTGTCTCGTGGTGGTGTTGAGATTCTCCCACGCTCGGTTCTCTTCTTTGCTGATTGGCTTGATCACATTTGGTTTCGTGCCAAATGTATCGGCTTCAATAAACTGCTGCAATATCAGGTCACATCTGTCAGTCTCTGTACTGGAATGGAAGCAATCCCTTGATCTGCTATTATCCTGACCACTGGGCCCTCCTAAGCACCATCCGAATGCGGTTAAGTAGGCGCGAGGAGCTCTTTGGTCGTAGGGGTCCATTTTCGTCTCAAAGACCTCAACGGCTGCTGGATGGTCTTGGCCAACTAAAAGGATGACATCTTCTTGCTTGGTAGAGTCGATAAGGACATGAGCTAGATGAGGCCAACGTTTGACGAGTGCATCGAGATCGATGGGACGTTGTTGGATATTGAAACTATCTGTTACATGGGCGTCGACAATTTCAAATGAAGAGCGTCCGTCCTTTGAAGTAATTTCGAAGTTCACAATCTCTCGATCAGTTGGGTTGCTGTCGCCATCCACCGTGTTGATAATGACACGTTTCACTGGCCCACGTAGATTGAAGGACCTCACTGTCCGTCTTGTAATCACCGATATTTGGCTTCCAGGATCTAAAACCGCGTAGAGGGGGAGTTCTTTGCCGCCGGCCCTGAGAATGATCGGTACGATCCTTAGTAGAGTATGACCGCTTGATATCGTAGTTGTGACTGATCTGGAGAATTCAGCTGTGGTTGGTTTCGCTTCCTTTTTCTTAGGGTTTAATCGTGGCGCTCCATGAAGTATAGAATGATGGACACCATCACAGTTTGGTTGGTTGCAACGTTCGGTCTGAGTGCAAGATCTGAAGAGATGATCGTTTCCCAAGCAACGGATGCAAAGACGTGCCTCCTTGACTATTTCGGCCCGGGCGACTTTGCGTGCCCAACGTCGAGGATCTCCAGCTTGTTGCGTAGCGATTGAGGTACTGAACGCATTCACTTTATGGTCGGTGCGGCGTTTGTCGTCGACCTGCTTCCCTTGTTTTTGATGAGGCGCTTCACTAGATCCGGCTCGGATTGACTGCTCGGCCATGGCAACCCCGTCTAACCACTGATCAAGGTCTTCAACTGTTGCGAGCGTCGGTTGCATCGCAAAGCTCTTTTCTCCCCAACGGCTCTTCAATGCTGGTGGAAGTTTCGCTACCAGTTGAGATAATGTTGCGTGGCTATGAAGTTCCATACCGTGTCCAACCAGTCGTAGAGTTGCAACAACCGAGTGAAGATCGGTGGAGAACGAGCGGAGCGCGTTGAAGTCATTATCCCTGAACGAGCGGAGCTTCAAAAGCGATGAGGTGCAGGATTGCGAAACGATCTGAGGAATACCTTTTGTGAAGCTCGCTAAGGGCATGTTGATAGAGGCCGGGATTCAGCAACGCTCCTCCTATGTTCTTACGGATTTCGGGAGTCAATGCATCATGTAGATGGGCAATACGCTCTGCGTCAGAGCTCACGGCGTCGTGAATAAATATCTTGAACATCTGAATGAATATCGGCCAGGCGCTTGGGTCATCGTTAAAACTCGGTACCTTCATACGAGGCGGTTCAACACCGGAGCGGCTCGTCGAAGCGTACGGAGTGCCGATATTGTGTATCCAAGCGTCGGGTGTGTACACTCCATATTGTGGAACAGGAGTAGACGTTGGCATTGTTGATGGGCCTGGCATCGGTGCATAGGTCGGATTCGCGCCGATACCAGGGATGAACGACGGAACGGTCGGATTATATGGAAATGGATTTGATGTGAAAGTCTGCGCCGCAATCGTCTTGGGTGCGGCTGTACTATACGGCGGAATCGTGAAGTGCGGGAAGGAGGTGTGTGATGGAATAGCACTGGATGCAGCCGTCCCGTACGGAAAACTCGAGCTAGGCACACCTGATGCCGATACTGTAGGTGGCGGAATCGAATTATATGTAGCCGGCCCGTGCGGATAGCCAGAGCCGAGTATTCCTGAAGCCGGTGGTACATATGATTGGGTAGCACTGATTACAGCCGGCCCGTACGGATAACAAGAGCCGGGTACTCCTGATGCATATGCTGTAGGCGGTGGTGCTCTACTCAAAGTATGCGGCGGATTGGCGGAAGACGTGGCCGGCCCATGCGGAATGTGGTTTGTACCAGGTCCTAATCCGGTCTGCATATATGTTGGATTCGTGCCAGAGTGAATCGGAAACGTACTGGCGGCAGTCGTTGGCCCGGATGTTGTTCCACCTATAATTTGAGTTGTGCTGGTGATTCCAATTGGTGAGGAAGTGGATGTCGGAGGATGTGCCGGTTGTATCGGTTGAGCATTTCCCGACGGCATCCGACCGAAGTTTCTCCACGAGTAGATTGGTGCAGTTCTTGATGACGTATTCCACGTCGGAGGAACGCAAGTTTGCGTCGAAATCGGTACGGAAGTGTTGCTGATCGGCACCATCAGATTGCTAATCGAAATAGATGTAGCGTTCGCGGTCGTGACGGTGTTGGTGGTCGAAGAAATCGAGAAAGTCGGATTCAAAATGCTCGTTACCGTCGAAGGATCGTTACTTCCACTGCCAGTGATCACAGGTACGGATGATGAACGCGTCATGGTCTTACTAGGAGTAAAGACCCTTGTTGCAAGATCTTTCAGTTGCGAGAAGACCCCTGGCTTAGTTGTAGCCGGTGTGAAGAGACCCAATTTTGACGAAGGCGGAATCATCATTTTCGACGGAGCAAACAATCTTGTGGGCGGTGCGTTCCTGGTTGCGGTTCCAGGAGGTGTAGTAACTGGTTGCGTAGTCATCCAAGTAGTTCTGGCCGGACCAGAAGTGGCCCAGTTATCGTGTTGAAAGATGGCGGAGGTGGTTGTTACAACAGCTTCAGGTACGCTACTAATCATCGTCGTGATTGGAACTGGAAGAATTGATGACGATGATGGATCTATTTGTATCGGAGGTGGAGCTGGATTCTGTTGGAATAAACCGGTGAGTGATATTGCGCTGGATGACATACCCGAGACGGAAGCAGCTCGCGTCGAGCCACTCGGGTTATCCGGATTGACAGTTTCGGTTAATTTTCTGCGCAAGATGGCCCCACTAAGTCGTTGTCTATCCATTTCATCCCGTAGCTCTCTCTGCTTTCTGTCAGCCTCCACGCGATTCTTATACTCCTCCTGCTTTCTTAAATTTTCGTCTTCTTCTTCTCTTCGTCGAGCTTCATCCTCAACTTGTCAGAGTAATAATTCAGCCTCTTTCTCTTTCATTTCCGCTTCGTGGATTCTAGCCTATACAGATGAACGACTAGAACGACGTGATGATGATCTTGATGTAATGGAAGAGGCGGATGTCGATTTCGTTCTGTCCAAGTATGCGTCACATTCGGCCAGGACTCTTTGATGATCATAAATGACAGCCTGGAACCGTTGTGTTTCACCGTCAAGATCGTCTGGAGCTGCATTGCTGGCGATAGAATAAACATATCAATCATGACGGATTTCTAAATTATCAAAATGACTCACATAGTTTACTCTTATTACCGTGTCACGATCATCACCGACTCTTATAGCTTTCATTAGAGACTTTCCCGATTTCGTTTGAGCCGTTTTACCACCTGTTCTTAAGTACTTTAAACGCACAGGATCAAAGATGGTATCGAAATCAGCAGGAAGTTCTTCTTCCTCATCAATTACAACGAGATCAGTCGGTACTAGAGCGGACATGTTGTTTATTTAAGACGGATGACAGAGAGAGATACAAGTAGGTGAGCGAATGAGTTGAATTAATTGACCACACTAATCAAGGTGGACAAATTAGATGAGCAGAGAGAAGAATTAATTTAACTTGTGGCGGACGATGCGATCTTAAGGGCTTGGCCGGAATAGTTGATCCAATTCGGCGTAGCGTGTTGTATTAGTCTTCTTGTTCCGGATCCGCACCACTCGAGCTGATGGTCTAGTTGCTACTGGTGGAGGAGGAGGAGCCTCTTCGGAGGAGGAGGAGGGGCAAACCTCGTCGATGATCTTGCAATCCGGATGTGAAAGACTTGGGAAGAAATCGTCGTCTTCCGACTCTGGATGGTCTGGAGGAGTGGCCGGTTGGATTATCGGCTCTGGTGATCTCGCGACGGACGGCGGAAGGAAGCTGTATCGCCTTTGAGTGATTGGCGGAACGAAATCCAAGTTGTGGACGTTGTTGTTCACGTCGGCGTCTTCGTTCGGCTAACTCAGCTGCAAGGGCTCGTGCTCCCTCTTGAGCTCTGATTCTCTCGATCCTGGCTTGACGTTGGAAGAATCTCGCAATACAAATTTGGCTGCGCAGCACCTTGTCCGCCGCCCTCTTCTCGGCGCTATTAAATTTACGCGGAATGGTGGAAGAGGAGGGGTAGGCCACCCACTGGATACTGATGAATGAATCTGGGAAGAAAAGAGGTAGATGAGACGATATGTAGGAAAAAATAGCTGACCACTCTACCGAGAGTTGACAAGCTAAACGATGAACAAAATGATGAACGATGGTGACGTGAGGTTGGCTGACCACTCTACCTAGAGTTGACAGGCTAACATGCACGCACAGAATTAAAGATGGTGTCGTAGATCGGCTGACCACTCTACCGAGAGTTGACAGGCAGATCGTGACGCAAAGATGAACAAAAACGTGTGGAGAAATGGCTGACCACTCTACCGAGAGTATGAAAGGCCAATTCACACGGATACAGACGATTTCGACCAATTTACTTACATAAACTGGGTCCTGCCCCGCGGGTCTTGGAGCGTCGACGATGTGATGGACGACCGGATGAAGGCTGTTGATCTCGGCAGACCTTCCGATGGTTTCCACACGATCGATGTCAGTTGGTGATGGCCGAAAGGAACCGGGATTCGTATTCCCGGTCGATGCACCAGAATGTTGCCAACACTACGTGAGCCGGAGACGAAAGGGAAAGACACGAGATGAGAATCAAGCACTGTATTTAACACGTGGCCAGTTGCCTGCTGGCCACACGGAAAGGACGAATTATTCCACCGGTTGCCGGCCGGTAGAAACAAAAACTGGTACAATGCACAAAATACAAATTAAAGTTCGTTGCCGGTTGGCCAACGAACAAATTAACACACAAAAAAACACAGAGCAAAACGAAAAGTTACAAGAATGAGGGAGTTCGCGCGTGCGTGTGCTCTCTCAACCGTGTCGAAAGAGAAATGCCTTGCGGTTTTGGTAGCTCCTCCCTTCTTCTCCGTTTCCCCTACTCTCCTTGCTGCGTTGCCAGACCCGGCTCAAAGGAGACCGTCTTGCCGGTCGTAGACTCGGCATCACAAAATGACAGAGGAGTAAATTAGACACTGTCAGAATGTCCAGTTCATATAAGTTTACAGTACCCACCATAGGTATTAGCTAGCCCCAATCCGAATTTCATTGTTTTAACCCGCGCCAAATAGGCCCTAGGGTTTCTGGCGCGCAATTTTTTTTAAATACTAATTTTCATCGTAGAGCCCATACAAACCCTAATCCAACCCACGCAAAAGTTAACAAAGGATGAAAACCTCGTGTCTACTGATTATCATATAAATCCTTTCATCAATTTTCTAATTAAAAATCAGAACGATTAAGTCTGACCCTTTATCTTTCTAATTAAAACCAACGTTATTTCTCAACAATAGCATAGTATTTAAAATAATCTTTCTTTGGTAGGCCTATCTCGCGCGGGATAAAACACTAAAATTTTGATACGGTGAGCCAATACCTATGTTGGGTACTGTTGTGAATACTTAAGCAGCCGAGGATTATATCTTGCCTTATAGCACCTTGGTTCGTATTATGGGTTTGCAGAAGTACAGTGCCGGTCCAGTCATCGGGCCACCCGCTCATAGAGCCAACCCGGTTATCGGCCCATCTAAAGGGCTGCACCAGGTCAGCGCCATCACGAGAGAACTAAGAGAAACTATTGGGTGGTTTAAACGGCAGGAATACGATTTCGGCGATAAAAATGTGAATGAATTGATTTTTCAATGAATACAAATCTCGAGGGATATATATATTATATGTATTACTCTGGTTGGTATTGCTAATAATAAAGTTAATTGAGTTCACAACGGCCATCGATATAAAGTATAGTGTAGCCTATATAGTACAGTGCAGGTACAGTGGCCGTTTATTGGATGTGTATCACTCAGTCCCAACGTCCCTAGTAGAACCTAGATATCTTATAGACATAGAGTTATCTACCAGAAACATATCTTATTGATAACTATCTAGTAACCTATTGTCATCTCTTAAAGATATCTTTCTTGAATATCTAATATATATCTTTCTTAGATATCTTAAATATATCTATTATACATCTTTCATAGATATTTTAACTAAATCTTTGAAAAATGCCTTTAAATATACTAGACCACTTCAGTTTCACTTTCTCATACAGTTTCATCCCTAACTACGAGAACTTGTTTTATGTCGATTGTGGGGATCGAACCTCTGACTATTAGAATGGTAGCCTCACTCGCTAACAACTATACCAACATTACATACAAAAAGAACATAAATAAGAAATATACTTTTTTACCAATTGGATTTATGTTTTAAGAAAGATAATACATATTATCTGCAACATGTAGGATTCTAGGTAGACGATTTGCGGTTCCCTTGAAATCTTCAGCTGTTTTGCGTATAGAAATCGTATTATTAGCAAGCTATAAAATCTTGTTGGATTTTGCAAGAGTGCATGCAACCACTTTATTGCAACTAGCCAGTCATACTATCGAGTTCATATCTAATCCGCCCATCCAAACAGTAAAATTATCCAAGCGTGATTAAACTACATTTTAAAAACAACAATGGTCCAATGTTCCTCCTTCGTTGGCTGCCGTTTTCGAATGTTTGCTAGAAACTCAGGACCTCAGTTCCTAGTAGGAGATTTGCAACTTTACCTTAATCTCCAATGTGTTGAAAAAAGTGGTGGAAAGTATATTTTGAAGGATTTTTTTTTAAATTTGACATTGTACGATTTCAATAATTTGATTCTAAATAACTTGATACTCGAATTGTTCATTCATTGTGTCTCAATACCCAGACAACACGCTTGGTTTTAATTTGGGAAAAAAGACGTCTTTGTGTGATCGTCTGAATAGGCTGGATAAAAGTCGGCTTTTGGTGGTCTAATTTAGACGCACATTTTTTTATTTGGGATAAAAAAGACGTCGTCTATACCGTCCGAATAGGCTTGATAAAAGACGGCTTTTGGTGGTCTAATTTATGGGTTTCAAACTGGGTTTTTTAACGGTCCAAAAATAATTTTTTTTCTGGCCGCAAAGATTATTTAATTGGTCTAAAAAGAGTTTAAAATTTGTCTCTATCAGGATTTACTAAAGATTTGTCATTGTAACTTAAGGGAAAAAGTTTAAGTCCGTTTGATACAGACGTAATATATAATTTCGGTGATAATTAAAGAGCGTGATAGTGTAGTGGTTAGCGAGATGGCGAGTGAACATGAAAGATCAGGGTTCGAATCCATTTTGGTTCTTTTATTTTTATTTTAGATATCTTACGTAAAATGTTTTTATAAGGATATTTTCTAGATGTTTTATAGATATGATAAACGGGTGATGTTTTTGTATATATTTAAAAGATATCTGTAAGACAACTACAAAAAAAAAGACACCAGAACGATATGTAGATATCTAAAAGATATCTCGTTCTACTAGGGGTGGTGGCACTGCGATCACGTGCCCAGTTATAGAGCCACCCTCTCATGGGGCCACTGCACCAGGTGGCCCAATGACTGGACCGGCACTGTACTTGGATTTCGGGCAACATAATGTAAGAATGAAGTTTTGTAAAAAGAAAAGCAAACGCTGCGCAGATCGTAGAATTCGAACCTACGCTCCCAGAGGGAAACTGATTTCTAGTCAGTCGCCTTAACCACTCAGCCACATCTGCTTAGTTACCTTTTAGAATGTCACCAAAAATTTTTAACGGTAGACGAATGCAAAAAAAATACAATCTGAAAAATGACTGGCTGCTGACTCTTTTATTGATGGTACACCGTGTACGACGGAAAACACGTCCATCCACCAGTCTGGCGGAATACGAGTTAGGCTCCTTACAGACTGCTTCCACAACCCCAGGCAGCCACCGAGATCCCATGTGGGCACGTACAGTCCGTCCGACAAAAAGTACTGATGAAAGCACATCATGGCGACGCGTGGCGTGAAAAGCGGCTACTCCCTGGCGTGCATGCAACTGAAGTTGGACAAATGAAGCCGGAACTCGCGACTCCAAATTTTTCGGTAGAAACGGCAACGACCCACGCAGATTCCGACCCTGTAAGAGAACGGACGGCGAAGGAAGTTCATCCGACACCGGGGTTGACCGAACTGCCTCCAACAACTCCCACAGGGTACATCCATCTTGAAACATTTTCAACATATAGCGGCTTTCACTGTTTGAATAAGTCTTTCCGCGAGTCCATTCGACTGCGGTAATTCTGGACGGGACGTGACATGACGCACTCCCCGTTTGTCACAAACACGGTTGAACTCGACACTGGCAAACTGTGTTCCATTATCGGTCATCAACTCCTCTGGGGCACCATAATCAGCAAAAATCCATCAAAAGCTTCGATCGTCGCCGCCGATGACAACGAGTGCAGGGTTGCCACGCATGACCACTTACTATAGTCGTCCACCAGCAACAATAATGGACTCTAGCGAGCTGAAATATGTCCACCGACATCAACTGGAATGGATGATCCGGAATTCGAGCCGGATATAACGCAACGCAGGGTTTCTATTTCTGTTTTCTTGACACGTTGCTCAGCTGGCCACCATATTTCTAATCTGGTCGTCGCAACCTGGCCAATACACCGATGACTTTGCCCGTCTGAAGCACTTCACTTCTCCGAAATGACCGTAGTGAACTCCGTCCATGGCCTCTCACCGTAACGACACTGGGACGACCAGCCTTTCACCGTATAGAACTAAACCTTCTGCTTCGATGAGTGAATGGCGCACGTTCCAGTACGGCCGAAGCGGTAACGGGCAATGGCTCTTCTTTTGAGGCCATCCAGACGACAGCATCTCCTTCACCAACACCAATGCCGGATCTTCGTCAGTCGCACGAGCATATCGAGACCGTGTGTCCTGCAGCGGGATGATGTTATGAAGTACCGCGTGCACCTTCTCCTGGCAATGTTGAGTCACGTCATCATCAAACATGACCGGCAGGTGGGCCCGGCTAAAAGTGTCAGCAATAAATAATTCCCTCCCCGGTTTTTATACCAGGCAAAAATCAAAACGCTGCAACTGCAGTCGCATTCTCTGTATATGGGGGAACACTCTGCTATCGGTTTCTCAAACAGTCCGATCAGTGGTTTATGGTCCGTCTCGACGGTCACTTGCTGGCCATAGACGTATTGTTTATACCACATAAGGCAAAACTGTACGGCCAGCAACTCATTTTCAATCTGACAGTATCTCTTCTGTGTGGTCGTGAGGGATGTGGAAGAGTAGGCCACCGGCTGTCCCTCTTGAAGTAGCACCGCTCCTAATCCGGTGGGTGATGCATCCACTGACAGCACGATTGGCAATTGCAGATCAAAACGCCGTAACGCAGGCAACGACGACATGGCCTCCTTCAATCTGGCCATCGCAGTCTTCTGTGGCTCCTCCCACACCCAAGCCGACGACTTTTTTAACAAATTGCAGAGCGGGCGGGTGAGCCCGGCAAGTTTTTACAAAACTGAGATACACCTAGGGAGGGAATTAAAAATACGGAATTTCAAATAATACCCTAGTACTTGGCTTGCGTGGCAATACCGGTTTTCTATGGTTTTTTAAAACCAGGGCATAGGGAAAAACTGGGTAAGCATACTGGTTCTACACTGCTTGTTTAAAACTTTTATAAAAAAACAAATAATCTCTCATTGCCAAAGAACAAGTTAAAGATTTTGAGTCTGACATGAATTCTCTCTGTGACATATCAGATCCTGACTATGAGAAACAACTTCAAAAGTCTCTTCGTGAACAGAAGTGAGGTTATTTGCAAGGTTATTTCGTTTCTTGAAAACCAAAGAGGAATCAGAACAATGTACATCGGTGCTCCTGATCAAAATTCAATTCAAAAAGAAAAGAAAAAACAGAGTAAAATGACAAAAGCATCAATCGATCAACAGCTAACACAAAGTGGTCCAAGCAGGTGTGCGCATTTGACTAATGCTACGATCAGTGAATTGCTGAATGAACTTGATACAGAAGACAGTGAAGACACTGAAGACAACGTGAGCAATGTTGACAGTGTGTCAACAGACAGTAGTTTTGATGAACATTATAGTCACTATACACCTCCTGATTCAAAACAAAGAAAGCGAGAGCTAACTGTTTCGCTTGAAGTTTCTACCAAAACAAGGACAATGGAAAATACCCCAGCAGCTGATAGAATTCGTCTCTCCATTCGTAATCAAGTCATAGCCCAATCTTTTTTAATCAATAATGGTGGTGGATCACTTGACTATTTTACATTATCAATTGGATCTGTTATGAGGCAACGTACAAAAGCTCGCCGGGTATTGTCCGAAAACATAAAAAAAGATTGGTTTGCAAAGGAAAAGCCAAAATATCCCGTTCTGCATTGGGACTCCAAGTTAATTGATTTTTTTATCAGGAATGAAAGAAGAGAGAGTTGCAATACTTATAAGTGGTGCTGAATCAGGGTATATTATTATCTTATTATCGTATGTCTACTGAATACTTACTAATTATAATTTAACGTACAGACAAAAAGTTATAGGAATTCCTTTGATCGAGAATTCCACTGGCTTAGCTCAAATGCGAAGCGCAATTTACTTGATTGATGAGTGGGAAGTAAAAGACTCATTGGCTTTTGTTTCGACACTACTGCGAGCAAAACGGGTATCAGGAACGGTTGCGCTACACTTATTGAGAGCAAGCTTAAACGTGCGATTCTGTGGCTGCCTTGTCGACATCACATACAAGAACTTCATGTTAAGCATGCATTTTAGGCTGTCTTTGGAGAAAGAAGTGGACCTGACGACCTGATTTTTAAGAGATTCCAATCTCAGTGGGAAGAATCTAGTAAGGACACCAATGATTTACAGCTTTTTGAGTGGCCAAGCTTTGAAAGAGAGAAGGACGCTCCCCAGATTTTCTACCAAGCTCAAGCGACCCGGAAGTTGGCTTGAAGCTCATATTGAAAAAGGAACTTTCCCCAGAGAGGATTATAGGGAGCTTGCCGAATTGAATTTAATATGGCTTGGTGGAACTCTTCCAAACTCAAGAAAATTCTTCATACGTAAGCCTGGGGCGGTGCATCACGCTAGATTCATGGCCAAATCGATTTATCTTTTAAAGATGGTGATCTACTATCTGAGAGAATTGATATGACCATTAACGAAAAAAGAAACGTTCATCGGATGGCTCAATTCATTGGCCTTTTTTACGCAAAACAATTCCTCAGATCTCGCATCGCAATCTTTTCCCCAACTGATGCCTTTCATTTTTACGGGAGTATGTTATCTTACAAAGAAGAAGACAGTGATATCGCGATGACTGTGCTAAATTCTATAGAGCGTCATTTATGGTATCTTACGGAGGAATTGGTGGTTTTAGCATTGTTTAATAACGAACTATCTCCTTTTACAAGACAACTACTTGCCTTAAATTGTTCAGCACAGAAAGACCTTCCACTTTCACCATTGGAAAGCCAAAGTTTCCTAAACTCGACAATTTACGAACTCTGCAATCTTTTATCGGCCCGCGCTCATGGTTGATATTTTCCTTGTAAGGCCTTAGCGCAAACCAAGATTGGCTTCAAATCCCCGTACAATATTGGGAGTTATTTACAAACTATCGCATATTGAAAAGTTTTGTGAAGAAACTAGAGGTGACTAATGATTGTGCGGAGCGTGGTGTTAAACTGATCGACGATTTCAAAAATTCTACTCAAAATGAACAACAACGTCAATATGTTTTTCAAATTGTTGAACATCATCGACGAATGTTGTCTTCCCTAAACAAAGAAAATCTGCAGAGTGTTGGCCGTAAACTTTGATGTAATTTTAAAAAAAAATCCAATACAAAAATCACTTTTTGCTATTCTTAGCGCGCTTTTCGGTGTTGCAATATTTTTTTCGATTGGCGGCACCCCCAAAACTTTTTGGATTCATTTCATTTTTTTAACTTAAAAAAGAATATATTATAAGGTTCAATTTCTATCAATAAAAATTTTTTTTAAAATATATTATTGAGTAGAAAAAGACAAAAAAAATGAAAAAATGCACGTTTTTTTTCACTTTTTCGCCTATTTCGTGTCAGCGGCAACTTTAAATCTTTTTAGATTTCCAAAAAAAAATCGGAGACCTATTTTAACTATAACAAGCTGGTATCCAGCGTTTTTTTATTTATTTTCTAAAATTTCTCGGGAATGGAACACCCAAAGGAATTCCTTTGAGTTAGTTGGATTTTGGACAAAAAGTTGAATTTTAAACTCTGCAATAAGACACAAAACGTCTGCAGTAATTTATTACCTTATAAACATGTATGTACCTCCACACAGAACAGAAAAATGTTTCTTTAACTTAAAGCTTTCAAATATAATCTGGCTGCAAGTCGGATGACGATTTCTCTTGTCTGGTATCACAAAAGAAGAGAGAGCAAGCCAGAGTTCTAGCAGACGAAGTGATGCTTTGTTCACTGATGGAACACAGGATCGTGAATGAGGGCGATGGCGCCCTGGTTTTCGCATCTTAGTGGCATGGCTGAGATGCAAGCTCCTAATTCAGAGTGAAAGCGCTTGAGCCATATGGCCGCTTTCGCCCCTTCCACCACAGAGATGAATTCCTATTCGCCTTTGTTGAGAGAGCGATTTGCATGACTGGCGGCGACTGAATGATGAAACTGGACCGTTATGTAGCGTGAATACGGCACCGGATGTTGATCTCCTATTTCCGAGGAGTCCAGCGTAATCCGCGTCGCAGTAGCCGTACAATTCGTCGTCGCCCCCTCAAAATTGGAGGTCGAACTTTAAGATTTATTAATGCAATTATTAGAGCGGTCATAACTCAGTGGTAGAGCGTTCGCTCTACATGCGGAAAGCCCGGAGTTTAATCCTCCGCAACTCCATCTGCCACATCTGTAGATAAGAAAGTATTTTTTCATTACCTGGATTTTTTCATTACCCCTCATTACCCCCCCCTGTATAAAGGGGGGGTATCATGATCAACATACAATATTGATCTATGCACAATTTGATTCGAAAGCTAGCTCTTGTCTCATTCAACTACATTCCAATGAAACTTTCTTTGTTAAACTTCGATAAAAAAACTTATCGAAATATTTTTACCTAGATATGATAATCTTTTGTTGTTTCAAATTGAGTTGCAAAAAGATATCGTCATTTCCTGAGCAGTCTTACATTCAGTCAAGATGGCCGAGTGGTTAAGGCGCCAGACTTAAGGTACTTTAACGAAACGAAGTGAATTGAAGTAAATTGAAATTCTTATAGCAAGCATGTTGTAATTTATCCTTGAAGGTTTTCTGGTCTTCGAAGAAGGCGTGGGTTCAATCCCCACTCTTGACAAAGTTTTCTTACACCATTCACTAAATTAGTTTATTGATCCTTAACACTCAAAATTTATTATGTCTAACCGTCGTAAGAGGTCATCAGAGAGGTCCGACCAATAAACTGTCAAATGTCGAGGTCAATGGGGTTGTAACTCAGAGGTAGAGTGCTCGCTTCGCATGTGAGAAGACCGGAGTTCAATCCTCCGCAATTCCAAGTATCCCAATACAAAAAGTAGTGTTTTTTTTGCATAGGGTACTGAACGACTAGGTCGGCGATCGAGCTATTCCTCCTTTCTAGTGTGGTTTTTAAACCTATCTCCTTTGTTCAAGAGTCAAGAAATGTAGCGCATCTATCCATCGCAGCGGTAGGAATTTTATTGTTACGTCCATTTAGATAGCCTAGAAAATCTTACCGCTAAAATAGTCAACTTCCAGGTAGGTGGAAAGGAAGGAGATGGGTAACAGAAATTACACTAAGGGGGTATAAACCGAATGCCGGCCTATTCGGCCATGGGTTTTAAATAATAAATGAAAATTTTTGTCACGCAGGGGCAGAAGGCTTGCTGTGCTTGTGTGGAAATCGAAAGGAAATCTTTGGAAACACCATATAATTTTCCATAGGAGTAAATTATTCTGGAATCGAAATTTGTTTTAATGTAATTAATCGAGGGGTTGTAACTCAGTGGTAGAGTGTTCGCTTTGCATGCGAAAAGCCCGGAGTTCAATCCTCCGCAACTCCATCTACCACATCTGTAGATAAGAAAATCTTTTTCATTGCCTTATAAATGGTATTTCGTCATGGACATGATCAACATACAATATTGATCTATGCACAATTTGATTCGAAAGCTAGCTCTTGTCTCATTCAACTACATTCCAATGAAACTTTCTTTGTTAAACTTCGATAAAAAAACTTATCGAAATATTTTTACCCTAGATATGATAATCTTTTGTTGTTTCAAATTGAGTTGCAAAAAGATATCGTCATTTCCTGAGCAGTCTTACATTCAGTCAAGATGGCCGAGTGGTTAAGGCGCCAGACTTAAGGTACTTTAACGAAACGAAGTGAATTGAAGTAAATTGAAATTCTTATAGCAAGCATGTTGTAATTTATCCTTGAAGGTTTTCTGGTCTTCGAAGAAGGCGTGGGTTCAATCCCCACTCTTGACAAAGTTTTCTTACACCATTCACTAAATTAGTTTATTGATCCTTAACACTCAAAATTTATTATGTCTAACCGTCGTAAGAGGTCATCAGAGAGGTCCGACCAATAAACTGTCAAATGTCGAGTTCAATGGGGTTGTAACTCAGAGGTAGAGTGCTCGCTTCGCATGTGAGAAGACCGGAGTTCATTCCTCCGCGATTCCAAGTAACCCAATACAAAAAGTAGTTCTTTTTTGCATAGGGTACTGAACGACTAGGTCGGCGATCGAGCTATTCCTCCTTTCTAGTGTGGTTTTTAAACCTATCTCCTTTGTTCAAGAGACTTTTTGCAATATTTCTTGTCGTTTTCACTTTTTCCTAATTTTTTTTTCGTGTGTTTCGTTAAATGTCTACTTGTTTACTTCCCATATTTTTTATACATTTTTCCCTTTAAAAATAGAGTAGTTGTGACGATTTTAAAAAGTCAAATTTTTAGGCCCTTTTTGAAAAAGACGGGGCAAAATTGGACAGGCTCTGTCTGAAACTGGACAATCATGATAAAACGTAAAGTAATAAACGGAAAAAATTAAAAAAAAATTTTAGAATGTTCATCTGCCCTTTCTTTATTCATGCACACTGATAATGACACGTTTGTGTAAAACAATGAAGAGTTACGAGTGTTTTAGAAAAGAGGGGGGAAAATTTGACATTTGCCTGTAAATTATGCCCTAAGGCGGCAAGCTCCCCTCGTTGCTATAGTTAGCGTGGTCCAATTACACCCCAAAACTAGGTGTCCAAAATGACACAACTCGGTGCTATTTAGTATTTCGTTCATAACTTTTTACTGAAAAGGCACTAACATTTAATTTTTGTAGCAATCAATTAAGAAATGAATTGGCTATTTCACCTATCATTATTTTATTCATTAGTAGTGTTTTTCACATTAAAAATACTTAGAGTAATAGGGGGACATATTACATCAAACAGGGTCATTTTTTACATTATGCGATAACAAGAGCAATAATGGTTCAATTTTAATGAATATTTTGTCTAGAACGTGAAACGTTCTAGTACATACAAAAATTAAAAAAAAAATGTTTTTTCCCATAACATGGAGCACTTATGGTCTTTGTCTAATATGACCCGTGTCCATGTTGACTCCGTTCTCCCCTACCTTATAAATGGTATTTCGTCATGGACATGATCAACATACAATATTGATCTATGCACAATTTGATTCGAAAGCTAGCTCTTGTCTCATTCAACTACATTCCAATGAAACTTTCTTTGTTAAACTTCGATAAAAAAAACTTATCGAAATATTTTTACCCAGATATGATAATCTTTTGTTGTTTCAAATTGAGTTGCAAAAAGATATCGTCATTTCCTGAGCAGTCTTACATTCAGTCAAGATGGCCGAGTGGTTAAGGCGCCAGACTTAAGGTACTTTAACGAAACGAAGTGAATTGAAGTAAATTGAAATTCTTATAGCAAGCATGTTGTAATTTATCCTTGAAGGTTTTCTGGTCTTCGAAGAAGGCGTGGGTTCAATCCCCACTCTTGACAAAGTTTTCTTACACCATTCACTAAATTAGTTTATTGATCCTTAACACTCAAAATTTATTATGTCTAACCGTCGTAAGAGGTCATCAGAGAGGTCCGACCAATAAACTATCAAATGTCGAGGTCAATGGGGTTGTAACTCAGAGGTAGAGTGCTCGCTTCGCATGTGAGAAGACCGGAGTTCAATCCTCCGCAATTCCAAGTATCCCAATACAAAAAGTAGTGTTTTTTTCGCATAGGGTACTGAACGACTAGGTCGGCGATCGAGCTATTCCTCCTTTCTAGTGTGGTTTTTAAACCTATCTCCTTTGTTCAAGAGTCAAGAAATGTAGCGCATCTATCCATCGCAGCGGTAGGAATTTTATTGTTACGTCCATTTAGATAGCCTAGAAAATCTTACCGCTAAAATAGTCAACTTCCAGGTAGGTGGAAAGGAAGGAGATGGGTAACAGAAATTACATTAAGGGGGTATAAACCGAATGCCGGCCTATTCGGCCATGGGTTTTAAATAATAAATGAAAATTGTTGTCACGCAGGGGCAGAAGGCTTGCTGTGCTTGTGTGGAAATCGAAAGGAAATCTTTGGAAACACCATATAATTTTCCATAGGAGTAAATTATTCTGGAATCGAAATTTGTTTTAATGTGATTAATCGAGGGGTTGTAACTCAGTGGTAGAGTGTTCGCTTTGCATGCGAAAAGCCCGGAGTTCAATCCTACGCAACTCCATCTACCACATCTGTAGATAAGAAAATCTTTTTCATTACCTTATAAATGGTATTTCGTCATGGACATGATCAACATACAATATTGATCTATGCACAATTTGATTCGAAAGCTAGCTCTTGTCTCATTCAACTACATTCCAATGAAACTTTCTTTGTTAAACTTCGATAAAAAAACTTATCGAAATATTTTTACCTAGATATGATAATCTTTTGTTGTTTCAAATTGAGTTGCAAAAAGATATCGTCATTTCCTGGGCAGTCTTACATTCAGTCAAGATGGCCGAGTGGTTAAGGCGCCAGACTTAAGGTACTTTAACGAAACGAAGTGAATTGAAGTAAATTGAAATTCTTATAGCAAGCATGTTGTAATTTATCCTTGAAGGTTTTCTGGTCTTCGAAGAAGGCGTGGGTTCAATCCCCACTCTTGACAAAGTTTTCTTACACCATTCACTAAATTAGTTTATTGATCCTTAACACTCAAAATTTATTATGTCTAACCGTCGTAAGAGGTCATCAGAGAGGTCCGACCAATAAACTATCAAATGTCGAGGTCAATGGGGTTGTAACTCAGAGGTAGAGTGCTCGCTTCGCATGTGAGAAGACCGGAGTTCAATCCTCCGCAATTCCAAGTATCCCAATACAAAAAGTAGTTCTTTTTTGCATAGGGTACTGAACGACTAGGTCGGCGATCGAGCTATTCCTCCTTTCTAGTGTGGTTTTTAAACCTATCTCCTTTGTTCAAGAGTCAAGAAATGTAGCGCATCTATCCATCGCAGCGGTAGGAATTTTATTGTTACGTCCATTTAGATAGCCTAGAAAATCTTACCGCTAAAATAGTCAACTTCCAGGTAGGTGGAAAGGAAGGAGATGGGTAACAGAAATTACACTAAGGGGGTATAAACCGAATGCCGGCCTATTCGGCCATGGGTTTTTAATAATAAATGAAAATTGTTGTCACGCAGGGGCAGAAGGCTTGCTGTGCTTGTGTGGAAATCGAAAGGAAATCTTTGGAAACACCATATAATTTTCCATAGGAGTAAATTATTCTGGAATCGAAATTTGTTTTAATGTAATTAATCGAGGGGTTGTAACTCAGTGGTAGAGTGTTCGCTTTGCATGCGAAAAGCCCGGAGTTCAATCCTCCGCAACTCCATCTACCACATCTGTAGATAAGAAAATCTTTTTTGCATTACCTTATAAATGGTATTTTGTCATGGACATGATCAACATACAATATTGATCTATGCACAATTTGATTCGAAAGCTAGCTCTTGTCTCATTCAACTACATTCCAATGAAACTTTCTTTGTTAAACTTCGATAAAAAAACTTATCGAAATATTTTTACCTAGATATGATAATCTTTTGTTGTTTCAAATTGAGTTGCAAAAAGATATCGTCATTTCCTGTGCAGTCTTACATTCAGTCAAGATGGCCGAGTGGTTAAGGCGCCAGACTTAAGGTACTTTAACGAAACGAAGTGAATTGAAGTAAATTGAAATTCTTATAGCAAGCATGTTGTAATTTATCCTTGAAGGTTTTCTGGTCTTCGAAGAAGGCTTCAATCAATTCAAAGGTTCAATCCCCACTCTTGACAAAGTTTTCTTACACCGTTCACTAAATAAGTTTATTGATCCTTAACACTCAAAATTTATTATGTCTAACCGTCGTAAGAGGTCATCAGAGAGGTCCGACCAATAAACTGTCAAATGTCGAGGTCAATGGGGTTGTAACTCAGAGGTAGAGTGCTCGCTTCGCATGTGAGAAGACCGGAGTTCAATCCTCCGCAATTCCAAGTATCCCAATACAAAAAGTAGTTCTTTTTTGCATAGGGTACTGAACGACTAGGTCGGCGAACGAGCTATTCCTCCTTTCTAGTGTGGTTTTTAAACCTATCTCCTTTGTTCAAGAGTCAAGGAATGTAGCGCATCTATCCATCGCAGCGGTAGGAATTTTATTGTTACGTCCATTTAGATAGCCTAGAAAATCTTACCGCTAAAATAGTCAACTTCCAGGTAGGTGGAAAGGAAGGAGATGGGTAACAGAAATTACACTAAGGGGGGTATAAACCGAATGCCGGCCTATTCGGCCATGGGTTTTAAATAATAAATGAAAATTGTTGTCACGCAGGGGCAGAAGGCTTGCTGTGCTTGTGTGGAAATCGAAAGGAAATCTTTGGAAACACCACATAATTTTCCATAGGAGTAAATTATTCTGGAATCGAAATTTGTTTTAATGTAATTAATCGAGGGGTTGTAACTCAGTGGTAGAGTGTTCGCTTTGCATGCGAAAAAGCCCGGAGTTCAATCCTCCGCAACTCCATCTACCACATCTGTAGATAAGAAAATCTTTTTCTATTACCTTATAAATGGTATTTCGTCATGGACATGATCAACATACAATATTGATCTATGCACAATTTGATTCGAAAGCTAGCTCTTGTCTCATTCAACTACATTCCAATGAAAACTTTCTTTGTTAAACTTCGATAAAAAAACTTATCGAAATATTTTTACCTAGATATGATAATCTTTTGTTGTTTCAAATTGAGTTGCAAAAAGATATCGTCATTTCCTGAGCAGTCTTACATTCAGTCAAGATGGCCGAGTGGTTAAGGCGCCAGACTTAAGGTACTTTAACGAAACGAAGTGAATTGAAGTAAATTGAAATTCTTATAGCAAGCATGTTGTAATTAATCCTTGAAGGTTTTCTGGTCTTCGAAGAAGGCGTGGGTTCAATCCCCACTCTTGACAAAGTTTTCTTACACCGTTCACTAAATAAGTTTATTGATCCTTAACACTCAAAATTTATTATGTCTAACCGTCGTAAGAGGTCATCAGAGAGGTCCGACCAATAAACTGTCAAATGTCGAGGTCAATGGGGTTGTAACTCAGAGGTAGAGTGCTCGCTTCGCATGTGAGAAGACCGGAGTTCAATCCTCCGCAATTCCAAGTATCCCAATACAAAAAGTAGTTCTTTTTTGCATAGGGTACTGAACGACTAGGTCGGCGATCGAGCTATTCCTCCTTTCTAGTGTGGTTTTTAAACCTATCTCCTTTGTTCAAGATTCAAGGAATGTAGCGCATCTATCCATCGCAGCGGTAGGAATTTTATTGTTACGTCCATTTAGATAGCCTAGAAAATCTTACCGCTAAAATAGTCAACTTCCAGGTAGGTGGAAAGGAAGGAGATGGGTAACAGAAATTACACTAAGGGGGTATAAACCGAATGCCGGCCTATTCGGCCATGGGTTTTAAATAATAAATGAAAATTGTTGTCACGCAGGGGCAGAAGGCTTGCTGTGCTTGTGTGGAAATCGAAAGGAAATCTTTGGAAACACCACATAATTTTCCATAGGAGTAAATTATTCTGGAATCGAAATTTGTTTTAATGTAATTAATCGAGGGGTTGTAACTCAGTGGTAGAGTGTTCGCTTTGCATGCGAAAAGCCCGGAGTTCAATCCTCCGCAACTCCATCTACCACATCTGTAGATAAGAAAATCTTTTTCATTACCTTATAAATGGTATTTCGTCATGGACATGATCAACATACAATATTGATCTATGCACAATTTGATTCGAAAGCTAGCTCTTGTCTCATTCAACTACATTCCAATGAAACTTTCTTTGTTAAACTTCGATAAAAAAACTTATCGAAATATTTTTACCTAGATATGATAATCTTTTGTTGTTTCAAATTGAGTTGCAAAAAGATATCGTCATTTCCTGAGCAGTCTTACATTCAGTCAAGATGGCCGAGTGGTTAAGGCGCCAGACTTAAGGTACTTTAACGAAACGAAGTGAATTGAAGTAAATTGAAATTCTTATAGCAAGCATGTTGTAATTTATCCTTGAAGGTTCTCTGGTCTTCGAAGAAGGCGTGGGTTCAATCCCCACTCTTGACAAAGTTTTCTTACACCATTCACTAAATTAGTTTATTGATCCTTAACACTCAAAATTTATTATGTCTAACCGTCGTAAGAGGTCATCAGAGAGGTCCGACCAATAAACTATCAAATGTCGAGGTCAATGGGGTTGTAACTCAGAGGTAGAGTGCTCGCTTCGCATGTGAGAAGACCGGAGTTCAATCCTCCGCAATTCCAAGTATCCCAATACAAAAAGTAGTTCTTTTTTGCATAGGGTACTGAACGACTAGGTCGGCGATCGAGCTATTCCTCCTTTCTAGTGTGGTTTTTAAACCTATCTCCTTTGTTCAAGAGTCAAGGAATGTAGCGCATCTATCCATCGCAGCGGTAGGAATTTTATTGTTACGTCCATTTAGATAGCCTAGAAAATCTTACCGCTAAAATAGTCAACTTCCAGGTAGGTGGAAAGGAAGGAGATGGGTAACAGAAATTACACTAAGGGGGTATAAACCGAATGCCGGCCTATTCGGCCATGGGTTTTAAATAATAAATGAAAATTGTTGTCACGCAGGGGCAGAAGGCTTGCTGTGCTTGTGTGGAAATCGAAAGGAAATCTTTGGAAACACCATATAATTTTCCATAGGAGTAAATTATTCTGGAATCGAAATTTGTTTTAATGTAATTAATCGAGGGGTTGTAACTCAGTGGTAGAGTGTTCGCTTTGCATGCGAAAAGCCCGGAGTTCAATCCTCCGCAACTCCATCTACCACATCTGTAGATAAGAAAATCTTTTTCTATTACCTTATAAATGGTATTTCGTCATGGACATGATCAACATACAATATTGATCTATGCACAATTTGATTCGAAAGCTAGCTCTTGTCTCATTCAACTACATTCCAATGAAACTTTCTTTGTTAAACTTCGATAAAAAAACTTATCGAAATATTTTTACCTAGATATGATAATCTTTTGTTGTTTCAAATTGAGTTGCAAAAAGATATCGTCATTTCCTGAGCAGTCTTACATTCAGTCAAGATGGCCGAGTGGTTAAGGCGCCAGACTTAAGGTACTTTAACGAAACGAAGTGAATTGAAGTAAATTGAAATTCTTATAGCAAGCATGTTGTAATTTATCCTTGAAGGTTTTCTGGTCTTCGAAGAAGGCGTGGGTTCAATCCCCACTCTTGACAAAGTTTTCTTACACCGTTCACTAAATTAGTTTATTGATCCTTAACACTCAAAATTTATTATGTCTAACCGTCGTAAGAGGTCATCAGAGAGGTCCGACCAATAAACTGTCAAATGTCGAGGTCAATGGGGTTGTAACTCAGAGGTAGAGTGCTCGCTTCGCATGTGAGAAGACCGGAGTTCAATCCTCCGCAATTCCAAGTATCCCAATACAAAAAGTAGTTCTTTTTTGCATAGGGTACTGAACGACTAGGTCGGCGAACGAGCTATTCCTCCTTTCTAGTGTGGTTTTTAAACCTATCTCCTTTGTTCAAGAGTCAAGGAATGTAGCGCATCTATCCATCGCAGCGGTAGGAATTTTATTGTTACGTCCATTTAGATAGCCTAGAAAATCTTACCGCTAAAATAGTCAACTTCCAGGTAGGTGGAAAGGAAGGAGATGGGTAACAGAAATTACACTAAGGGGGTATAAACCGAATGCCGGCCTATTCGGCCATGGGTTTTAAATAATAAATGAAAATTGTTGTCGCGCAGGGGCAGAAGGCTTGCTGTGCTTGTGTGGAAATCGAAAGGAAATCTTTGGAAACACCATATAATTTTCCATAGGAGTAAATTATTCTGGAATCGAAATTTGTTTTAATGTAATTAATCGAGGGGTTGTAACTCAGTGGTAGAGTGTTCGCTTTGCATGCGAAAAGCCCGGAGTTCAATCCTCCGCAACTCCATCTACCACATCTGTAGATAAGAAAATCTTTTTCATTACCTTATAAATGGTATTTCGTCATGGACATGATCAACATACAATATTGATCTATGCACAATTTGATTCGAAAGCTAGCTCTTGTCTCATTCAACTACATTCCAATGAAACTTTCTTTGTTAAACTTCGATAAAAAAACTTATCGAAATATTTTTACCTAGATATGATAATCTTTTGTTGTTTCAAATTGAGTTGCAAAAAGATATCGTCATTTCCTGAGCAGTCTTACATTCAGTCAAGATGGCCGAGTGGTTAAGGCGCCAGACTTAAGGTACTTTAACGAAACGAAGTGAATTGAAGTAAATTGAAATTCTTATAGCAAGCATATTGTAATTTATCCTTGAAGGTTCTCTGGTCTTCGAAGAAGGCGTGGGTTCAATCCCCACTCTTGACAAAGTTTTCTTACACCATTCACTAAATTAGTTTATTGATCCTTAACACTCAAAATTTATTATGTCTAACCGTCGTAAGAGGTCATCAGAGAGGTCCGACCAATAAACTATCAAATGTCGAGGTCAATGGGGTTGTAACTCAGAGGTAGAGTGCTCGCTTCGCATGTGAGAAGACCGGAGTTCAATCCTCCGCAATTCCAAGTATCCCAATACAAAAAGTAGTTCTTTTTTGCATAGGGTACTGAACGACTAGGTCGGCGATCGAGCTATTCCTCCTTTCTAGTGTGGTTTTTAAACCTATCTCCTTTGTTCAAGAGTCAAGGAATGTAGCGCATCTATCCATCGCAGCGGTAGGAATTTTATTGTTACGTCCATTTAGATAGCCTAGAAAATCTTACCGCTAAAATAGTCAACTTCCAGGTAGGTGGAAAGGAAGGAGATGGGTAACAGAAATTACACTAAGGGGGTATAAACCGAATGCCGGCCTATTCGGCCATGGGTTTTAAATAATAAATGAAAATTGTTGTCACGCAGGGGCAGAAGGCTTGCTGTGCTTGTGTGGAAATCGAAAGGAAATCTTTGGAAACACCATATAATTTTCCATAGGAGTAAATTATTCTGGAATCGAAATTTGTTTTAATGTAATTAATCGAGGGGTTGTAACTCAGTGGTAGAGTGTTCGCTTTGCATGCGAAAAGCCCGGAGTTCAATCCTCCGCAACTCCATCTACCACATCTGTAGATAAGAAAATCTTTTTCTATTACCTTATAAATGGTATTTCGTCATGGACATGATCAACATACAATATTGATCTATGCACAATTTGATTCGAAAGCTAGCTCTTGTCTCATTCAACTACATTCCAATGAAACTTTCTTTGTTAAACTTCGATAAAAAAACTTATCGAAATATTTTTACCTAGATATGATAATCTTTTGTTGTTTCAAATTGAGTTGCAAAAAGATATCGTCATTTCCTGAGCAGTCTTACATTCAGTCAAGATGGCCGAGTGGTTAAGGCGCCAGACTTAAGGTACTTTAACGAAACGAAGTGAATTGAAGTAAATTGAAATTCTTATAGCAAGCATGTTGTAATTTATCCTTGAAGGTTTTCTGGTCTTCGAAGAAGGCGTGGGTTCAATCCCCACTCTTGACAAAGTTTTCTTACACCGTTCACTAAATTAGTTTATTGATCCTTAACACTCAAAATTTATTATGTCTAACCGTCGTAAGAGGTCATCAGAGAGGTCCGACCAATAAACTGTCAAATGTCGAGGTCAATGGGGTTGTAACTCAGAGGTAGAGTGCTCGCTTCGCATGTGAGAAGACCGGAGTTCAATCCTCCGCAATTCCAAGTATCCCAATACAAAAAGTAGTTCTTTTTTGCATAGGGTACTGAACGACTAGGTCGGCGATCGAGCTATTCCTCCTTTCTAGTGTGGTTTTTAAACCTATCTCCTTTGTTCAAGAGTCAAGGAATGTAGCGCATCTATCCATCGCAGCGGTAGGAATTTTATTGTTACGTCCATTTAGATAGCCTAGAAAATCTTACCGCTAAAATAGTCAACTTCCAGGTAGGTGGAAAGGAAGGAGATGGGTAACAGAAATTACACTAAGGGGGTATAAACCGAATGCCGGCCTATTCGGCCATGGGTTTTAAATAATAAATGAAAATTGTTGTCGCGCAGGGGCAGAAGGCTTGCTGTGCTTGTGTGGAAATCGAAAGGAAATCTTTGGAAACACCATATAATTTTCCATAGGAGTAAATTATTCTGGAATCGAAATTTGTTTTAATGTAATTAATCGAGGGGTTGTAACTCAGTGGTAGAGTGTTCGCTTTGCATGCGAAAAGCCCGGAGTTCAATCCTCCGCAACTCCATCTACCACATCTGTAGATAAGAAAATCTTTTTCATTACCTTATAAATGGTATTTCGTCATGGACATGATCAACATACAATATTGATCTATGCACAATTTGATTCGAAAGCTAGCTCTTGTCTCATTCAACTACATTCCAATGAAACTTTCTTTGTTAAACTTCGATAAAAAAACTTATCGAAATATTTTTACCTAGATATGATAATCTTTTGTTGTTTCAAATTGAGTTGCAAAAAGATATCGTCATTTCCTGAGCAGTCTTACATTCAGTCAAGATGGCCGAGTGGTTAAGGCGCCAGACTTAAGGTACATTAACGAAACGAAGTGAATTGAAGTAAATTGAAATTCTTATAGCAAGCATGTTGTAATTTATCCTTGAAGGTTTTCTGGTCTTCGAAGAAGGCGTGGGTTCAATCCCCACTCTTGACAAAGTTTTCTTACACCGTTCACTAAATTAGTTTATTGATCCTTAACACTCAAAATTTATTATGTCTAACCGTCGTAAGAGGTCATCAGAGAGGTCCGACCAATAAACTGTCAAATGTCGAGGTCAATGGGGTTGTAACTCAGAGGTAGAGTGCTCGCTTCGCATGTGAGAAGACCGGAGTTCAATCCTCCGCAATTCCAAGTATCCCAATACAAAAAGTAGTTCTTTTTTGCATAGGGTACTGAACGACTAGGTCGGCGAACGAGCTATTCCTCCTTTCTAGTGTGGTTTTTAAACCTATCTCCTTTGTTCAAGAGTCAAGGAATGTAGCGCATCTATCCATCGCAGCGGTAGGAATTTTATTGTTACGTCCATTTAGATAGCCTAGAAAATCTTACCGCTAAAATAGTCAACTTCCAGGTAGGTGGAAAGGAAGGAGATGGGTAACAGAAATTACACTAAGGGGGTATAAACCGAATGCCGGCCTATTCGGCCATGGGTTTTTAATAATAAATGAAAATTGTTGTCACGCAGGGGCAGAAGGCTTGCTGTGCTTGTGTGGAAATCGAAAGGAAATCTTTGGAAACACCATATAATTTTCCATAGGAGTAAATTATTCTGGAATCGAAATTTGTTTTAATGTAATTAATCGAGGGGTTGTAACTCAGTGGTAGAGTGTTCGCTTTGCATGCGAAAAGCCCGGAGTTCAATCCTCCGCAACTCCATCTACCACATCTGTAGATAAGAAAATCTTTTTCATTACCTTATAAATGGTATTTCGTCATGGACATGATCAACATACAATATTGATCTATGCACAATTTGATTCGAAAGCTAGCTCTTGTCTCATTCAACTACATTCCAATGAAACTTTCTTTGTTAAACTTCGATAAAAAAACTTATCGAAATATTTTTACCTAGATATGATAATCTTTTGTTGTTTCAAATTGAGTTGCAAAAAGATATCGTCATTTCCTGAGCAGTCTTACATTCAGTCAAGATGGCCGAGTGGTTAAGGCGCCAGACTTAAGGTACTTTAACGAAACGAAGTGAATTGAAGTAAATTGAAATTCTTATAGCAAGCATGTTGTAATTTATCCTTGAAGGTTTTCTGGTCTTCGAAGAAGGCGTGGGTTCAATCCCCACTCTTGACAAAGTTTTCTTACACCATTCACTAAATTAGTTTATTGATCCTTAACACTCAAAATTTATTATGTCTAACCGTCGTAAGAGGTCATCAGAGAGGTCCGACCAATAAACTATCAAATGTCGAGGTCAATGGGGTTGTAACTCAGAGGTAGAGTGCTCGCTTCGCATGTGAGAAGACCGGAGTTCAATCCTCCGCAATTCCAAGTATCCCAATACAAAAAGTAGTGTTTTTTTTGCATAGGGTACTGAACGACTGGGGTCGGCGATCGAGCTATTCCTCCTTTCTAGTGTGGTTTTTAAACCTATCTCCTTTGTTCAAGAGTCAAGAAATGTAGCGCATCTATCCATCGCAGCGGTAGGAATTTTATTGTTACGTCCATTTAGATAGCCTAGAAAATCTTACCGCTAAAATAGTCAACTTCCAGGTAGGTGGAAAGGAAGGAGATGGGTAACAGAAATTACACTAAGGGGGTATAAACCGAATGCCGGCCTATTCGGCCATGGGTTTTAAATAATAAATGAAAATTTTTGTCACGCAGGGGCAGAAGGCTTGCTGTGCTTGTGTGGAAATCGAAAGGAAATCTTTGGAAACACCATATAATTTTCCATAGGAGTAAATTATTCTGGAATCTAAATTTGTTTTAATGTAATTAATCGAGGGGTTGTAACTCAGTGGTAGAGTGTTTGCTTTGCATGCGAAAAGCCCGGAGTTCAATCCTCCGCAACTCCATCTACCACATCTGTAGATAAGAAAATCTTTTTCATTACCTTATAAATGGTATTTTGTCATGGACATGATCAACATACAATATTGATCTATGCACAATTTGATTCGAAAGCTAGCTCTTGTCTCATTCAACTACATTCCAATGAAACTTTCTTTGTTAAACTTCGTTAAAAAAACTTATCGAAATATTTTTACCTAGATATGATAATCTTTTGTTGTTTCAAATTGAGTTGCAAAAAGATATCGTCATTTCCTGAGCAGTCATACATTCAGTCAAGATGGCCGAGTGGTTAAGGCGCCAGACTTAAGGTACTTTAACGAAACGAAGTGAATTGAAGTAAATTGAAATTCTTATAGCAAGCATGTTGTAATTTATCCTTGAAGGTTTTCTGGTCTTCGAAGAAGGCGTGGGTTCAATCCCCACTCTTGACAAAGTTTTCTTACACCGTTCACTAAATTAGTTTATTGATCCTTAACACTCAAAATTTATTATGTCTAACCGTCGTAAGAGGTCATCAGAGAGGTCCGACCAATAAACTGTCAAATGTCGAGGTCAATGGGGTTGTAACTCAGAGGTAGAGTGCTCGCTTCGCATGTGAGAAGACCGGAGTTCAATCCTCCGCAATTCCAAGTATCCCAATACAAAAAGTAGTTCTTTTTTGCATAGGGTACTGAACGACTAGGTCGGCGATCGAGCTATTCCTCCTTTCTAGTGTGGTTTTTAAACCTATCTCCTTTGTTCAAGAGTCAAGAAATGTAGCGCATCTATCCATCGCAGCGGTAGGAATTTTATTGTTACGTCCATTTAGATAGCCTAGAAAATCTTACCGCTAAAATAGTCAACTTCCAGGTAGGTGGAAAGGAAGGAAATGGGTAACAGAAATTACACTAAGGGGGTATAAACCGAATGCCGGCCTATTCGGCCATGGGTTTTAAATAATAAATGAAAATTTTTGTCACGCAGGGGCAGAAGGCTTGCTGTGCTTGTGTGGAAATCGAAAGGAAATCTTTGGAAACACCATATAATTTTCCATAGGAGTAAATTATTCTGGAATCGAAATTTGTTTTAATGTAATTAATCGAGGGGTTGTAACTCAGTGGTAGAGTGTTCGCTTTGCATGCGAAAAGCCCGGAGTTCAATCCTCCGCAACTCCATCTACCACATCTGTAGATAAGAAAATCTTTTTCATTACCTTATAAATGGTATTTTGTCATGGACATGATCAACATACAATATTGATCTATGCACAATTTGATTCGAAAGCTAGCTCTTGTCTCATTCAACTACATTCCAATGAAACTTTCTTTGTTAAACTTCGTTAAAAAAAACTTATCGAAATATTTTTACCTAGATATGATAATCTTTTGTTGTTTCAAATTGAGTTGCAAAAAGATATCGTCATTTCCTGAGCAGTCATACATTCAGTCAAGATGGCCGAGTGGTTAAGGCGCCAGACTTAAGGTACTTTAACGAAACGAAGTGAATTGAAGTAAATTGAAATTCTTATAGCAAGCATGTTGTAATTTATCCTTGAAGGTTTTCTGGTCTTCGAAGAAGGCGTGGGTTCAATCCCCACTCTTGACAAAGTTTTCTTACACCGTTCACTAAATTAGTTTATTTATCCTTAACACTCAAAATTTATTATGTCTAACCGTCGTAAGAGGTCATCAGAGAGGTCCGACCAATAAACTGTCAAATGTCGAGGTCAATGGGGTTGTAACTCAGAGGTAGAGTGCTCGCTTCGCATGTGAGAAGACCGGAGTTCAATCCTCCGCAATTCCAAGTATCCCAATACAAAAAGTAGTTCTTTTTTGCATAGGGTACTGAACGACTAGGTCGGCGATCGAGCTATTCCTCCTTTCTAGTGTGGTTTTTAAACCTATCTCCTTTGTTCAAGAGTCAAGAAATGTAGCGCATCTATCCATCGCAGCGGTAGGAATTTTATTGTTACGTCCATTTAGATAGCCTAGAAAATCTTACCGCTAAAATAGTCAACTTCCAGGTAGGTGGAAAGGAAGGAGATGGGTAACAGAAATTACACTAAGGGGGTATAAACCGAATGCCGGCCTATTCGGCCATGGGTTTTAAATAATAAATGAAAATTTTTGTCACGCAGGGGCAGAAGGCTTGCTGTGCTTGTGTGGAAATCGAAAGGAAATCTTTGGAAACACCATATAATTTTCCATAGGAGTAAATTATTCTGGAATTGAAATTTGTTTTAATGTAATTAATCGAGGGGTTGTAACTCAGTGGTAGAGTGTTCGCTTTGCATGCGAAAAGCCCGGAGTTCAATCCTCCGCAACTCCATCTACCACATCTGTAGATAAGAAAATCTTTTTCATTACCTTATAAATGGTATTTCGTCATGGACATGATCAACATACAATATTGATCTATGCACAATTTGATTCGAAAGCTAGCTCTTGTCTCATTCAACTACATTCCAATGAAACTTTCTTTGTTAAACTTCGATAAAAAAACTTATCGAAATATTTTTACCTAGATATGATAATCTTTTGTTGTTTCAAATTGAGTTGCAAAAAGATATCGTCATTTCCTGAGCAGTCTTACATTCAGTCAAGATGGCCGAGTGGTTAAGGCGCCAGACTTAAGGTACTTTAACGAAACGAAGTGAATTGAAGTAAATTGAAATTCTTATAGCAAGCATGTTGTAATTTATCCTTGAAGGTTTTCTGGTCTTCGAAGAAGGCGTGGGTTCAATCCCCACTCTTGACAAAGTTTTCTTACACCATTCACTAAATTAGTTTATTGATCCTTAACACTCAAAATTTATTATGTCTAACCGTCGTAAGAGGTCATCAGAGAGGTCAAACCAATAAACTATCAAATGTCGATGTCAATGGGGTTGTAACTCAAAGGTAGAGTGCTCGCTTCGCATGTGAGAAGACCGGAGTTCAATCCTCCGCAATTCCAAGTATCCCAATACAAAAAGTAGTTCTTTTTTGCATAGGGTACTGAACGACTAGGTCGGCGATCGAGCTATTCCTCCTTTCTAGTGTAGTTTTTGAACCTATCTCCTTTGTTCAAGAGTCAAGGAATGTAGCGCATCTATCCATCGCAGCGGTAGGAATTTTATTGTTACGTCCATTTAGATAGCCTAGAAAATCTTACCGCTAAATTAGTCAACTTCCAGGTAGGTGGAAAGGAAGGGGATGGGTAACAGAAATTACACTAAGGGGGTATAAACCGAATGCCGGCCTATTCGGCCATGGGTTTTTAATAACAAATGAAAATTGTTGTCACGCAGGGGCAGAAGGCTTGCTGTGCTTGTGTGGAAATCGAAAGGAAATCTTTGGAAACACCATATAATTTTCCATAGGAGTAAATTATTCTGGAATCGAAATTTGTTTTAATGTAATTAATCGAGGGGTTGTAACTCAGTGGTAGAGTGTTCGCTTTGCATGCGAAAAGCCCGGAGTTCAAACCTCCGCAACTCCAACTACCACATCTGTAGATAAGAAAATCTTTTTTCATTACCTTATGAATGGTATTTCGTCATGGACATGATCAACATACAATATTGATCTATGCACAATTTGATTCGAAAGCTAGCTCTTGTCTCATTCAACTACATTCCAATGAAACTTTCTTTGTTAAACTTCGATAAAAAACTAATCGAAATATTTTTACCTAGATATGATAATCTTTTGTTGTTTCAAATTGAGTTGCAAAAAGATATCGTCATTTCCTGAGCAGTCATACATTCAGTCAAGATGACCGAGTGGTTAAGGCGAAAGACTTAAGGTACCTTAACGAAACGAAGTAAATTGAAGTAAATTGAAATTCTTATAGCAAGCATGTTGTAATTTATCCTTGAAGGTTTTCTGGTCTTCGAAGAAGGCGTGGGTTCAATCCCCACTCTTGACAAAGTTTTCTTACACCGTTCACTAAATTAGTTTATTGATTCTTAACACTCAAAATTTATTATGTCTAACCGTCGTAAGAGGTCAGCAGAGGTCCGACCAATAAACTGTCAAATGTCGAGGTCAATGGATTGTAACTCAGAGGTAGAGTGCTCGCTTCGCATGTGAGAAGACCGGAGTTCAATCCTCCGCAATTCCAAGTATCCCAATACAAAAAGTACTTCTTTTTTGCATAAGGTACTGAACGACTAGGTCGGCGATCGAGCTATTCCTCCTTTCTAGTGTAGTTTTTAAACCTATCTCCTTTTTTAATAGTCAAGAAATGTAGCGCATCTATCCATCGCAGCGGTAGGAATTTTATTGTTACGTCCATTTAGATAGCCTAGGAAATCTTACCGCTAAATTAGCCAACTTCCAGGTTGGTGGAAAGGAAGGGGATGGGTATCAGAAATTACACTAAGGGGGTATAGACCAAATGCCGGCCTATTCGGCCATGGGTTTTACATAACAAATGAAAATTATTGTCACTCAGGGGCAGAAGGCTTTGTTCCGGCGAGAAAACGTAATTTCATTTATTTGCCACCTGGCAACGTCTTAATTTAAGTCAAACTCTCTTTCTGATATTCTTCACCCTCTTTTCCCCATTGTCTCGTCTGCTATTTAATGGACGTCTAAAACCACGCGAGTGACACTTCTCGTTTTCCTCTCTCTGAACATAATTCTAATTTGTGTGTGTTCTTATTCTGTCAATCAGGTACGATAATGTTAATTTATGTATGTGAATGTTTCTTAATTAGTCTTATGTTCCCTTACTCAGTTTTATATTGATTTGGCCTGTCTATTGGTCCATGTCTATTCTGGCCAGTGATTGTTTGGTTATCCAACTCACCTGGTAACTATTCTTTACTCATTTACTGCAAGTTTATGTTATACTCATGTTTCCCTTTCTTAAGGTTTTGTTTCTTTGTCTCTCTATCTGTGGTTCATGGTCTGGGTGGCATCCCAATGCTTTAGTCGTGCCATCCCAGGTATTATTTTACATATTTTTATTCTGTGCTTTATTCTTAACACCTTTTCCTTGTGTTACAGATACCACTTCACTGATTGGTTTCACTGGCACACATTTGGTCTAATCACTTATTCACTTCATTTGGTTTATCATTTCCTCTGCAACTCATCACTTCCTCACTTATTGGCCATTCTGTTTGGCATTTGTCTTTGGTCACTTATCTTTGCGACCAGCATCATCTTCAACTTCATCAGAAATAAATACGAGTGCCTTACAAACACTCTTGAGTAAAGTAACGGGGCTCCTTCAAAATCACAGCGTCGATACATTTTGGTCCTTCGAAACGGAGTTTCCTGCGTTACTTTACTGATTCACCAGCCACTTGGAGCTGGACTTTCTGATTCTTCTGTCCACCAACAAATCTGGAGTTGGTCTTCTGATTCTCTTATCTACCAGCACACCTGGAGCTGGTCGTCTACCATTCTACCGAGCACAGTCGGCCCTCATCTTGTTAATCAGCCTCCATCTTTATTCGCTGCCCTTCTTTTCTCCACGTCTTTCTCTATTTGGTACACCCCAGTGCGGTCTTCGACATCATGGCGGGCTTACCTCAAGATCCTGCTGAAGACATTCCTGATGAAGATTTTCGACTTCAGGTGTCCAAAAGAACAAAACTTCGAACGTCGACAAATTACTAAAGCAATGAACAAGATCAACGCCATCATTACGAATAGAGGCCCTCGAAGCGGATTAACTGCGTTGCAGCGTCACGTCGAGGAATTAGTAGGTCAAGCTTAACGTCTTCAAACGGAACTGTCTGCCCTCGAGACCGAAGAGGAAAGTGAAAGACAGGACAACATCCGTCTGGGATACATAGAGAGATTTGGACAAATCTCTGAAGCTGAAGCAAAGCCTATTATGCCAGTCGGGGAGATGAAGCTTCTGTGGTGGAGGAGCAGCTATTGGAAGACGAAGAAGAGGGGATTTCCGATTCTGAGGTTGGACGGAGACAAGCTGCACTTTCTGAGGCTCAGGCCAGAGCAGACGAATCAGAAGGAAATGCAGAAAGAGCTCGACAACAAGCGGAAGAAGCTCAACTTGCCCTCCAACGATTGAAATTGGAAGAAGACAGGATGACTTCCGTCAGCCAACGCCAGCCGAATCCTAATCCGCTGGCAACCGACTTAAAGTTACGTCAACGGAAGCTTAACGTGCCAACAAGCCCAGAGGCACCGGATGATTGGATCGACAGGTATGCAGCCGGCTATCTGAGGCCAAGCATTGGATCCAGTTCGCGTTCATCCGTGAAAACGGAACTTGAAGCTTACACCGGGAAGTCATTAGATTGGTTCGAGTGGATTGATTTGTTCCGAGCTCTCGTCCATGATACAGGAAAGTTCCCTGGTGAGAAGCTGGCAATCCTCAAGAGGCACTTGAAAGGAGACTGTGCCAACCTAGTTCATGGTCTAGGAGGAGGAGAGCCAGCCTATATTGAAGCACTAGTCCGATTGAAGCAGTCCTGTGGTCGTCGAGATGTAACGAGAGCCACATATATTCAAGCGATCGAGAAAATGGAATTGAAGAATGATTCTGCCGCTTTCAAGCGTTTCGCCGAGAAGATTAGAACTCAGCTATTCGATCTCAGCCGGATTGGTGAATCGTCGTCACCTGATTTAATTGAGAAGATCAGCCTTCGTCTACAGCTGCAAGATCGGCTTGCGTGGAACGATGGAAGACATGGTGGATCCCAGCTAGCACCGTATTTCACAATTCATTACCTGGTCGTGACCTGGCATCGAATTCGCTCCCGGCTTTTTTGGGCATTTTATGGTATTGATTTGGTAGTAATGTGATCAGACTATTGTGGCCAATTTGCTCCAAATGGTTGCTGATTGGTATTTCATTAAAAATATTGGCCCATTGTGACCAATTAGCTCCCAAAGGTTGCTAATTTTGACAAAATAAATTTATCCTGCTATCACTGTTAAAACGGTTACCACTTTTTCTGGGTTCCCAACCTCGAATAAGTCGGTTATCACCCCAAAATTTTCATATTGACCCTAAATTTCCGAGGAATTGAATACTAATTTTAATTTACTCTATACATAGTACTTAAAATATATTAATTTTCATTATTTTAAGAACCCCTCAACTAGAAACTATATAAAATATAAGAAATAACTATTTTATGAAGGATATTAAGTATTTTGAGGATAATCAGGGTCATTCTGAAAAGTTAGTGAGCGGTCCAATTTTTATTTTATAACAATGAAGTAATTGTAGGCTTTACTGGAACTTGAAAACTTTTAAACTAAGTGGGTTTTTCATCTTAGTTGAACAAAAGTAATGTAATTTCTATGTTATCTTGTCTTTAAACACCATTCTGGAAAATGGTCATTTTTTGGAACGCAGTTTTTTTTTTAATTTTTCAATTTTCCTTTATTTTAATTAAGGTAATATGACTAATATTAACGCCTACTGTACTGCATTATTAGCTCCATCAATTTTATTGTGAAATTCTTTGATTTTGCACAATATTTCCATTTCAAGTTTCAACTAAAGATTTCCCTGAAAGAAGCAAAAAAATTCCTAAGTCCATAAAAATAACGTGAAACTGAAAAATATAGTCACAAATTACATCATAATATAAGTCAAGTTGGTTGAGTGGTTAGCAAGTCGGATTCCCACCTCTAAAAGTTAGTGGTTCAATCCTGGTTCAAGTTCAAAAAGAAAAAGTAATAATTCATTTTACGGTCAACGTCCGTTTTATGGGAGTATTATTCTGGTCGTGACCAGGGAGTCTTATGGGCGGTAATATGGAATAAATAGGGCATAACCAAGTAATTCCCACTGGCTATGACCCGTGAAAAAAAAAACGTAACCAGGTAGCAACTTGGGCATAACTTGTGCTAGCTGGGATTAGAAACAAGAAGTTTGAACGTTTTTGGATCCTGGCTTTGCAGCAGAGCAGCCGCGTACCAGAATGCTTACAGTATCGCTGCTTAACAGCTGAATGTACCCACACCCAAATACGGAAACCGTCCACAGGCTCGTACTCATCAGGCTTCCACGAGTCCTGCCTCGAAGAAAGTTCAGTTCCAATCCTTCTGTTTCAAATCCGAAGGCAACTACAAGCTGGAGCATTGTTCTAAATTTAAATCTTTAGTCATAGGTGATAGAATCGCCTTTTGTGCCCGACATCGATTGTGTTTTGGCTGTCTTGGTGCCAAACATTCCGTCCGGTTCTGCAATCAGAAGAAGCCATGCAATATCCCTGGTTGCCATGTACACCATCACGATCTGCTACATGATCCATCAAAAACAGCCGATAGCGTTCCGACAGAGTCTACAAGGACAGCAACAGCAAGAATAGGACACACCAGCCCACAACGAGTTGCCATGGGGATGATGCGCCTGAAGATTCTGAATGCTGATGGAGATGCTGTATGGGCCAATGCCTTCATTGACGAAGGCAGCGATTCAACTTTAATGCGGCAAGGATTCGCCAGCGCGAATAAGATTTTCGGCGTTCATCAGATCCTGACAGTGGAAGGAGCGGGCGGAGTCGTGACGAAGTATCGATCTCAACCAGATTAATACTGACGCCGGAGAAACTTTGAATGTACGTGGCTCTACCCTGCCGTCTACCGTAGCGAGCACAACTCCTGGGACAGATTGGGGAGTTCTCAAGAAGCGTTGGTCTCATCTTTCCGACCTTCCGGTTGGGATAGAGCTCCACCCGTAGTTTTGGCGGGTTCAAGAAACGGGTTGGGTGAGAATCGAATGAAAAAAGACAATCCGTAAAAAGGAGGCGGATTTCATTTTTTAAAAACATAAGCGGGTCGATTTCGAGTAGGCGTTTTTCAACGAAAAACGAAACGTGGCGTTAATTTTTTTTTTTTTTCACGGTAAAGTCTAAAAACTTAAGCAATTTTGCGGGTTACAGAAGATTTTACGTCAGTAGCTCATAGAAAGTACGATGGCAGGGCAGTTAAATGCAACTGGTAGAAAATCCAGTTGGGTTAGAAATTTCTTCAGAGTTGAACACCGCTTATGTTTGGATAAATCGACCGGAACTGAAAATAATATTCTTAGTGATGTTTCTTGCGTTATTTTGGATACGGGTGTAGAATGTGGCAAAATTTACAAGCACGTTTTGAGAAATGGTACAAAATCTCTACAAAATCATCTTATTACTAAGCATGATTCAGTGCAAGCTGTTAGAGAAGAGATAGTAAAACATGGCATATCGCAATCCGAGGTACCGTTTAATCAAAATTAATTTTAAGTTTATTCTCGTTGAAATTTGTTTTATTGATTATAGGGTCTTAACAGGGAATCTCTTAAAGATGCAATTGCCAAACTTATAGTCGCTCAAAATCTAAGCTATACAATCGTTGAGTCAGAATTTTTTATTGATTTGTTATATTTATGCAATCCTCATGTAGATTCTTTGCTGGTTAAAGCGGATTCGTTAAGTGACTTAGTGCTAAAACAGTTCTGGATTTCAAGACTTAAAATTAAGGAGCTTTTATCTTCTTTCCAATTTATTAATTTCACTTGTGACTTGCGGACTTCACCTAACGCGAAAGCCATTCTTGGCATTACAGCTCATTGGATTGATAATGAATTTGATCTGAAGGAAATTTTACTTGATGCCGTAGAGGTCAAAGGAGCTCATAGTGGGGTTGATATTGCTAGCTATTTATTAACAGCTTTGGAAGAATTTTCCCTTAACGATAAACTTTTCTGTATTACTGGCGACAATGCTTCAAATAATAGAACAATCGCACAAGAGATAGAACGTCATATCTCTGCATTCAAGGCAGATGGAAATCTTTTTGGCTGCACTGGGCATGTATTTAATCTAGCAGCCGTTGCGGGATCGAAAGTTATAGGTTATGCTGTAAGAGATAACCTTGTTACGATAGAAGAATCCGAAGAAGAACGAGACACAGTGGTTTATTATAACTGGGGAGAGGAAGTGGAGGATGAAACGAGTGATGAAAACTTTGACCCTGCATCTATTATCGATCGCGTGCGAGAGTTTTGCAAGTTTGTTCGTTGTTCTCCTCAACGCCGAAATCTATTTGCAAAGATTTCGTTAAGGCCTGTTATTCATCGCTTTCATTTCATTCATCGAATCCGGCTCCAATCGCTTCCATTTCACAACCAGATCAAGAGCAAACCTCCACGCATGGGAAGAGACCTGCTGGTGACTTATTAATTAACACTAATTCTGATAAACCAGCCCGAAAGAGTGCTAGGTATAAAATGTATAAAGTTCTTTATCTTAGGATTTGTTTAAGTTTTAGGGATACATTTTAAATTTCAGACTTGATTCGTTAGCGGCTTCCACTCCAAAATCGGTGAAAACTAATCCTAATGAGAAGCAGAAAGGTCGTGGTCGTCCACGAAAATCTTTGCCTTGTGCCATTTCTGATGACATCAATAATTTAGAAAAAAGCAGCACACAGCCTCGTCAAAGAATAAAAGCTGTGGGTTTACTACTTGATGTTAAAACGAGATGGAACTCCGCTTATTTGATGCTGCAGAGATTTTATGATTTAAAAAACGCGGTGATTTTGTTTTCAAATCGCATTTTAGAATCAGGTGACCACTCGCTTGAAAATATCAAACTTAAGGATTTTGAATGGGAACAAGTAAATCAAATTTTGGAGCTCTTAAAACCGCTATATGCAGCTACTGTAACTCTTTCCAAATCCAAATTCCCATCTTTAAGTACTACTTTGCCGGTGTACATGGGTATGATAAAGGTATAAATTATTTAAAAAATGTAAAGCATTATATGTGTGAACCAGTTGTTCATTCATATAGAAAATAAAAAGTACATCTAATAGAAATCCCTCCCTGTCAGCTACAGCATCAGCAATTATTGAAAAACTTGAAGAGTACTACAGGCAGGCTGAAAACAAGCAAGTGTACATTATCACGAGCATTTTGGATCCTAGAATTAAGCTACAATTCTTTAAACGCGAGGTAAATGACTGCTGAGTAATTTGTAGTAAATATTTTTATTTTGGGGAGGGAGTATTTCATGCTATGGTGTTATTGTAGTCAAATTTCAGATCAATCAAGAAAATGTTTTTTGATGAGGCGGAAAAATATAAGAAGCATCAGGAAGCAGAATCCAACATAACGTCAGAATACGAAGATTGGCTAGATTTAATATTCCAGCGCAAAACGGCTTCAAACTTAGAATCAGAAATTAAAAGTTACCTGCAAGAACCAACAGAGGACAAAAATATTCAACCCTTGGAATACTGGTTGCTATAAAAAGATATTTATCCAACCCTCAGTTTTATGGCTAAAAATTTTCTAGCCGTTCCTTCCACTAGTACACCGGCAGAGAGAGCTTTCTCAAGTGGTCGGCTACTTGTACACCACACTCGTGGTTCAATGTCAGCTACAACCATTAGAGCCAGGATGTGAATGCGTAATTGGCTGTTGCAAGGTTATTGTTATGAAATAGACTTCTGTTCTGTTGTATTTACTCTTGTTACTTTCCCAATTCAATATATCCACGAAAGAGCAGCAGAAAACAAGATAAATCTTTTCTACAAAAAATTTCAAGGTATCCAGGGAAAGTAGGTTTAATTTTTTATTAATTTTTTTTTTTTTGTAGGTTTAATTTTCTTGAAATAAACGACTTTTTTGCGGATTGGAAATTCTATAACCCGCAAAAACTAGAACGGGTGGCATATATCAATCCAGAAAGAAAATGAGATTGCCTCGGGTTAAATAAATAAAATATAAACCAAATTTCTCTAGATACCTAAACACCCGTTGTACGAGTTGATCTGAGGTTTCTGCCGCTCTTCTGCCGCTCTTCTGCGGATTTCTGCGGATCGGAGCACTAGGTTGGGAAGACTGGTGGAAGAGTTGATATTCTGATCGGCCAAGACCTCAATCATCTTACAGTTGCGCTTGAATCTAGAGTTGGAAACAATTATGAACCAACTGCCATTAGGAGCCGATTAGGTTGGCTCATCCGTGGCGTAATAGCAGACAGCATCACCGTTTCAGCTGTCCGTATTCATAACGTCACCAGCTCTACTCAACTTGAAGACATCGCTTCTGAACTTCGGCGTTTCTGTGATACCGAAAACTTTGAAACGGAATCTACGTTGGTGGCCATGTCTGCAGATGACCGACAAGCTGTCACTATTTTTGAGTTCGGTACGAAGAAACTAGATCTCGGCTCTGAAATACCCATTACTTGGAAAACCGGGGAGCCGAGTCTAGTGTGTAATCTACAAATGGCTCAACAGCGTCTCGACGGATTACTCAGGCGTTTCAGCAGAGACACTGGATTTGAAGCTGACTATCGTGCTGCCGTACAGAAAACCATCGACAAGGGATATGCGACCATCTTATCGGAAGATGAATCCTGTTCAGCGAAATATTTCCTGGCTCATCATGGCGTGTACAAAGGACCGAAACTCAGAGTTGTCTTTGATGCTGCAGCCCCATTCCAGGGAAAATGTTTGAATGGTGCCATCTTAAGCGGTCCTGCTCTTCAACCTTCTCTTCCGTCAGTCCTGATCCAGTTCAGAGAAGGAGCAGTCGCCTGGGCTTCCGATGTGGAAGCTACGTTTAGCCGGTTTAGGCTTAATCCCTCTGACGCCAATTATTTTTGCTTTTTGTGGCTGGACCTCTCTGCTAAATCTTTAGTGTGTCGGATGGATCGTTTACCTTTTGGTGCGACATGTTCACCCTTCATTGCTATTTACACTACCCATCGAGCTGTTGTGGATGCAGAGGTTGGAGAGGAAGCTGTCAACGCGGTGAAGAAGAAAATGTACGTTGACGACTATCTGGGATCCGCAAGAAACGTCGAAGAAGGACTGAAGGAAGCGTCTGTTGTCCGAAAAGCACTGGCTGACGCCGATTTACATTTCCAAGGTTGGATCTCGAACTCCGAAGAATTTGTTCGAGTGATGCAAGGCGAAAAGAATCCAATCTCTCCTGACGTTCTTTTAATTGACGATGGCAACCAGAAGGTGCTGGGCGTTGTGTGGAACACCCGAGAGGACACACTTGGTTTTCGAGTCGACAACATGAAGGAGGAGGAGTATACGCGTGTCAGCCTCACCAGCAAAGTCGCCACTGTTTTTGATCCTCTGGGATTAGCTGCGCCACTCATCGTCAAGGCCAAGGTCCGTCTTCGAGAGTTAGGAGTCAAAGGATGGAGATGTTCGGATGCAGCAGATGAAACGGATCGCGTTTGGTGGAAATCCTGGTTCGCAATCATGCGTGAACTGATTCATGTTTCCTTTGAGCGTTGCCTATTTCCCGAAGAAATCGAAATCGTCAATTCTCAGCTACATGTGTTCGGAGACGCTTTGGAGGAGCCGTATTCAGCTGTTGTGTATCTTCGCAACAACTATAATTCCGGTCAAGTTGTCATCCGACTTGTTAAAGCTAGTAGCAAACTAGCACCTTAGAAGACTTTATCTGTACCGAAATTGGAGCTGAATGCTGCTCTCCTTTCTTTTCGCGTTGCTGCCGCCATCCAGAGCTGTATCACTCATCCGATTCATCAGAGATTCTTCTGGACGGACAGCAGCACTGTGCGTAATTGGATACGTGCAACGGCGTCATTCTATCAGATCTTCGTATCCAACCGGATCGGAGAAATCCAAACTCTAACTGAAACAGAAGAGTGGCGGTTCGTTCCCGGAAGATGGAATCCTGCGGATGCTGCTACTCGTTCTGCTATTGGAGAAGAAGTTTGGCCCAAGATCTGGCAAGACGGTCCCGAATTTCTCCTCAAACCCGAATCTGATTGGCCGACTGATCTGCCTTGGTTGGCTACTACGGCGGAACTGAAGAACACGAAACAATACAACATTCAAGTTGTATGTATAACATTTACTTCGTTTGAAGTAAATGTTCGCCAAAATAACTATATATGTAAATTTACTTCAGCCAAAAAATTTTTTCAGCTGAACTGTTTGGGCCAAAATGCGCCTTTCGTCATGGACATGTTCAACATACAATATTGATCTATGCAAAATTTGATTCGAAAGCTAGCTCTTGTCTCATTCAACTATACATTCCAATGAAACTTCCTTTGTTAAACTTCGATAAAAAACCAATCGAAATATTTTTACCTAAATATGATAATCTTTTGTTGTTTCAAATTGAGTTACAAAAAAATATCGTCATTTCCTGAGCATACATTCAGTCAAGATGGCCAGTGGTTTGGCGTCAGATGAGTGGTTTTGGCGCCAGACTTAAGGTATTTTAACGAAACGAAGTAAATTGAAATTCTAACCCAGACAACACGCCTGGTTTTTTTCGGGGGACAAAAGACGTCGTTGTGTGACCGTCCTAATAAGCTGGATAAAAGTCGGCCATTGGTGGTCTTAAGTAGACGCAAAATTGTTTTTTTTTTTTTTTTTTACAAAGAAGTCGTTTATGGGACCGTCCGAATAGGCTTGATAAAAGACGGCTTTTGGTGGTTTAATTAATTACTCTCAAACTTGGTTTTTAAGGGTCCAAAAATAATTTTTTTGTCGGGCCACAATGAGTATTTAACCGGTTGAAAAGAGAATCGAAAACGTTTCTCTATAGGGATTTTTTAATGATTTTTTCGTAGTAACTTGTAGTAACTTTTTCAAGTAACTTGGGGAAAAAAGTTGAAGTCATATAGATATATTCCGAATATTTAATTTCTTAATGGATAACAAAGCATGATACGGACATATTCCCCAGTTTGGGCCTGTTTTTAGCCAATAAACAGTCGACTTTAAAACGGTATGAGCGATCTCAATTCCTGGGATGAAAGACGGCTGTGATGAAAGACGGAATGGTGCTGCATGGGTAAATTCTTCTCCAAATCACCGACTAGCATAAATTCTATAAATTCGTCACACTGCTATACTTATTTTCTCATATTATTTATATCAATGAAATTTGTGATTTGACTAAAGCTAATAGATATTATCTGCTGCAACATCTAGGATTCTAGGTAGACGATTTGCGGTTCCCTTGAAATCTTCAGCTATATTGCGTATAGAAATCGTATTATAAGCAAGCTATAAAATCTTGTTCGCAAGAGTGCCAAACCTTTATGGCATTAAGTTAATCTTACTATCGAGATCATATCTAATCCTATTTTAAAAACAACAATGGTCCAATGTTCCTCCTTTGTTGACGGCTGTTTTCAAAAGTTTTCTAGAAATTCAGGACCTGAGTTCCTTCAATGTGTTGTGATGAAAAATGGCTAGGTTGTGTTGATTGATAATTTTGTTGAAAAAATCGGCGGAAAGTATATTTCGTAGGATTTTTTTTTAATTTGACATTGTACGATTTCAATTGGATTGGATTCTAAATTAATTGATACTAATTGTTCATTCATAGTGTCTCAATATTGTATGTTGGAAAACTTAAACTCAATTTCGGCTAAGACTCTTAAAATACCAATTATTCACAGAACAACCAAATTCTTTTCGTATTGCTTAATCATCAAATTTTGATTAATAGAAAAAAAATTTCTCAACCATGATTCCCGTTTTATTTGGTTTCATCACGGAGGATGAAAAGAAGGAGAGGACATCGCTCCATAAGCCCCTGTGGAAGATCGGACCCACTCGTAACCCCCCTACTCAAAGATGTTAGATTGAGGAAATTGTACTCAAAGACCAGTGTTGCCAGTTTAAAAAACACAGACTGGCGTTGAAGTGTTGAACAATTCTGCCAGAGCCCTGAAATTGAAGGTTGCAGGGCTCTTATGGCGGAATTTTCTCTCAGAGATGCCGTCGTTTTTGGTACTGCAATAAGCCCCCCCCCCCCCCGTCCAGCAAACTCTATTCCGCCTCCTTGAAATTTGAGAGGAGTCGGAGGACCATCTGGCGACAGTTTCCTGCAACTTACAGACGTAGCTGCTCTAGTACGAAAAAAAAAAGTGTTCTAATTGTTTGTAGTTTAATCGTATTAATCGGTGGTGTGGTGGTTAAGGCGATCGGCTGTCAACCTCGTGTTCCGTTGTCGATTCTCGGAATTATCACTTTTTTTATGTTGAAATTAATTTTGAATGTTAAAAAAAGCGCGGCGAGTCCGAGAGTGTCATGTAGTGTACATACACACCCACCAGGTGGCAGAACTTTTCGTCTCATTCAAATTTGGGAAAAACGTCGTCGGCTTACGGAAAACTTTAACGTTGAGTGCGGAAACCATACTCTATGCCTCTGATTCTGCTTCCATGACGACAGAAATTCGTGGCGCCTGCTTAAAGTGACTCGTTTTTTTGTGTGGCGTGGTGTTGTCATGACAACCGTCTTCAAAATAGAAGTCGCCTAACGAGTTTTTTCTCTTAACTGGCAACACTGATCTTTGAGTGCAATTTCCTCAAACTGGCAACTTTTCAGTTAGAAGTAGCGCAGGATGTCTTTTTTTTTAACAAGGCGATGTCTCTCCTTCATATCTTCCTCCGTGGCAACATGTGTCATCTTCACTGGACTATCGTGCTGCACACCCCATTGTCTACCATGTACCATTGTCGGAGAGTAATTTTGGAAAATTTCATTTTCTTGGATAAATCTCTGTATACAATTACCTCATTAATGAAAATCTCATTTACTTTGTTCTCGTCATACTAATTTTTTTAAATTTCGATTTCTCCATGTATTGTGAATTTTGCTATATCTTTACAATACATTTGAGATATCTTACATAAGTTGTTTTTATAAAGATATTTTCTAAATTTTTTATAGATATGTTAAACGGGTGATGTTTTTGTATACATTTAAAGGAAATCTGTAAGATATCTACAAAAAAAAGACAGCAGAAAGATATGTAGATATCTAAAAGATATCTCGTTCTACTAGGGTATTCATTCTCATCTAAGCGATAAAAAAAACATATTTGGTTACTTCATAAATGTAAAATCCTATTACGGATTTGCGGACAACATGAACAGGCTGTATTTATAGGGTCGTATATCGGACGTTCGTTAAGTGCATCTGTTGGACGTCCTTTTGAGAGCCGCATATGGATTGGCTTTGCTTTGGCTGATCAGCTCTCATTTGGACATCCGACGGCTGAACTGTGCTATGTGGGTAATGTTTATTCAGAAATTCTCTAGCCAGAGGTACAGTTTCGAAAGTAGCTCTGGGCAAGGATGACACGCAAAATCGTGAAGCGTTCCACATTTTGTGTGTGAAGAATCAAATTTTGTTCGGAGCTTTACTAGTTGGAGACTTTAAAGTCAACATTGCAAGGCTCCTTACCTCAGTGGCTTTGAGTCCATTACTGCAATTCTTAAGTCTCTTCACTGGCTACCTATCGAATCTCGTATTGTGTTTAAAATTGCAATGTTGACTTATCACTGTTTAAAGTGCTCTGGTCCTATTTATCTGTCGAGTCTTCTATGTCGTCGTTGCTCACCTTATGCACCACGGCCGACTGAGGCCTTTGACTTATTTTTACCAAGGACCAGACTAAAAACTTTTGGCGATCGTGCCTTTGCGAGTGTAGCTCCCCGAATTTGGAACAGTCTTCCTCTCTCGGTGAAATCCTGTGTCTCACTTTCTTCTTTTCGCTCCTCTTTAAAGACATATTTGTTCAAAAATGCCCGAATTTATAACTGCTGAAGTGCTGAAGCTGATATATTTACTTGTATTTAAAATCTCCACCCAGCTGAGTTAAAGCGCCTTTGATCACTTGTGTAAAAGGCGCTATATACAAATAAATTACATTATTATTAATTATTATTGTTTAAGTTATCGCATTTTAAAATTGAAAACACCATTCTCATTGCAAAAGACTGGCCTATCAAATAACGGTTACTTGTAGTTTAGGTGGAAAACGTAGAGTCTTAAGTTTGTAAACAGACTCGTTTCCTTCATATGACCCCATGGTATTCAATTGATCAATCAACGTTGTTTGATGTCATCGTCTTCTACATAGACCAGTTGCGGATGCTGCGTTGCCAATTTGCCAGCGGGTATCGTTTGCAGGGGAAATAGGCAAAAAAAAATAAAATAAAATAAATAAATCAAAAACTTACTTTTGCCTATCTCCCCCTGCAAACGATACCGGCTGGCAGATTGGCAACGCAGCATCCGCAACTGGTCTATACCAGCCCAGTTTTCGCTAATTTCGCCCTTGGAGATTTCGCCCCAAGTAACAATGGAATTCATAAATTACTATGTGATGCCTTCGTACGATTTTGTCCGGGTTTTATCTACTCACTAAAAAAGTAGGTATAAATAATGTTCATTTAACAAACTGCTAGTTACAATTTTTGTGCACCCCTTTTTTAAGATTAAATGACTACTATTTCTAGATCTGCTGTACTACTACAGTAGAGTAGGCATGATCGCCAACACACAACTTTTTTACTTTGATACAATTCATTCAAATATCAAATATTGGTTATTAAATTATAAAAAATGAATAAACTTTGCAGTAGCAATCTTTTTCTCAATGTGCAGTCTCTGAGAAATTTCTGAGAAAAAGTGAGAAATTTCTGGAAAAAGGCAAAAATTTTCTGGAAAAGGCGAAAAATTTCAAAAAAAAAGTGAAAATTGTCTTGAAAAAACGAAAAATTTCTGGGGAAAATGAGAAATATCCGAGAAATGTTTCCATAAATTTCTCGATGTTCACCAAGTTGAAAAAGAGTGGGGAACCCCTCTAAAAAATCACAATGTAGTACGACGTTTATTATTAGTACAATGCAAGAACAAAAGTTCAATCATTTAGCGTTTTAAAGAGTCATCAAGATAAAGATAACGATGTTTTGCTCCGCTTTTGCAAAGATTGGACAAAATGCTGCCTCGCTTTCACGCCCCTTCTTCAATTTTTATGTTTCCATTTTTTCTGTCAAATCATGTAATAAAATTAGACGAAATCATGTTATTAACGTGTCAGGGACAAGAGTCACAAGACAATACCCCAAATAATACCTTTCAATGCAGTGGTAAAGTTGCTCAATCCCTATTGGATTACATTCGAGAAACGTATCCCTCTCTTGACTGTTGGAAGATGATTCATCAACCTGTGGGGACGGAACGATTTCTGATGGGGAAAAAAAACTTATTCTTATTCAACGAATGTTTTTCAAACCAAAATTTTAGGAAAATATTATAGACATATTTTACTGCTAAGTAAATAATTAATTCAATAATCAAATTTTACGTTGCATTTCACTACGTTTTCCGTAGCGACTCCCGATGAAAAATCTTTCCGGGTTACGGGTATCGAGTTCACTGTTGCCAAGTATGATTCCGCCATTGCCTGAGCGGCCAAATCGGGGCCCTCCAAAGAATCGTTCGTCAGCCGAACGGCTAGCGACTAAAAAAATACGAAAGAACTGAAATTATCCCTGAGAGCCTTACCTCAGTGCTCACTAAATCTAAAAAGCTTTTATAGCATTTTTTTCGATTTTTTTTAACATTTTGTTTTTAACATAAACGAAAATTTAAAAAAAAATTAAAAAAAAATAAAAAAACAAAACAAAAAAAAACAAAAAAAAATCAAGTCAAATATAAAACAAACAAAAACGCAATAAACAAATGATTCATTTACAAGTCGCCTATCAGTTAGCTGAACGGACTGATGCGATTGAGGAGGGGGGGGGGGGGGGGCTTCTGGGTGAGAAGACAATAGAACTGAGTCAGGTCTCTCTCTGCCCCCTCCTCCATAATTTGCAACTGGCGTAATTATGACATTAAGCAACAATATGTATTATGTAATGTTCGGTCAAAATGGTAATTAATTTTCAGAAACTCGATTACCTCGAGTTCGAAGATCAGACCTTTTCCCATAACGACCATTCGTAAAAAACGTCTGAGAATCAACTAATACTACACTCATCATTAATGCGACCATACAAAATAGCCAAAATACGGATTTATTTTTTGCCATTGCGTGTCGTTTCAATATGATTTGGCGTTGCTGGTTTAATAAACTGTTGAAGCGTAAAGAAATAAGAAATTTGAGAGAATTAAGTCTATTAACTACTGTATTTTCTTTTAAATTGTCACACAATAGCCTACCTGCTTTTAAATGCTCAGAGTGAATGCGGCGACTACTAACGCGACTTAAAACGTCCGGCAACCCGTAAAGTAGATGCTGAATGAGGAGAACTACACACACTGAATGGTATTTATACAGGAAAAAATTGCTGCCGCATGCAGGGCGCAAACGCTGAAAAACACAAGAACGAATTTGGAACATTTAACGTGCTAACAGATATAATCTACTATGGCAGGAACAATAACCTCTCAAATCTGATTGTTTAGAAAGCTAATGTTTCCCTCTTTTTTATAGCTCTTTATAGTGGAGATTAAAAATATTGAGAACTTAAGAAGTCGGATCTCGAAAACAAAGAATACGTCAGGAGCAAAACCAGTCGAAGATCCTTATGTATTTATACTAGAATAATGATTATAAACCTAAAACGAACAATTTTTGCTTCAGAATGTTTATCATTATAGCTCACTTATGTGCAGCAGCCCACATTGATTTCTATACCGTCTATAACATTTGGAATCTTTGTAAAATAGTACATCAAATTACGCCGTATGGACGTACAGCCGATCGGTATAGAGGGGACGTGAACCAGATTGTATACCTATTACAAGGTCAGATAAACTAAATTGCTTAATCTCGATAAATACACATTAAACTTAGTACCAACGAAGGTACTCACCCCAACGATGCTAAGCTCTTCCCGAGTAGTTGGTTTGTTTAGCGTTAGGCAACTTATCGAGATGTATCGCTAATTAAAAGTGCCACCCACCACACATGGACTGTGCAATAGATAATCTCAGTTATCTTTAGTCTGGCTTAAGCAAACAACATTTTTTTATTTATTTAGCTGATCCCAAATTCCCAACACATGATTGAGGCCTTGCCGGAAGAGAAATATAGTTTTACAAAGATATAAAACGCCCACAGCGTAGGCCTCATCAAAACCTAGCGTGTAAATTGTGTTTAAATACACTGTAAATTAAAGATTAAAGACACATTGGATCACTACCTACCTATAAAGTACATTTGAAAATATATGAAAGTTTGGTTAATTGATAACTGCTAATCATATAACATCGAAAACCGTTCAAACAGTAGCATTTTTTACATATAATCGGGCCCCATACAATCATCCATCTCTTAATTAACAAGACTAACAGCGTTACTATTACAATTGCAAGTAATAAGTTGCAGTTGGAGAACAAAAGCGCAAAGTTTGCTAATGGGTTCAGGATATGTCACGATACATCTTTTCGATTAATTATTTCAAGAAAAGAGATAGTATTCTATTGATTACTAACTTATACTTCGGTAATATAATATATTTTTTTTTAAATAAAAAATAAAACATTATAATTAATTTAAAAAATAAATAAATAAAACATTATAATTAAAAACATTTTGTACAGATAAATTTATTACTGCTTTTAGTATAGCATTCAAGTATTCTACGAAGTAGAGCTATAGAGAGCGCTTACATGACCCAAGATTTAAAAACAAAATTAAACTTGTTTTCACAAGTTAAGAAATAAAAAATGATTTCCCTACTACTTAATTTATTATTTTGCCCGTTGAAATTCTAACGCAACATATTCCAGAGAAAAGGCAAGTAAGAAAATTAATGTGAAAGCCATCGAAGTTGTAATCTGTAAGTGTGCATTAAAGTGTATAAATCCAATCACAAAATGGAATTCAGAAACTGACAGCAGTACGACAAATTATATATGAACTACACATTATTAGACTTCCTGACGGCTCCACATTCCGCGACAAGGGCATGACATTTGCCATCGCATATCCCAAGATTTTGCAGCGGCCGACCGACCCACCCGTAATCCTTTAACGATAATGCTAATGCCTTTGCAGCGAGAACAGTAGCGGACATTATGTGGTTTAGAACCAAGGTAAACATGGCGGATAGAGTCCACTTTATTTTCTCCTTCGACGCCGTCATATTTAGTCGTGCTGGGTTCTTCTGGTTGGCTTCCGTATTCGTACTGTAATTAAAACAAACAGTTATGACACCACTTAAGAAAATTGAATCCCAAGTAGTTTACCTGTAATGGTAGCTGATTAAATAAAATGGGGCTAGCTATTCCACGCGCTGGTAACGATAATCCAATGTCAGGAATAATTAGTTGACTTGAAAGTTGGCAACATTCATCTAAGTATGGGAACAGTGCAATATACATTTAAGTCCATTTAGCAAAAAAAACAATTTAAAAACGCTGAATAAAAAGAAATTTTCACAATCGCACTTCCGGAAAGTTACAAAAGAAAAAAATGGATTGACATTAAATTGACTATTTCGACTAACATCTAATCTTTAATAATAAGATCTTAAGGTTTCATTCAATAATTATTTATCATTTGGGCCATCTTCCATCTCTAATTCGGATTTCGATTCAGTGGATGAAAGTTCTTTGAATGACGGCGAATCAGGAGGTGATCCAGTTGGCGTTAGTTGATAATAAACCGAACGGTGTTCAACTGCTAGAAATTCAAAATCTTGCTGAAGATCTTCGCCTTCGGGTTCCTGAGGACTATTTGCTAAATAAATATTATCCAAAATCATTTCTACGTGTGGTTCTGGGACGATTTCACGAAGTGATGAATCAAATATAGTCTCATCGTTTTCTCCCAACCAAGAAATTTCTTCATCATCCCAAGTAAAATCGCTTTGCGAGGGTCGAGACGAAGGTATAGTTGTCAACATTGGTGATTGCCCTTGAATGCACGAAATGTCATCTCCATTAATTTCCGTTTGAAGAGGTATGACTTGAGGCAGGACGTTTTCCATTTTCTTTGTAGGGATACAGTAGTTATGCTGCCCTGATAACGAAATTAAGCGAAACGGAACCGGTTTCTTGCAGTTTTGAGAAGACAAAAGATATTGATCACACCCCAAATCACTCTCGTCGCAATCTTTATAATTCTGTCTCCAACAATAAACTGCTGTGGAAAAAACGATCACCCATATTACTGCTGCAGCCAACCAGTAGAAATAGAGCCAAGGGCTATTCCAAGAACAATTAGTACCAACCGCTTCATGTTTTTGATGCCAAATAATTGGACACAAAATAAACCAGTAAGGGAGAAAGAAAAACAATGTGAAAAAGGGAACTCCAATTGTCCAAACAGGATTCATGTCAAAGAAAAAACTGCGAATAAATCTCATTGTAATAACACAAAAAACTCTAACTGTGAAAAGATGTTTCTTAAAAGAGAACCACTGCTAGTCACGACTAGAACCAAAATACTTCGATTTCCTCGCGACAAGGAACGAATCTTATCAAGGTAGGAAGTGGTTCCCGACCCTACAACGCGATTAGCGTAGACAGAAGCTGAATTTGTAATGTAACATAAAGCTAGCAATAAATGCTAGTCCAGCAACTATTTGTTTAGAGTTCACATACAGTTATGCTACCCGTAATAACTTACCTAAAAGGCTTTCGTCTGGTTCTGATGTTTGAAGAAGTCGAGTAAGAATACGAAACAGTGTAGCAATAACATCAACGTTTTCCATGTAGCTGAAAGTAGGCAAGCACGAGTGACGAATTAAACCCCAAATCCTGAATATGACCAGTAGTTCTCGAAACATGTTGAGTAGTTTAGGATCACGTAGCATGTCGCACTGAAAGATTCAATTGATTTAAGAACGTTATATTTTAATATTTTAAAAGTTCAAGACAAAAATGTTACCATTGTTCCTCGTGTTGTAGTTGTAGTTGCAGTTCGCCAATCTGGCAAATTATTTAATAATCTCAAAATAAATGTGACAGTCCATTGGATAAGATGCTGGACGGTGATGAGAGTTGATGCTTCAACTGTAAATTCTTTTACTTCCAAATGAAGCAAAACCTTATCAACTTCAGTGCCAACCTCCGGAACTTTGGAACTCAACACAGCTAATTATAAGTGTTACTGATTAAGCACACGTTACATGTATAGACATGAATATTTAAACATAAATCTTTACCAGTAAGACTATCTGCAGGAGCTCTATCTTGATTAAAGAGCTCGGGTGGTGGTCTCAAAAGCGACTTTAATGCAGAATACACTGAGTTAAGCATAATTATACCGTATTGCAATCCGGCTTTTGAACTCGCAGTTGGACCCAACCTTTAATAGTCTTCAGAAATTAGATATTCTTAACAGTTAGTTGATCTAACCCCTTTGATTTACCTGAAAATAGCCAGTTTAATGTTGAGCAATCGATATTGCAACAATTGTTGTAATCCAATTGATTGCTGGTTAAAGGAATCAGTTAATCGTTCACACAGGGAATCTAGCATTGTCGATCGCAAACCGATAAGAACATCCCAGTAGTCGATACCAGTTAGTAGACAATACTCCAATGACATCAAGGCATAAGGAATGGTGACCGGAACACCTACACATAGATACGTTTAACATTTCATTGTCCCAATTCATTTGCTGAAAATAATAAAAATATTACCAGGATCCGTAATAGGAGAAAGCTTGCAGATAAACATTGTCGCAGTGTTATCGAAGGCAATCAATGCATTGCCTGTGGCAGTAAAACACGCCGAGCTGATTGTTTTTGAGAGAGATTCACATTTCGACCTATCTGTAATGTTAAGATGTCCAACCTTAAAGGAACCACAGGGAATGTTAGTATAATTGATGTTATATTTTGTTTATTCGACACAGCAATGAAAAATATCTACCTGTTTCATACTCTCGCGATGTAAGCACAATAACTCTCCGCATGCTGTAGCAATGACCAAATGATGCTGTGGGGGGCTACCTGATTCTTGTCCGTTAACCCAGACATTGCGTGATGGACACACATAGGTAATTCGACTGTTGCAATTGAAAACGGACATGCATTGCCACTGCAAGTAGCGGCTCATAGCAGCCGAAGTGGAGAAGAGCGAATGAATTGTTCGTTCAACTTCTGAGAGCTCCCAGTACTGCAGCGTTCCACAGGTCATCCCATTTACTACTAGGAAAATTCCCGATGGATCTTCCCGTGAACTGAAATTCGCTCCACATACACGCATTTCGTTGGCTAATTCAGAAAAGATTTTTTTTTTAAATTTAAAATATAAAATTTTTAATTTCTATAGTAAATTTACCTCCCGACTGTAGGGGGAAAAGCCCAGTGAGTGTTTCAGAACGCAGGCGATATTCATCAAGAAGGCAACTGAATTCTACTCCGTCATCTTTTTGAATAGTAAGCTTGCAATATACAATCGGATCCAAAGGGATCCCCGTACATGCGACAGCTAATATTTCTCCATCTAAAAATTCCAGAAAATAAGTCAGAAGCTAGTGATAAATAAATTAATCGACTACCTTTAGTCCAGGCGAGGTCCACAAAGGAATATGCTAATCTTATTCCACCAAGAATTTCCACATTAGTAGTTTTTCCTTTAGTACCACCCATCACGAAAGCCTGCACAAGACCAGTCATTCCAACAACAAGAAAACCTTGTAAAGGTCGACCTCCGAATCCGCGAATAGTTGGTTTCATATCTACTTGAACATACTTGTCCAAGTAAGATACACTTTCTCGGTTTTGGCAATTGAAAAATGTCTAAACATACATTTAAATAACCTCAATCAATAACTTTGAAAACAAAAACAATAATAAAAAAGGAGAATTTAAAACAATTTACATTACCTTCTTTCCATTGAAGAAAAATGTTCCAGCCTGGATTGGCTCATCTGGAATGCAAATATTAGCAACTCTTGTCCATTCATTCAAAAGATGTGTGAGAGTTGTCCAAATTTCTGCATTTCCAGCAGTGTCACCAATAAGCAAATAGTGCCCAGATTGGTCCCATTCCAAAACAGTTACTTGTGCCACACAGCTCTTAACACTACAATTTAAATGAGAAAACTGATTGAATTTGATAACTGATTAAATAGGAAACAGATTCTTATCCTACACATGAGTATCCCATGGCGTGTTTGCATCACAAACAACAACATTCATGTTTTGGTCAGTTGGACTGACAGTACTATTCTTTAGTTTTCCATAGCAAGCAAATGCTATAACATTCTGTGGAGACACAGAACATGAGGTGACCCCAATATCAGACTCACTGCAAACAATAAAAATAATGTATGATAATTAATACTGTAATCGTTAACACAAAAATACAAAAAGTTTTGCACTTTTCCCATGGAGGATGGCCCACATTCAGTCGTTGGCGTTTCCTTGGGCTTTCTTCATAATGACGACGTCGTACAACTGAGATTAGATCCATAATAAATGGAAATACCAAATGACGCACAATTTAAAATAATCTGCAAACCATCAACTAAATATATTTCGAATGACAAATATAAACGCGAAGAATATTATTATCATTCAAACAACGTTAAAGCGGTTTCGGAAAGGACGTAGCAGACGCAGTTTCGTTTCGTTCGCCATCTATCGGCAAACTTTTACTTTTATAAATGAGCTGCTCTTATTTTTTGCGTCGCAACTCGCAAGTTCGCAACCAGTTGCAATTTGAAGCATGATTTGTAGTGCATGCATGTTTTTAAAAATATATGTATTCCATGATATATTCCATCGATAAGTTCAAGAAAGCTAACTAAAAAGTTACACTAATTTCAGTCTCTCGCCTCATTTTACTTCTTTCAACATTTTTGGCATCGGTCTGCTCTGCTGAACTCTGATGATGATTAATAATGAGTTTTTTTACATATTTATCTTCAGATTATGAAAATTATTTATTATACTTTATATTGATACTAAAAAAAAAATCTAAGTATGCATGGATTTAAATGAGTTTTTTCCTAAAAAAATGGTCAATTTCTTGGTTTCCAAAAATGTTAAAACGTATACGCGCGCCTATCCTTATAGCTAGACTAGACAGCAGGAGTAGGATAAAAAGAAGAACATAAAAGCTAGTTTGGACGTAGAGTGTAACATTAGTTGTAGTGATATAGCAGTCACCACAAGATTAGTTTAAAATGTCTGAAGTTCCGGTAACGCATATCTTACACAGTGGATATTCTCATTCGACTCTACGAGCATGGCAAACATCCGATACAACAATTAAACCGAATAACTTGATGTACCCTTTGTTTATAGTGTAAGTATTATTCTCCAAATCAAATTTCACTGTGATTTTGAATCAAATTTGGTTCTTTATTTTTATATAATCCACAGTGATGACCCTGAAGCAGAACAAGAAATTAGTGGGATGCCTGGCATTTATCGATTCGGAGTGAATCGCCTTGAAAATCATTTAAAGTCAGCCGTTGCAGCAGGATTGAGTTCAGTTTTATTATTCGGAGTGCCATTTTCTATGCCTAAAGACGAGTTCGGTTCCGCGGCTGACCATCCTGAGAACCCGGTCATTTTAGCTATCAAAAAGCTTCGAAGTCTTTTCCCCAATCTACTCATAGCGTGTGATGTAAGTAGCAATGGCAAAAGACTTTATTCTAAATCTAAAAAAGTGTTTTAAATTGATTTGACCATACAATGAATTATATTCTAAATATTGTAGATCTAAATTTACTAAATGATAAAGTATGGGAAATTCAGGATAAACTTCCAGTGATACTTCTTTGAGGTCTTGAGTTTTGGTTAACCCTAATAGTCAATCTTATCTTTTCTTTCAAGTTCATCGCAAGTTAGCCCATATCAAATAACAGAAGTCATGCGCACACAGATGCTCCATGAATAAACGAAACCCTATAAGTATACGCCTGGTATACGCTCTCTTTTCTACAGTAATTTGAATAAGTCACGTAGTGTAGAATGAATATTTCATAAATCCCTCTATTAAGGCCCGGCTCAATTGTAATAGTTTATTAACCCCCTTCGTAAATCTTGATGATATCCATTAATACGTATTAGGAGTTAAATTTACCGTAGTCAAATTTATGGATGGGGCGTATACGTGGACGTGCAGATACTTGGTACAAAAATCTATCTATCTCTGAATTCGAGCACTTTCAATATCCGTAAGCTTTTACTTGTAATTTATGGCTTGCTGATGATAACCCTTCCACAAAGATTTTTTTTTAAATGTATTTATTTTTCGTCTGTAGTGCGGTCAAAAAATATCATAAGTTCAAATCAAACGTGAGAAATCATGCGAAATCTCATTTGTTATTATGTTATCCGTAAATTTCGCACGAAAATCTCTACGAATTGATGTATATGCGCTTATTTCACAAATGAACTATTTCACGCTTATGCAATATCCAAGCTGTTTGAAGTTTGAACCATCTCTATAATACACTGCCGACCGCCCACTCATAAATGTTGTTACCGGTTGTTACATATAACGAAACCATATTTGTTATTCGGTTGTTCATGCCTTCATTGTCTCAATACGGTACTTCTGCATTTAATTCAGGTGTGTATTTGCGCTTACACAATTCATGGGCATTGTGGAATTCTCTGTGACGACGGGACTATAGATAATGCTGCTAGCGTTGCGAGATTGGCTAAACAAGCATTAGCATATGCCAAATCAGGTAATTCCTTCAATAAGATAAGAAATATGTTAGACAAAGTTTTATTCATTATTTAAATTTGAAATTTGCTAATTTGTTCTCAAAGGAGCCCACGTAGTAGCTCCTTCGGACATGATGGACGGCCGTGTGGGAGCTATTAAACAAATTCTTCGGGACAATGGTCTAGGAAGCAGGGTGTCTGTTCTTTCCTACGCTGTTAAATTCTCTTCTTGCTTTTACGGACCTTTCCGTGATGCGGCAAAATCAGCTCCAGCATTCGGTGATCGTCGTGCATATCAGCTTCCATCCGGGAGCAAAGGCTTGGCTATGCGTGCTGCTGAACGTGATGTTGCCGAAGGAGCCGATTTCCTCATGGTGAAGCCAGGATTGGCTTATTTAGATTTGGTTCGTCAAGTCAAAGATAAATTTCCAAATCATCCCATGTTTATTTACCAGGTAATTACATAGAAAAGTAGATAATAATAAGCCAATTTTTGTTTGGTCCTCTTAGAAATGTCACTGTTGTGTTGATTCAAATAATTCCAGGTGTCGGGAGAATACTCGATGTTGTATCACGGCGACAAAGCCGGTGCATTCAACTTAGACAACATGCTTATGGAAATATTATGTTGCATGCGACGATCTGGCGCCGACGTTATTATTTCATATTTTACACCTAGAATTTTGGCATTGATTGCTAATTAAGTAAAGATACAAGCGGAAATAAGAGTATTGCAAATTCCAACACTCAGAAAGGATTACATGGCTTAGTCAATAATATCAATCTGTTGTTAATCGGCTAGTCATATATTCGTAGTTTAACAAATAATTACGCTTCACTATATGTCTTATTAGTCATTTAGTTGTAAGGTTTGATTTCATTTGAACGGGAAATGAAATACATTTTTAAAAATGGTCTAAAAAGAGGTTTTTTCTTATCGCATCAAATTCAATTCCTTCCGTCATGTTTGGTCGAGTGTTGTTTGTCATGAGGTATGTAAAAGCCACAATGTACTACGCACAGGTTTGACTATAAAATTGGCCCGACGTAGCTTTAAATCACGCCCTGACGAGTGCTGCAAGATGCCTCATGCAGCACGTCAATGTTGGTTGGCGCTAAAGCATGCAAACTTATGAAACTTGGAACTTTTAAGCATTGTCGAGTCGACTAAGAATATGTCCTCCCCATCACCCCCTAGCCCATCAAGCTCGACCTCGATTCTAAATAAGAAAATGATTTATTGATCTTACAGTTGGAATCTTACTGTGCGTGCTGACTAGCTAGATGTATTGATGGATACCGCATCATCATTCATTCATCAGAAAATCAATTCTGGATTTTCCCTAGTTTTCGTTACATTCACGACGCATTGTATTTTGATAGTTGACTTATAGTAGCTCTTACGCAAAGGCATCGCAACACAAGGTATCGGTAGGTGGCTCCTGAAAAAAATAACATTATATTTTTCAAACTTAACTAGTCACACTAATAAATAGCTCGTATTTGTTTTCAAATAACGATATAATTCTTAATACTTGGCTAAAGCTTGGAAGTTTCAGCATAATACAAACCGGGAAGAACAATGGGTATTTGCATGACCACTGGTAAGTCTTCAATAGCTCGTATACAGTATATGTCTAAACTAAAGCCTAGGCTACACTAGAGCATTATTTTTAGTACTTCCATAAATATTTCTTAGAAAAGCTTCAAATTTCTTTAAAAATTTCTCTCACTTTGCGGCAAAGCTTTTTTTAAAGAAATGCCCCTTTTTAAGAGCGTCTTTAAAAAAAATTTTAAAATAAATTCAAACTTTTTGTATTTTGGGCTTTTGGCCCAATTAAGTAAGGCTTCAATTTGCCTTTTTTAGTCATCCGGATGGAACAGAGTAATTGTTAAAAAACGCTGGGCGCGTGACATAATTTTTCGGCATTTTAGTTTATTCCAATTTGTAATGTGAACGCATTTTTTTAAAATAAAAATAAAAAAATTCTCTCAAATATTTCCGAAATATTCCAGAGAAATTTGTAACCGATTTTAAAGACATATTTAAGTAAGTCTTAAAAAAAGCTTTATATAGTGTAGCCTATAGGCTTAATAACTTAACATATCGAGAACAGCAGATAATTGTTTTAGAATTAAGATGATGCACGACCCGCATGTCAAACTTTTGACGAATTTTTACCGGCTATAAATATATAACTGAAACTCGATCAAATAAAGACAGAATACTTCTACATTAACCATAAGCCTATACATCACAGTGATCAAACAGATCAACCAGTTTACATACAAAAATTCTATTAAAGATGCAGTGACACCGGATACGGTAAAAATCAACACGGAAATAAAGACTAGTAGTAAATCAAGTCTTGCAAAATGTACACCTTTGGACGGGGCACCATTTCACCATTGGAATGAATTAAACCAAATGCAAGACAAAATGCCCACTTCCGCTGAGGATTCCAGTGATCCAGTCTTTGTGATCGATGCTTCTATAATGGAAAAGTTGCCCACATCGAGTGACTCCCCAATCCGGAAACAAAACTATACCGAATTACCAAAAAGGGTACCAATTGTAATTCAAAGAACAATTAAGGTACACAATGTCCCTAGTAATCTTTTAAAATGTTTTCTTGTGCAATGGTTAATAAATTAATTCAAGAAATAAATTCTTAGAAATCTGAAATCTATAACATTCCGAAAATTAATATAATATTCGTTTTGGACACAGGTATAAACCTGTTTCTGATTAGTATTATTATTATTTTCTTAATTCTTCATAACAATTTTTGAATTCATAATTCATATATAAAGAGGTGCAGAGATCAGAAATTATATCCAATTTAAAACATCTAACGGAAATAAGCGGACGACTACACCATGTTGACATGATGCCCACTTTTCTTGAAGTAGTTTCTACTATTGGTAAATCAGTTATGATGTAGACTAGTAGACATCAATACATCACGCTTAAGCGCACGGAAAATATAATTTTTAATAATCAACGATAAATGATGGCACGTGTTCTTTACATTGTAGGCGGTCAAGATGTAAACATTATTCCGCCCCCTAAAGCCCTTGAAGTTTTCATCAGTCGAATATCAAGCGAAATAGAAAATGTTGATGCCGTGCTTGTCACGGGATATCCACGGAATATGCGAGATGTAGTGGAATATGTCGCAAGAGTAAGTGTATTCTGTAATACCGTTACCGTTAAGTTTGATAACATAATGAGTAAAAAATTTATATTTTGAATCTTTACGACATTTTTATATTTGTGGATTAGGTTCAACGAATCAGTGGTGTTATTCTTCTCCTAGATCCTAGATTTCAGTTATTTGAATGCGATGACAATTCTACAAACGATATAGCCAATAAGGAATTCAATATGACTCCGGAATCCATTGACTCGAGTAATTTTCGATCAGCTGTTTTCCCTGTTATTCAATTCTTCAAACAGGAAGAACTTCTTTATGTGGTAATAAGATAAACTAGCATCGATTCATCATACATTTTTCGCTGTTTTTTATACGAATTTTATCAACAGGTTACTCTTGAACGCACTTTCCTTGAAATTTTTCATGACATTTATGATAAAGTTCTATTGATTTTGTCACATCTCCCTCAATCCCCTACACATGAGATTATGTCGCCAGAGAAAGAAGATGTGGACTTTGAACTAGCCAATCGGAAAGGAAGCGCAATTGTTGGTCGGCCTCACAACGACGACAGTCACGACACGCTCACGTCACCTGTTCATAGCACAAGTTCAACTTTAATCGACGAGAAAATGATTTCGAAAAAGCAATCAAAAAGCACCAAATATTCTAACTTACAACACAGCATCTTGAACAAAGATGTGCAGGATGTTCTTTCGTTGGTGCAAGCTGGGTCCATTATGGAGAGAGTATCTTCTGTTCATTCAAAATCAAAGAAGAAGTAGATGAATGACAATTTTCATTTAACACTTTAAGTTGTGGTTAAATGAAAGCCAAGGAAGGTTAATATAAGGGTCAATAATTAAATTAAATAATAAAGCTATCGTCTATATAGGCTACCCTCGTCTTTTAGCAACCCGCGCCACGCATAAACTTATGGAACAATCAACTAACTCGGCAACGAGTTTCGACCGACAAAAATAATCAACTAGTAAAACTGATGCTACAACGCATTTCACACGAAACATTACAAAAGTTGCATTCTCGTACTGTTTATTTCGTTGTATTTTTTTTATTTCGTTCTGTATTAGAATATATACGTAGGCTAAAATGTTAGAAGTATGACAAAAGCATGATAGGACTTACCGTATGAATTAATGTTACATTTCATTTGAAGTCGCGAAACTTTTCATCATCATAAATTTATTCCCACAATCAATTATTTGATTATGGCAATAGCACAAAGGACACTTTCAGATTTTCATGTAATATGAAGCATTATTATAAACAATAATATAAAAATCCTTTGCAACTAGAAATCACGCTTGTCAGGAGTTTACAATCGAAAAATAAATCAGCTTTATACATGTTTCAGTCCAAAACTTTAGACGAGATGTGGTGAAGCAATTGAATGACGATTTATTTCATATCAAGAACAAAAACAAACAAACACATGTTTTGGGATAAGAATACTTAGCGTATTCAAGATAGATTTTATGACAACCAGGAATCTACATAGCTGTACGACTTGAAAAAATGAGGAAATAAATGAATTAAGGAAATAATTCTTTAGCGTTCGCAGATGAGCTCTACTACGCCTGGCTCCATTAATACTGGTTCCAAGCAGCGTTGAACTGCGCTCGATAAAATTTCATCAAGTAAGCTGTGTACCAAACTGAATAAAAATAATGACATTATTAGATTTGGTAATTGTTGATAGATTGAAGCAATAGAATACTTTTCATCGAAGGTGAATCGCCACAAGAAAAGTTGCAGGTAGTAACAATCTACTTGAATTTGCTGAATGCCATACTTTCCAAACGTCTTTAGACGGACACATTCCAAGAACCCCTAAATAAAGACCATTCAAATGTTGATAAGAACAAAGACATTATAAAATATTGTTGCACTAAAGTGAAAAATATCAAACCTTGAGGCAAATTTTAATAATAGCCATAACGACAGATCCTTTATTGGGCTCAACAGTTCCAGACAAGTCGATTCGTTCAGAAAATAATTTCTGTATGTTATTCAGTAATGAAGAGTCTAACTGCGAAGGACCCAATGATGACCAAGAAGATTTTTGTTGCATTCTAGAGCTACTGTTAAGCGCAATGTCGCAATTCATGTAAAGAACAACAAAATGTAAATATAAAAATTCGTTAAAAAACCGATCTTATTGGAAGCAATTTCAACCTATGATGCGTTCTACGAGAAGAATCCGAGCTCCTTTCTTTCCTTGACCCTTCTTCATACAGTTGAGCAGCATGCGAATCTACTCGACTTATCTCTTCCAAAACACGCTTGATAACAGGTCTAACACTACGAGGCTCGGAAGCGGTTAACCAATCACGAGAATCCATCGATTTACGGATCATCTAAAAAACAAAAATGAGATGGCGAACTCCATTTTCAACACTTACATTTTTAAAAATTACCTGAACGAGGACATGACTTTCACTTTGAACATAACTTTGCAAAAGGGATTGAGAAGTTTGTTTAAAATCAAAAGTTATGGCTGTTATGGGAGTGAGTTGGTCTCCTTGAAAACCGACTGGAATATCAAACTGTTCCTCTATTAAAGATAACTTCAAATCACACAAATTTATATAATTATCCAAATGAGATATTTTGTGCTTGATTTTGATTTAGTTACCAAGGATTGCGCCAAATTTTGGCTGAAATCGATGGCCACTCGTGAAAGGACAAGAATCAAAGTCGGAGATGCGCTTTCTTTTCCGGTTACATTGCTAAGATCCGATAACATATTGGAGAGCTTTCTCAACGATATTACGAATACCTCTTCACGTACGTAACGCCTGCCAAATGTCTGGCGGAATTGGGAGTCTTGAGAAAAAGTTACGTGGTTTCCAACAAACGCCTGAATGACAAAAAAGTATTTTATTTTGAATGTTATCGTGCAAAACCCGATATAAATACTTTTCTATACCGTTAAAGTAACTAGAGCACGGTGAATGTGTTCCACGAGAGCTCCTTCAATAAACTTGACCGACCCATGAGGCTGTTTATCATTATTCCATGAATCACGCCAGCCCTTTAATTCATCTGTCCATTTGTTAACGAGATTGTCAGATAGTCGATGTGAAATTATTTGAGCAACTTCGGTGATAAGGGTGAAGCTCCATTGCTTATCCCACACTAATAGGCGTTGAACGGCCAACAGGCGACGATGAAATTTATCCAAAGCCGCGACTACTGACAAACAGCAAGCTTCGCTAATCTCGAAACCGACGATTCCGACAATTTTGCTTTGTACTGAAGCAAAGAAAAGACAATTGACTTAATCAAACGTATTAAATTCCTTAATCGAAATATGCTGTATCCCTACCGATTGGACAAAGTCGATTTATAACATCAGTGGCCATCCTAATCACCCCACTGTTAACACAATATATTTGATGACAAGGTATGAGTATAAATCGTAAAAAAGGAGGTAAAACATACTCATTATCTTTAGATGAGTCCGAAGGGAAAATATTGTTGAAGGTCGCAATAGTCAGAGCAACATTATTCAATACCGTATTGCAACATTTTTCAATGAACATAAGGACTACTTCTCCATTATTTTCACCAGAGAAAGCATACAAGGATAAATCTTCCAAATCTTTTTCAAGCCTCACCTTATTGATTTCAAGAAATTCTCTTGCAAGGTCAGTGGAAGATTCACCTAGTTTGCATAAAAGTGAAGCAGATTCTTCCAGTTCATTGGAGGTCACCTGGGTGAGGTAAACAAGTTATTGTTTTATATAACTACTCCAGAGTTTTTATTTGATTCTTGAGTTATATAACCCCAAACTATTTTATTACTTACCTCAGCTCTGCTGAATTGCACCTTCAAGCAATTAAGAAGTGTCACAACAATCTCTTGACAATCTGATTGGATTCCACTGAAAGAGGGATGATCCCCAAAATCTTCAAGAACTTGCTCAGATTTTGCATAATACTTGACCGCCTAATAAATAAAAAAAGAAATAATATAGTTTAAATGCTTGAACATATAAAATAAGCCAAAAATGCTACACAAACCAAGGAATAATTCTTTTCTTCAACACAAGTTTGGAGCTTGTTGGGAAGATCAAACAAAAACTGCAAGTTTTTAAGCAGTTCATGAATGTTTGATAGTTTTGTTATTTGTTGGCGGCGATCCTAAAAAAAAGTTTTATGTATATTATAATTGAACAAAACCATACAAAACCATTTAAAAAACCTGCAAATTGGAAGATATATTGTTGGCAAATGTTGCAATATGAGACATGTCTTGAACTAACTTCTCCATTTCATCTTCCATAGTTTTAAAATCACTTTTCATTTGACGAATAGTATCAGTGGCAAGAATAAATTTGTTGTAATTTTCATAAACTAAAGTTTGCATTTCTGAATCAAGTGATTGTATCTCACGAACTAGCTCTTGTTCTTTATCTATAAGTTGCTTTAAACTGGTTTCCTTGGGAAAAAAACATTCATAATAAGACCTTGTAGTTATTTTTATAAATAAGAAAATTACTTGGACCAGTTTATCAATGAAGGCATCAGCATTAAAGTGCTTGCCATCCACATCAAAGAGATTGTCTACATCCTTTTCTTCCGTGATCCCATAATATTGAGAAAGAAGATTGTTTCTTTTTCTTTTATCATTTTCACTTGATTCTTTACTCATTTTTAAACTTTTCAGCTACATTTAAAAGAGTTTCACACACATTTTCTTTCTTAGTTTGAAACTAGAAATCAAATAGAAGGATTAGAAAATTTAGACTTATAACTTATAAGGCATTCACAGATCTCAAACTTTAAAGTAAATTTTTTCAAACACAAGGCAGGAGGAAACCGTGGAAGAGTTCACCGTCACTGCTGTCACTTCGTAGTCTGTGCTGCTGTGTGATGATTGATTGACAGTTGGGAAATTGCATGATAACAGCTGAAGGCTGGTAGAATAGTCATGAAGTACTGTACAGATTCATGGAATCATGAAGTACTACTACAGATGGAATGGGGTGTCCCTAAACTGCGAAGGCGAAACGCGAAATGCGAAACGCCTAAAATGCGAAACAGCGGTGCGAAACGGCCTATTTTTAACCTAATCTAACCTAACCAAACCTAACCTAACCTAACCTAACCTAACCTAACCTAACTTAACCTAACTTAACCTAACCTAACCATTTTGGGACCGTTTCGCACCGCTGTTTCGCATTTTAGGCGTTTCGCATTTCGCGTTTCGCCTTCGCAGTTTAGGAACGCCCGATGGAATGCTGTATGCTGACCAGCTGACTGACTTCTACTGCCCTCTATGTGCGACTTATATAAGTTCTACAAATATTTCCCATGTCCTATCAATTTTTCATTTTGTAACAATATCAATTATCAAAATCACACGAAAGTTAGAACATAGTAAACAGATCACTATCACGTTCGGGTGATATCAGATTATGCCAGCCTGATTGAGTCAGCGTTGTTACATTCTTCCGTTGGTCATTTCGTCCTTCGATTATTTTACTAAACCATTCGTCAGACAATTTTATGTGTATTTTCATTCTGAAGATTATGGCACTTTGAAACTACTCTATATGTCAATACGTAAATTAAATTCGGGTGAGGCATATAATTGTTATCGATTTAAATCCTTTCGATGGACTTAAAACATTTGGAAATTTATTAGAATCGAAGTAAGTCATAAAATAGTCTACAGAGCTGCGCTATAAGGAGTGTTAGGAATGGCTTCTAAAGGAAAAGTAACATCACTGAGTGGTTAGTAATGAAAATGATTGGTGTTATATTTATAAATGAAAATGAATAACCCCTCAGTGGGTTGTTTAAATGTAAATATGAATGTAATGTATTTTTTTTCTTTTGAACTTCTCTAGATTCCAGTTCAGAGGATGATGCTTATGAACCTCCTTTCAAAAAACAAAACATTCAGTATTATAATAATGCAGAGGAAGTTAAGTCGGGAAAGAAAGTTAATAATAGTGGATTGTGTGAACGTAGTACTGTCATTGTCAGCCCATCTAAAAGTAATGCTGCTGATGGAGGATATGTGTTCAATGCAGCATCCAGTAGTCAAGATTCTGATTCTAGTGATGATGATCCCATCATGCCTACTGTACATAAAACACTCATCAAACCTAAATCTGCTGCTGCTCCAGTCATAAATCATAAAGCCACAGCAATGATGGTCAGTTTATTAATGTTATTGTATGTGTTGCTGCTAATGAATTCCTCAAAAATTTAAAGGCAAAAATGGGTTGGGCTAAAGGAACAGGGCTTGGAAAGAAATCCCAGGGTATGACACAACCAATTGAAGTTTCTAAACAACGTGGAAGAAGAGGACTGGGTTTACAGATAAAAGGATTGGAAGCTGAAGATGTTGATTGGGATTCAAGTAGAGAGGTTGATAAGTGTTTTAACACTATTTTCATTTATCACAGTTATTTCATTCATTCTGTTGTGTGTTATAAACAAGACTGTTGAAGTAGATGAAGAGGTTTCATGGCTGGAAATAGGTTCTACTCCTGCACCTACTTTGCCAGAGTTAAAAAACTGGGTTATTGAAGGAACCAAAAAATTGACAATAGATGATGAGACATCATTTTGTAGCAGTGAAGTTTTAAAACAAGTTCTCCAGTGCAAAGTAACTCAATAATTGGAAGTCATTATGTATTAAAAAGTCATATTTTATGTTTTCTATTTTTTCCTTCTTAAAGTCTATATTTGATGTATTGGAAGAGGAAGAGCTAAGGAAAGCACGTTCCCGCTCTAATCCGTTTGAAACTATTCGAGGAGCGTTTTTTCTGAACAGAGCAGCAATGAAGATGGCAAATATGGACGCTGTTTTTGATTTTATGTTTACCGATCCTACAAATGAAGATGGTGTAAGTTATTTTTTTTTACAAAAATTTGGCAGAATCAAATCTGACGATTATGAGTCAAATTCTTTTTAGACTCCATTTGTTGGGCCGAACGAGTTACTTTATTTTGCTGACGTTTGCGCTGGCCCAGGAGGATTTTCTGAATACGTATTGTGGCGAAAAAAATGGGAAGCGAAAGGTTTCGGTTTCACTCTAAAGAGATCTAACGATTTCAAATTGGAGGATTTCCATGCAGCTCCTTGCGAATGTTTTGAACCCCACTATGGTAATATGTTTTATATAATTAAGACAAAAATCAGTCCTGAAAAAGTTGACTCAATAATTGTTGCATTAGGTGTTATGGGAATTGATGGAGACGGAGACGTGTATAATCCGGACAATATCCGTGAATTTCAACGTTTTGTCAAGTCTCAAACCAAAGAAGGTGTACATTTCATGATGGCTGACGGTGTAAGCAATTCCTGCATTTCAAACCATTCCGCTATGTTTAAAACTTGTCTGTTTTAGAGTTATCTAAATAATCTATTTTGAATTCATTAGGGATTTTCAGTTGAAGGACAAGAAAATCTCCAGGAAATTTTGTCAAAACGACTATATCTTTGCCAATTCCTTGTTGCTTTATCTATAATTCGAACAGGTATTTTATTTCTACATTTGTTTGTGTTTATTTTCCTTAGAACTCTATTTACAGGTGGCCATTTTGTATGTAAGTTATTTGATTTGTTCACACCATTTAGTGCTGGTCTAGTATACTTGATGTGTCGTTCCTTTAAACAAATTTCCATCCATAAACCGAATACTTCCCGTCCGGCAAATTCGGAAAGGTGAATATATTAGATTAAAGAAGCTAGAAATTCATTTTATTACAAGATTAATATTCAAATAAGTTATATTTATTTTATCTAATTTTCATGGTAGATACATAATTTGCAAATGGAAGAGACCCGACACTCAAGATGTCGAGACATATCTATTCGAAATAAATCGTCGTCTTGACCAGCTGAATAATTCTAAAAGGGATCAAGAAAGGGATATCATGCATATTGTGCCACTGGATTTGATGACAAACCATCATGACTTTTACAATTATTTAGTTGAGTCCAACAATAATCTGGGTTTGATCTATTTTCTAACTAACATATAACGTATAGACGTTCACTTAAACTTTTTGTACTATTCGATAGGTCAGAGACAAGTTGTAAACCTCGCCAAAATTGCTGCCTTTTGCAAAGATGTTACACTAAGGGAGGACCGGCAATCTGAACTTAAAAAACAATCACTGGATTTTTGGAAAATTCCTGACAAAGCTCGCACAGCTCCCTCCAGGTTGGTATGCAATCGATTCCTTAAAAGAATGTATGCTACAATTTTATATTCTAGGATGAGTCCTGTTGAAAAATGTAAAGAACTTCTTTCAAATAATTCCAGTAAGTGATAGTTCTTCTACTGTGAAAAAAAGTAATTCCGTTCATGAACGGAATTATTAATTTATATTTTCTTTTTAGATGTATTAGACCAGAATCCAAAAATGTTGGATATTTCTATGTTTCGAGAAGATGTGAAATCCATCTATGATTGGAGATGTGTCGTTCTGGGATTGGAAAAAGAGAATCCTATGCAGGCATTCTTTATCGGTATGTTGCTTTAAAGTTTTACATAGTACAGTAATGCTTGTACAGTTGTACACATTGCGAATTACAGGATTAGGTCGTAATAACGTGTTTCGCTGGGACGCAAACAAATGTCGATGGATGAAATTGGTTGAAAATGTAGAGCTCGTTCGTGATACGTTAATCTACGGAGAACTTATACAAGAATTGCGAGGGGAAGGGCGATCTCAAAAACGTTCGTATGCCCTTCATGTTATTGACGCCGTGTTTTTAGGAGGAGTGGATGTTAGTAAGTTTCACCTTAAAGAACGGTAGGTTTATGTTTCCTTTACGTATTACTATAAAAAGCTTTAAATTTTTCTTAATCTCTTGAAATAAATAATAATTATAACATATAATATAATATCATTATAATCCTCAGGTATGAAAAAATTCGACAATTTTGCAAGGCTTTGAATAGAGCCAGTCGTACGGATCTAGTCACTGTCAGAGCAAAAGAAAACTTCAAACTGGAAGATGTGGATCAAATTTTCCATCGGTTTGAATGACAGCATTTTAAACGTTTTAATATTTTCATATAATCTTCATCATTCCCCAGGTTAACCCCAAGAATAATAAAAAATTCTGGTTGTCAAGAACGTCTAGTCTTCTGTTTAGAGGATGACGACCAAAGAGCATTCCTTCCATCTGGATTGATGTTGTATAAAGCTACAAAAAGTAAGTTTATTAAAGCTTCATCTGTAAATATTTAAATGCCGACGTTACAATTGGTTTACATTGGTTTTTGTTCAATGAATTTTCTTTTGTCATTAATTAGATCCTTGGATGTTGGCTCTCAGTAAGAGCTCAGGAAGAAAGTATTGGTTCCATGTGATGACGCGAACATCTGTTTATGATTGTCCTCTGGATTCCATTGCTAATTATTTGTAAGTAAATTGTTTTTGTTTATTATAAATCTTTATTCATAATAAGTCCACTTTTGAGTCACGAAGAGTTTTTGAAGGAGTGACCAATCGTATGAATCAATATTTAGCCACATATCATGCATGTAGTATTCTGCACGGAAATTAGGACAGTTTCCGTCTGCTGCAGCTGTCCTAATTTCCACGCAAGATACTTTACATGTGAGGGATATCGGGGGGTGGATGGGTGAGTTGGATAAGGCGTCACTTGGTGATCGGGGCACCTTGTGATCCGAGTTCGACTCTCCTGGTGAGCATAGTTGCTCCCACATCCGGGAACTACCACTACACGGACAGTTCACACCTCTTCCACACAAAATACACACTACAACACTAACACCGCTCATGAAAACCGACCTAAATCAACAGAAAAAAATAGAGAAGATCTCAGTCAATCGTTCGGTGCGCAAAGGGCTCGTTCATCTTGCCCGTAATCCGAAGACGTGGGTTGCGCTACAGCAGCCCCCTTCGGTGGCACCGTTAAAAAAAAAAATATCATCAAATATCATGTGAGGGATATCGGATATGACAAACGATCTTGCTAAAATATTGCGATATTAAAACTTAGATCTTAAAACATGTCGAATATTTCCTCTAAAATATAAATATATATACGCAATAACATGTTTTTTTTTCTTAGTGAATGCCACAAGAGTCGGATTGCATGGTGGTGGAAAAATTGGCTTCAAGGAACTCCCAAAGAGAGTGATCAGCTTTCCAAAGATGATTTTATTTCTCTAGTTCACTCAGTGAGTGGGAAATGAACTTCTTTCATAAACGAAATTATGTTTGCCATGCGATTATAATTCATGCAGATGTTGACAAACAAGGTTTTGTCATCAAAATGAAAAATGATTACATATATTCTAGAAGTTTTGTACTGTATACTTTGTTACCTTCCGCACTGAATATGTAACGTAACACATTAAATGAATCAATGATAAAGAAGAAAGGAAATGGTTACAAATTGTCAAGTATAGACCTTATTGCGTTCTATAGGTATGAGTCAAGCCAACCCCTCTAGCGGCGCGTTGTAGTGTGAAGGGGTGCCGTGAACAGCCGCTTCTTTTTTTGTTTGTGGGATGTGGTATGAAGTCAGGCTTTCAACGGTAGCAGACAACTACCACATTTTTTCAACATTATTTTTACATTTTTTCACATTTATTCTTTCTTACTACAGTTAATTGTACAAACATCCTTAAATAATAAAGAATAAATGTGAAAAAATGTAAAAATAATGTTGAAAAAATGTGGTAGTTGTCTGCTACCGTTGAAAGCCTGACTTCATACCACATCCCACAAACAAAAAAAGAAGCGGCTGTTCACGGCACCCCTTCACACTACAACGCGCCGCTAGAGGGGTTGGCTTGACTCATACCTATAGAACGCAATAAGGGCTATAGTCTGGGAATTCAGCAACAAAAAATTGATTATAATTTAGCTAAAGGTTTGAGGATAAATTATTGTAAGGTGGGGTATGAGACACAAGAAAAGCCACGTCTGTCGACTGGCGGCCAGGGCGTTCAAGCGTGACGCGATCCCGAAGTCGGCGGGAACCGCAAACAAATCAACTTTGTTTAGCAAGCCCATATTATCTCTTGGAAGCAAGTTAAAAATATGTTGATCAATAATCCCGCACCACAGACGTCAAATTACGGGACTTAAATATCAACAGACCATCTTGAAAATTAATAAAACCGTAAATTTTGTCAACTTCGTTTAGAAAATATAATTTTTACTTTGAAAAATAGAGAAACATTTGCTTATTTTGAATCCCGGTAGACAGACGTCGAAACTTGAGCCCTTGGGGTCACCAGGCGTCGGCGTGTAACGGAATTTCACGTACTTTTTACCCCTTAGTCGATACCGGCAACGCTGCATCCAGGGCGCTTAACTCAAAAAATTTCTGTGTATATAGTATCTGACTTTAGGGCCGACTTTAAGATGATTTATTTTGTAACGTTTCTCAACAATATCAGCTTAGTGCCTGCTTTAAAGTTGTTTTTCATTCAATATTCATTATTTTAGAATGAAAATCGTCATATTTCAAAGTTAGTTTGGTTAATTTAGGCTAATTTCATTATGTTACACGCTTTATATTATAACCGATTTTATTTCCCCCTAAATTTATCAATTTTCAACAAAGAAGTATATAGATTTCATAATACAAATTTTATTAGCTCTAATGTTTTCGAACTAAAAAAGAGGGGTCCGGGGGAACCGACTTCAAGTAATTAATTTCACTAGTAAATAGAGTATTAAGTACAAATTTCAAATAATTTATTTCATTGGTAATTTATTTCCATAGTATTTAAATTTACAAGTAAATAAATTCACAAGTAATTATGTATATCATGTACATGCCTACTATTATAATTTTGGGATTAAGTAATTCAATATATAAGTATTCAGTATCAGTTGTACTGGTATTTATTTCATAAGTAATTATTTTCACAAGTAATTGGTTCTTAAGTAAGGATTTTTTCAAGTAAATGTGGGTATAAGTATTTACCTAAGTAATTATATTCTTAAGTAATTATTTTCTTAAGTAATTATTTTCTTAAGTAATTATTTTCTTAAGTAATTAATTTTTTAAGTAATCCTCTGTTTAAAAGCAAAAGGCCGGCAAGATCCAGCATTTTTTTTCGGTGGCAGAGCGGCAGATCCAGTATTCTTAGTATACCGGCAGGCTGCCGGTAACAAAGTACCTGACAAGAAGGAAGATACACTGGGTAACCGTCTAGCCCCCGCATTGTTCCAGACGCTTATTAATACTTGGATACTAGCAAATCTGAATGTTGTAATCACGGTGGATCTATGGGATCAGTTTGTTTTAACTCTATCAGGACTGACAGTTTGGGAAGAATTGATTCGAGAATGGGCGGTAAGTAATTGATTGAATTGAGCATATAAAGTGATCGATTTTTTAATTGGAGAATTTATTTTCGTTCAGAAAACGATGAATATACTTATCAGAGTTTTGGCCAAGAATCTGTATCATTTTGATCTGAGTGACCTTCCATTAGATCCACTGAGTGAACAGAAAACCAAAAAAAGGAGAGCCGGTCGTGTTAAATTACTGTCTGGTTTAGGTCCGTTCCCTCAAAGTAATCAGCCACGCAGCGGTCAAATTAACACACCGGCCACAACTCCAGTGTTTTCGCCAGCCGTGATAAACTCTGATGCAACTGGACATCAACCTGGTAATTCCAATCCCGCGCAAGATGAAACCCGATCAGCAGCAAGTGGCTCAGTGAGATCGAGGAGTTCAGTCATGACTCCCGGTCACATTGCTCATCCTCAACGCCTTCGACATAGCAGCTCCGGTGATCCCTCGTTAAAAACTGCCGACATGGAATATTCCCCGCACTAAGAAGGTGGAGCGGAGTCGCAGCGAGGGTAATTTTTCGCGCAAATACCATATCAACGGTACAAGAAATCAATCTAAACGCTACGGTCACATCACTGTTCCAAGTAAGTAGATTGTCTTCTGTAGAGGGAAAGTTAACGGGTTTCTTGGAAGAATTTCGAATTCAAAAGGATCTTTTTGAAAATCAAACCAAAGAGGCCAATGAAAGTCTCAAAAGAAAAGACCAGGAATTGCCCGTACATCTGGAGCGGATGGAGAGGCAGACTGTTCTACGAATTGAAACGTTATTAGTTTTTAAAAATTTTTAAAAATCTTTGATTCAATGATTGATTTTTGGAATGCAGAATGAAGGAGGAACACGCCGATGCCATCAAAGAAATCGCCAAGGAAATGGAGAAGAAAGCCATGACTAAATTGAATGAGACATCACGTAGAGCCCTGGAAGAAAACACTATGCTCTTACGCCAAGTAAAGAGAAAACAAATTTGACGACATATAGATCGTTTGAATTCTTTTTATTACAGGTGGCTGGGTGGCTGTTATCGGGAGCAAACTTGTGACCATGGAATCGCAATTGGCCATGGCAAGATATCAGAATCAGGGACTGAAAGCTCTGCTCAGCCGATCGAAGGCAAACACGAAACAGCATCTAAACAATTGGCGACAGAGAAAAGCGTAAGTGAATAGAATAACTCTGATTGTCTAGCTCTCTCTATCTGATTTGTATGAATTTTCAGAAACGGAAGTCGCAAATGGACATGGAAGCACTTCTTCAAAGGAAAATGGTGCAATGCGAAGAGCTCGAGATGGCCGAGTCGGAATTGCGCACTGAGAACGCCACTATGCAAAAACGAATTTGTCAATTTGAGCAGGAATGTTGCAGACATCAAGAAACGCTGGCCGAAATGAGCCACGCAAGTAAAAAGACTCATGACTACCTTTCTAGGAACAAGAAGAAATGCGACGCTCTTTCGCAAGGCATTCAATCGGCCAAACGAATTATGGCCGCAGTGTTGGCGGTAATGGATTTTTAAAATTGATTCTCGGATGAATTTTTAATGAATTATTCTTTTAATAAAGGCTGACAAGGAAGACATGAATGCAGTTTTGTCTCAAGTGGTTGATTTTATTAACAAAGATTTCAGTTCCTAAAGGTTAATAAACTTTTATCTGTCAATTTCAACATTAATGGTTTGCACGCATACACGACTCTTGCCATTCATTTGCCGAGACGTTCAATTACATTGCCGTTTCAAAGGGAATTGTTTTATTGACTGGATCACAAAGAAGTTCGCCAAGTGTGACTACTCTGTCGATCCCGTTGAGCGCCGAAATGGCTCCAGTTTCTACGGTGGTCATTTATCACGTCGCCAAATACGGTGAAGTCGTTGCCAACAGTCTCACCTTCCCCGTCACCGGAATTTCACGCAACAATTTCACGTTGACTCTTAATACCAAGAAAGATAAAACGGTTGACACGGTAGAAGTTGTCGTTCTCGGTGATCCTAGCGCCTACGTCGGTATTTCCGCCATCGACAAAGGATTTTTCAACATGCAGGTCTATTTTAAATTAAATTTTGAAATTAAAAACATTTTATCATTAAGTTATTCATCTACAGGCTGGAAATGAATTAAGTTACGCTGAAGTTATTACAAAAATGACGTCGTTCGACGAATCGCTCAACGGAACTCTCCGTCATTATTGGACGTCGCGTGAAGGTGACGCTGAAACGGTTGTAAACTATCCGGCTTCAACATTCGGCATTGACGCTAATCGAACATTTGAATACGCTTCTTTGGTCGTCTTTACTGACGCTTACGTTGCCCGTCTTCCGGATGCTTGTAACATAACCCTGGGCTTTTTGACTTGTATGTCTGGATCTTGCTATCGATCCGATCGACGCTGTGACGTCCAATACGATTGTGAAGACAGATCCGACGAGTCTGGATGCCCGTCCAACACTCGCCAAGAATTGGTCCAGTATCGTCTCAAAAGGATCAACCGTTTTCTCCGCATGTACGAGAATTCCTGGTTGTGGAAGGACATCAATATCGGTCCACACGGTCATTCCATCTTTAGAGTTCAGATCCCTGAAATTCCTATCCATTTCTTTCGGTCTTTTCCGTCAGTCCTAAAAACGGTTTCGGTTTGGTCCGATCTGCACGTGAATTCGCCTGTTATCGGCCGTTCTACATGAACGTTGAAATACCGACCAATTGTCGACAAGGAGAGCAAGTGGGCATCAGGATTACTCTCTTCAATTACGCCACTATTGAAGCCGATGTCGTGGTGACGCTGGCCGACTCCCCGGACTACAAATTCGTTCACGTCGAAGAGTTTGGTGAAGTCAAATCTTACGAGGCCCGTACATCTCGCGGAGAAAAACAACATCTCACATGGATTCCGGCTCAAGGATCTCAAGTTGTTTACATTCCCATTATCCCGACTAAATTGGGCGACATTGAAGTGACCATTCAAGCGAAATCGTTAATTCGCAAAGATCAAGTTGTTCGTCGTATCCGTGTGGAAGCCGATGGTGTTCAGCAATATCGTCACACACTTCCGTCATGTTGGATTTGAGTAATCGCGCCTGGTTCTTGCAGAACGTTTACGTCAACGTGACCGAAACGCCAATCATCCCGTACGAGAAAGATCTTTACTACGTTTTCGGTTCCAATCGAGCCAGAGTGTCATTTGTCGGTGACGTTGTCGGTCCGGCTTTCCCTAATATGCCAGTCAATGCCGCATCCCTGTTATCTCTTCCGATGGATTGCGCCGAGCATAACGTGTTCAGTTTCGCCGCTAATCTCGACACCGTCAAGTACATGCATTTGACAACACAAAGGAAACGTGAAATTGATCAACTGGTAGTACTTTGATAATTATTCTGTTCAAAACGGCATTGATTGTTTATTCATTTTTCTTAAAAATAGGCATTTTACCATTTGAATATCGGCTATCAACGTCAGTTGTCGTTCCAGCATAGAGACGGGGCTTTTTCATATTTCCGAGCCGATTGGGATTATTCGTCCAAGTCGGTTTGGTTCATTGGTTGACGGCATTCTGTGCCCGTATTCTAGCCGAAGCCAATTTCAACGAATGGAAGAATTATTTGTACATCGATCCAGGTGTCATCGCAAAGGCGGTTGATTGGATGATTCAATTTCAGTTACCTAAAGGTGCGTTCTACGAAGTGGCACCTCGTTTTGCTGATCGCAAAATGAACAGTACAACTTCGTAGGGCTTCAACGATCCTATTCGCTATCGTAACATTCACTGACGGGCCGTCAGTCTGACGGGCCGTCAGTGGCCCGTGTCGTCATCGCCATAACAGGCCTAACAATCATTCAAGATTTGCCTGGTGCACTTGGCGTCAGAGTGGCCGTTTCACGTTCTCGCGCCATCTCTTGGCTCGACCGCAATGTCATCAACTTTCTGGATGGTAACGGCGATCCTTACGAAGTGGCTATCGTCGCTTACGCTATGATGTTGGCTAAGAGTACGTCAGCCGAGGCGGCCTTTGGTGTTTTACGAAGACACGCCCGCGAAAATGGTGGTTGCATCTATTGGGGAAAAGAGCCCGTTCCTTTGCCAGCTCAAAGGCTTGAAAACCAGAGACCTTTCCTCCTTCCTCGTTTGCCTAATCCGTTTGACGCAACCAACGTCGAAATCACAGCCTATGCCTTGGTAACTTATGTTGGACGTCAAGAGCTTTTTGTTGAGCCCATCGTCAAATGGTTCAATACTCATAGGTTAACAGATGGTGGATGGGCTTCTACATAAGACACTATCATCGCCACTCCGGTAATTAGAATCGATTTTTAACAAAATATTTTAGAGAAATATTTAATTTGATTAAATTCTAGGCTTTGATCGAGTACACTGTGCGCAACCAAATTCGTGAGGTGATATCGTTGACTTTGCACGTCAAGGCTACGTCCAATCCCAAATTGCATCGGGCCATGTACATCACGGAAAACAATTTGGCGACGCCACAGTTTATAGACATACCCAACGCTTCGGGTACAGTGAAAATCCAGGCTTGAGGCTACCAGCTCTATGCCATTGCTATCCATTACCTCCATTTCCCAGCTCTCTTTGCAGTCAATGTTGATGTCAATCGTTTTGTAACGCCACCGGCCGTCAGAGCATTCTCCGTCTTGTTTCGTTTAAGTTTCTCAGGTCGTAACAATTCTCACATCAATTACGACATTTCTTCTAGTTGGACTAATCAGCGAGAGTCGAATCAATATGGTATGGCTGTGCTGGACGTTGCCGTCCCAACTGGCTACTATATAAAACAGCAGGTGCTGGATGATTACATTCTGTCTAGAAAAGTGCGAAATCTCAGACTGGCCAAATTTCTTGCTCACAAAGTTTTCTATTTTGACGAGCTGGACGACGATGAAACTTGTGTGAAATTTACGTTATTTAGCAAGGAAAAGGCCATCGCCATAAAAGACGCATGTACCACACTGCGCATGAAGCCCAAGGAATGCCATCGTAGGGAACGAAAAATAAAGTAAATAAATACCCGAATGACTCACAACACAACAAAGGATGTCTTTTTAAAGTCACCAAAAAAATGTATTTTTGCTAATTTGCTACAAATGAAAAACTGGACACCGATAACAACAAAAAAAATTAATCTTTGAGATTAATCTTGATTTCCCGTGAGTCTTGACACCAGACCCTAAAAGAAATATTGAAACGAAAATTTAAAGAAACAGGTCACTTGAGGGAGCAATCTGTCGATGAAAGCACCTTTGTGGTTTCGTCCAGTTCTTTTGATTTATTGGCTAATAAACGACTTTCTTTTGCAGTGCAAGTGGCTTGGAGTTGACCGATTTCGCTTTGCAGGGGCCACCCTAAATCGTCATTGTCATCGTCATCGTCATCGTCTGTTTATGTACTAAACTGCGGAATGCAGTGTGGAAATCATGAAATGGCCACCAGTTGTCGTTAGCGGGATATGCCGACACTTCGAACAGTCGATTTACTCGGATTTAGTCACTTTTACGTTCATTTTGTTATTCAAAATATTGCGCAATCATTTAAAAGTTTATAAAAATTAGGAAATGCTTATCGAAGGAAAGTCTACTATCGAGTCACTTCTACAATCCAACATATCTTATTTTTATTTAACTATTATATATTGGCTGGGTATCTACCGACGAACGCTAGTTATAACTACTCTAACTGCTATATACATTTTTATATATCATTATATATAATTTTATATAATATCTTTATATATTTTTATATATAATTATATAAGGTTTATATGCAGTTATATGAGGTTTTCTATACAAGCATCTACTAGCAAGCGCAGCAGTAGCATACGCAAAGAACGCACAAAGCAGCAGTAGTATGCTACATAAATATTTACATACCATTATATACGATTATATATAATGGTATATATATACAGGCATTATAAAATTATATAAGAATATATATAATTATATATAAAGTTTTCTTCTATTTACGTAACATTATATATTTTTATATAATTATAGAAAGCGACCAAGATTATCGTTAGAATCACGTTGAAATAAATATTTAAAAATATATAAGAAATATAAGAAATACTGCACCATTGCACCATTATGCCCAGTGTATAAATATCGGTGCGAAAATTACAAAATTTAATTTGATTTATTGATTCGATATTATTTATATTTGAATTAAGCATTCGCATTATTATTTGTTTATTCATTAGCATAATTAATTACGATTTATTACATAGAATCACATTTCTGTTACCTTCTGCACGAAACGACAAAAAAAATGGCATGTGGCTGCCTCTGGTGGCTTCCACAGCGCCTCCCACATTTTAGCCCCCTAAGAACAGACGATGACGATGACGATGACGATGACGATTTAGGGTGGCCCGCTTTGCAGGGCGTTTACTCGAGGTTGCTGATTTTCCAAATGTTGTAAAAGTCGATGAGCCGGCTTCAAAGGAGCATCCAAGCGTCCAGCATCGACTTCACCCAACTGTTTCAAACCTGCCTCTGTCTCCCGGAATGCTTGGACAAGTTCTGTTTCTCGGCCGAGTAGGTCTTGCCTAAAACATTTCATTTTCGTTAGAAATTTGTTTTATTAAGTGTTTGAAATATTCATAAAATTTACCTTTGTACAATGGCGTCTGAAAGTACAAAGGCTATACCTTTGATTACATGAGACAGTGAAGAAAGTAGAGCGTATGTGCAGCATAAGCTTCTCAGGATTTATGTGCTATGACAGCTAGGTAGCAAAAATATCATGGGTCTCCAAATACACAAAATCTTGAATTCTGTCAAATTGCTGGCCGTTACAACCTTGATTTCAATTCAGAAGATAAGTTGTATTTTTTTATAAAAACTGAGTATTTCACTTACCTTTGAGTGAAAACATAGAAACTTAGCGCAAATGATTTGAGGCTGAACATTTGGAAAGCCCCTCGAGTATTATAACCAACACTCAGGGTTTGATTCTATGGTATGGATATAACTATTATTGCACTGACTTTTTCTTGTCGAACATTCAGCACTGCATTAGATTCATGCGTAGACTGTAGTGTGGGACAAATTACGACGTTTGTTGTGTGGGGACAAATTTACCAGCCCTGATAGAATTTTCTTTTTTAAACGACGTTTGAGTTTGACGTTACCACGTCGTCCATACCCAGCAGCCAGCAGGCAAAACCCTGTTGCCAGAATATTGCAAATGCTCAGTTTTTAATCACCATCTGTTTTTCTTTTTCTATAATTCTATCTGTTTCTCTGAATAAGTAATATATTTTAAATATAAAGCAAATTCAATAGGCCATTTGATTCATGTATTGTTTATGCATGATGAAATATAAAAAATTAAATTAAAAAATGGTAAATTATGATTACTTACTTTTAAAATTACTTAATGTCATAATTACTTATGAATTAATTACTTGTTATTTTTTTTACCCGAAAATTCCCGTGAATTACTTGTTGCCCATCAATACTTAGTAACTTAATTACTTGAGAATTACGTTAATAAAAATAATAATTACTCAATATTTTTTTATTTAATTCTATAAATTACTTAAGAAAAAAATTACTTGTACCAATAATTACTGAATATTTTTACTTAATACCAAAATTACTTGTGAAAAAAATTACTTAAGAGGTGGACTCGTCGGTCCGGCTGACGGCTTAACCTTGGGGAGATAGGCAGAATTCCCTCTTTTTGAGAAATTTTTAGTTCGAAAACTTCGAGGGATAGGGAGAGGGTTTTAAAAAATGCCCCAAAATTATAAAAATATAAAATATTTTATTTTATATTTTATTATTATTAAAATAAAATATTATCAAATAAATGTTAATTTACCTTTTAGTGCGAACCAGATTTCGCTATCTTGTTGCAAAGTATTTTTTAGCGATTTTTAAAAAAGCCGGTTTTAACATGGCGCTTATTGGATTATAGAGAGTGTACCTAATTATGTGAACGATACTCCGAGGGGTTGTCAACTCAAAAAAATCCTCGTACACCCTCATATTTTTTCGAAAAAATCCCAAAAAATTCCCAAAAATCCATAAAATTCCAAAAAATTCCACAAAATCCAGAAATTCCAAAAAATCCCCCAAAATTCCAAAAAATCCCCAAAAATTCCAAAAAATCAAAAAAAATCCCCCAAAAATCCCAAAAAATTAAAAAATTACAGTATAACCGATTAACAAAATGATCAAGAATCGATTTTTTTCGTTATCGATTCCAACTCCCATTACTTCCTGTTACTGGGCTTCTGTCTGTTAGCTATGATAGGCATTTTTGATTGGAAAAATGGGTCATTTCTATTGTGCACCGTCAGGCTGCTAGAGGCGCTGAGTCTGTCTGACGGCTGGGGGTTACCTCCCCTCCTTATGGGGGTATGGCTATATCTTTCTTATTGCACCGTCAGGCCGCTAGAGGCGCTGGGTTATCTGACGGACCAGTTCATTTCACTGTTTTTTTTGTTTCTTTTCCTTTCCCAGGTGGCACACATCCCTGTACAGCCTCTGTACAGACTCTGTTTTAGGTCTGTTTCTCATTGTCTGAGAAACAGACCTAAATCAGGACTGTTACAGCCCTGTATAATCATTGTTTCTCAAAGTCCGTAATTCCCTTGTAATACAGACCTGTGAATCCACTGTTTTTGTACTGTTTTACAGTTTTTATTTTTCCCATGTACCGCAGCCTTAATACAGACATGTAACATAGCTGTATTACCATTGCATTACAGAGACGGTATAACAAGCTTCTTACGGAGTAGTTTAAACATGTCTGTATTTTTCGTGTTTTACAAAGTCTGTTTTACTACTACGAAACACGGCTGTAACAGTGTTGAGTACTTCTGTTTCTCAGTCTTGTTCCAAGAAAAAACAAAAAGTCCGTTTTTTTCTTGATCTACAGAGTACAATAACTATTATATATGCTGTTTATCAGTGGTATCTGTAAATATTAGCGCGATGAGCGTGCATACTATTGCGACGAGGTTGGAATCCCGTACAAGTAATAATTTGAAAACACTCATTACAAGCCCCTTTTAAACCTTAGAAGACAGCAATATTTTGCATTCATAAAACTGCCGTGATTATTCAAGATCACGAAAATCCTTTCACTCGAGTATATGCCTGTATTTTCCGTTACATTGTTTGTTTTAATACTCGGAAACATGGCTGTTACAGTTTTGGGTAAGAAATTTGGTATCACAGCCTTGTTCCAAAGAATAAATGTCTATGTTTTTCTTGATCTACAGCAGAGTACAATAATTGACCTTTTTCTACGGCCATGAAACATGGCTGAAACAGCAATGAGTTTCAGAAATGAAGAATATCCCCATAAAAACTTAAGTCCAGTTATGTAACATACGTAGCTGTTATGTAATTTCATTACAAAGACTGTATAAGCATAAAAAAGACTGCATAACTATAATTGTGTTTGCTGGGATTTAAATTTCATTCCCTATCAGTTTATTGTTCGGCTTTTCAAAACTTTAGTCTTTTTGCATATTGGTTAGGCTCTCTTTTCTTTTTCTTTTACTGACAAACATCATTCTGAAAATGTTTATATTGTTTAACAGTCTTTTTCAGCTTTTTTAATTAGTTCATATTCATCTTCGTTATAAGACAAATATAAATGCTTATTGTAATTTATCATTAGCTGCAAGTTTAAACGTAAAAGACTTTGATCTTTTACAATACTTCTATTTCAATTTTCTACTAAAGATCTTTATTTACGAAATTTCCATTGAAAGGATAAAAAATTTACCAAGTCCCTATAAGCTAACATGAAACTCTATTCAATACCTACAATTTTCACTACATTATATATTAAATTGGTCTAGTGGGTAGCATGTCGGATTACTGAGTTAAAGGTTGATGGTTCAAGACCCGTTAAGGGCAACTATTTTTTCACTTTTTCAAATAGTAAACATGGTCGTAACAGCCATGTAAAACATAGTCCGTGTTACATGGCTGTTCCAGGCACCTGAAATGGCGAACTTACATGGTAAATACAGGCTGTGAAACGGCCCTGTAACATGCCTGAAACGGAGTCTGTGTGCCACCTGGGTTTCTTCCGTCGGCAAAATATAAAGAATTTTAAGCTTAACTTTCTCTTAATCCACGCGTGCTCTTAAAAAAGGCGAGAAGCTTTTTAAATAGTATTTTCCCCTCATTAGTTTCAAAGAAAGCTTACCGACCCACCACCCACTTTGCCAGCGGCGAGTGAAACCTCCCAACCTAATTCCTAAATATCCTAATTGAAATACTTGTCTTTACTTCATGTTTCTCATATAGCAAAATTGCTCAGATGGCTCAGATGATAGCGAAGAGAGCTACTGATTCAAAGCAGTATCATTCTGGGTTCATATCCCGGTTCGGTCAATGTAGTAAATTAAAATATCGAGTAACAATGAAAGAAGGAATACTTTTACGTCAAATTTAAAGTTTCCTCATAACTTTATAGCAAGAGTATTAATAAGACCTTGAAAGGGACTTAGGAGCCCGGAAAAGAGTTTTAAGCCTGCGTTTCAAAGTGGTTCAAAATACTGGTTTAAAACGATGTTCTACACGCAAACAAGCGGTGTAGAACCAGTATGCAGAACCAGTTTTTCTCTATGCCTTGGTTTAAAAAACCATAGAAAAACCGGTATTGCCACGCAAGCCAAGTACTAGGGCAACTCTTATAAAAAAAGGTCACTGAAATGAATACTAATTTCAATGCTATTAAATATACCAAAAATGCAAAAGAAAGTCGTAATGCAGAAATGGAAACTCATTAAAAATAAAAAACAAGTAATTTTGAAACGTGTAATTTTTTTTTTCTTGAGTCAAAATTTTGAAGGGCACGATTAGCATACAATCGCAAACCATCATCGTGGCAATGTTCTTTCAGCAAATTGATTGGTTCTCTATATCTTATTCATAGTTGGAAATGTTTAACGTATAATTTTATTACTTTTGCACTTTAGCGACAGCTTGGAAGCATATTTGTATCCTATTGTTCCCTGTCTTTAGTTCACTAAGGCTTTGACCATGTTTATAGAAGCCTGTCCCCATTGTCTCCCTATTCCTTCAAATTTTAATTAAGAAAAATAAATTTATTTCTAAAAAAAACCTTAACAACATTAAAACAACATTAAGATTTATTTTAGTTGTGCCGAAAAGTACACATTTGGGGCCGAAACGAACACAATTGGTGCCGAAAATGGTAAATTTGGTGCCAAAACAAATGATTTCATTTTTAAAAAGACAAGGGTTTTATCAGGTGTCGAAAACGAACAAACAAGTGGTGCCGTAAAAGAGTGCCGAAACTGCAAACTGGTGGACCCCGTTTTTAGAAAGTGTAAGAAACCAAAAGAAAAATAATTTATTTTATTTACTTTGATTTAATTTGGATAATCATTTGTAAAATTTTAAAATTTATCTTTTCATTTAGTCAATTTCTGCATCCACTTTGTGGAAGCAAGTTGGATTCACCAATAGAATCTTACAAAGCTGAGAAACCTCCAATTACAATATTAATGTATGTATGTATGTATGTATATTAACATTTATATACCGCACTTTCTCATATAATAACAATACGTTCAAATGACGGTTTAAAGTGAGCTGTGCTTTAGTGACGGGCAGTTAAAACGGGGTATGACAAGGTAAAGAAGTGTGTTTTAAGGAGTTTCTTGAAATCCTGGCGACTAGAAGTTGACCGGATAGCTGGTGGAAGTTCGTTCCAGTAGTGCGGTGCATACGAGGTAAACGACCGCTTTTGGTAGGCTGGCTTTGGTGGAGCGTTCCTCTTCCCCCGAGTTCTAGTGGAGGCCACCACACGAAGACTCCTTGCCTCCGCGCGTAAACCTGCCCGGCCGGGTACGTGGAGAGAAACGCATTCTTGTAGGTAGACTGGTGCAGTTCCTTGCAGACAGTCGAAGACAAGAAGTAGGACCTTGAAGAGAATCCTGTAGTGGATAGGGAGCCAGTGCAGTCGAAAACTTGACTCTTCAGTGGAAAAAACTCCTCGGTGAATTAGGCGGGCGGCTGAGTCCTGAACCGATTGAAGAGGTCTTAATTCATCCTTTGAAAGTCCAGCCAGTAAGGAGTTGGCATAGTCAAGATGTGATATGACAAGCGAGTGCACAAGAATCTTAGTGGCTTCCGTTGTCAGATGACTTCTTATTTTGCCGAGCCGATATAAATTAAAATTTGCGGCTCTTGATGTGGCCGAAATTTGACGGTCCATCGTCAGATCAGAGCTTAGGTGAACACCGAGAACTTTCGCTGACGCAGTAGGTGTGACAAGGTTGTCACCAACACGAAATGGCAGTGGAGCCAATTTTCCAGCCAGCTCGGAGGGGGCAAAGTAAAGAACCTCACTTTTTGAGGGATTCAATTTGACCCAGTTGAATGAGAACCAGTCGATTAAGTCGCCAGCGCACTCGGACAAGATCCTAAGGGCGTCGAATTGGTCGAGACAGTCACGTGACAAACCGAACTCGAGGTAGATGGCTGTATCGTCGGAGTACTGCTCGATGCTGATGCCGTACCGCTCAGCCACCAGCCGTAGACAGTTCACATAAATGGTATAGAGTTTAGGACCAAGGACAGATCCTTGGGGGACTCCATACTTCACTCGAACCGGGTCCGATTCAGCACCATCCACGATCACCGATTGAGTCCGGTTTCTCAGATATGAAGCGATCCAGGCAAGAGGCTTTCCATCAATGCCACAGTGGGAAGAGATTCGATCAAGAAGAATTTCATGATCGATCGTGTCAAAAGCGGCGGTCAGATCGAGAAGGAGAACGGCACAGCCATGTCCCCGACTAGCAGCTTGAAGTAAGTCATTCTGAAGCGCCAGTAGCGCGGTCTCGGTCGAGTGATTAGGGCGATAGGCATACTGAGTCGGTGAAAGGATCCCATGGCTGGCCAGATGAGCATCAAGCTGGTGGGCTGCTAGTCGCTCAAGAACTTTAGACAAGAACGAGAGATTAGTTACTGGTCGATAATTGGAGAAAACTTCTTTATCGAGTGCTGGCTTCTTCAGAAGAGGCGTAATGAGACCGTGCTTGAAGTTTTGAGGGAAAACGCCGGTCTGGAAAGATAGGTTGACTATGGAAGTGATCGCTGGAACGAGCAGTAGCGCCACCTTCTTAAGGATACCAGTGGGAATAGGATCCAATCCGCAGGATTTTGTGGGAGAGGCAACGATCACACGATGGACTTCCTCGATGCTGACGATGGAGAACTCAGTGAGCAGATCGGAGTCTGTTCGAGTGTCCAAAAAGTGGACCGAGCCAATGACACTGGTTGGATCAATCCTAGCTCTAGAACCAATAAGATCATCCTTAATTGCGTCTACCTTGTCGCTGTAAAAGGAAGAAAAGGCGTTGGCCAAATCAGCTGAGGACTGATGAGTCGGGAGTGATCGCTCTTTAGAACGACCAAGCCATGAGTCCACAATCTTGTATAGTTTCTTCTGGTCGCCAGAGCAGTCAGCAATAGTAGAACAGAGATAGTCGGCCTTCACCCTAAATAGAAGTCTTCGATACTCAGAGCGAAGGCACTTGTATGATTCAAAATGGCCCTGAAGGTATCCGCCACCACGCCAGATTCTCTCGGCTCTTCGAAGTTTGTGCCGAAACACAAGAATGTCGGAGTTTATCCAAGGGGCAGGGTCACGGAGCACCGCCACACTAGTCTTCAACGGGGCGTGCGTTTCCACGACGCCACGGATCTCCTGGAACAAGTCGACAAGCGAATCCAGAGTCGCTACTTGGTCTTGATGAACGAACGCCGGAGCAGTAATTAATGGTAGCTGGGACAGGTCAGCTCGCAGAGAATCCAAGTCGATGGAATTGTAGGTACGGAAAGAAAATGACTTTCTCTCCGTCACCGGACGGCGAAGCCCGACGGAACAGATCACGAGGTGGTGGTCGCTGACGAGGCCAGCTACCTGGACGTCGGAGACGAATTTGCTTCCACTGCGGGTGAGAATGAGATCGAGTGTATGAGCCGCACTATGAGTACGACCCAAGACAAGCTGATTCCAGCCCAACTCTTCGACTAGCTGGTTAAAGGAACGAGCCTTGTTGCAGTTAGAGTCGTCAACATGAATGTTTAAATCACCGACGATAACTGTCTCCTCGTTGTTGTCGACCGCAAACTCAAGTAGAGTACAAAACTCTGACAGAAAAGTCGAAAATGTTGGAAAACCAGGGCGCTCTGGCGGACGGTAGATGACGTAGAGTCGGATAGTTTTGGTAGATGAACTGATCTGGACGCAGAGGAGCTCAAAACTAGTCAGGGAGACGTCAAGCCGGACTGCCCTAACATTAAAAGACGCCCTGAAAACTAGACCGACACCACCACCCCTCTTCTTCTTCGCGACCAGACGAGGAACGTGTAATGCCATGTATCCCGGAGGACATGACGATTTCAAAATGTGATCACCATGGGTGACATTGAGCCACGTCTCAGTAATCGCAAGGAAATCGAGCCCCGAGTTAAATTAAGTGATTATTGAACCCAATAAGCTCCAGAAGCTTAAAGGAAACGTGCGTAGGCAGTTTTAGAACTTGAAGCTATTCTCTCCACTTAAGGTTGTTACCTCTTCCACCCCTGCGAACACTCTGTTTTGGGGAGCCTTCCTTTGCGCAAGATTATATCCTTATAAGTATAATTTATCTATATTATTAAAAATAATAATCATTTTATATCTTTTAAGTGCATTGGTAAAGGGAGCAGCTGTAATCAGAGAACGAAATTGCCTACGAAGGGGATGTAGATGAGACGTTGGAGGAGGAGGGAGAGAAAAAATCAAGTGGAGATGAGAAGGATGGCGGAAATAAGGATGTGATAAATAACACCATAATTTTGTTGGAAATTGATGAATTTGGAGAAGCAACTACATAAAACCACTTTATTGCTTTTCAAATCTTCGTTTGAAGATTGGCTGTGGCGCAAGGGAAACGCTCGAATGAAACATTTAACTTTGCTAAGCGGAAGAAAGGCTCAAGCAATGGAATAAAAACGTTAAATGGTAGGGGAAAACGGGGTTAGATTGGACAAAATTTTTCTTTTTGCAATATTCCTTGTCGTTTTCACTTTTTCCTAATTTTTTTTTCGTGTGTTTCGTTAAATGTCCATTAGTTTACTTCCCATATTTTTTATATATTTTTCACTTTAAAAATAAAGTAGTTGTGACGATTTTAAAAAGTCAAATTTTTTGGGCCTTTTTGAAAAAGACGGGGCAAAATTGGACAGGCTCTGTCTAAAACTGGACAATCATGATAAAACGTAAAATAATAAATGGAAAAAAATTAAAAAAAATTTTAGAATGTTCATCTGCCCTTTCTTTATTAATGCACACTAATAATGACACGTTTGTGTAAAACAATGAAGAGTTACGAGTGTTTTAGAAAAGAGGGGGGGAAATTGGACATTTGCCTGTAAATTATGCCCTAAGCCCTAAGGCCTATCATTATTTTATTCATTTGTAGTGTTTTCACTTTAAAAATACTTAGAGTAATAGGGGAATATATTACATCAAACAGGGCCATTTTTTCAATTCTGCGATAACAAGAGCAATAATGGTTCGATTTTAATTAATATGTTTTCTAGAACGTTAAACGTTGTAGTCTATACAAAAATTAAAAAATTTTTTTTTCCCATAACATGTAGCACTTATGGTCTTTGTCCAATATGACCCGTGTCCAAGTTGACTCCGTTCTCCCCTAAGTTTGTTCTCCTGTTAACCCTTTTTCAAATAAGAAAAATCCATTGGAAAAAGCAACTGAAAAGAGATCCCGGCAAAGTTTTCCTTGCTATCATCAATATCTAGAGTTGTAGAGCTAAAAATTCTTAGTGGAGAAAAAGTTAAAGCTAAAGTTCTTAGTCGGCGGACCCATTGGAATGCCGTTCGTCGTATTATCTCCTATTTGAAGGGCACCCCACAACTTGGCATCTGTTACAATGGATCTACATCAGGCCCGGCACTACTCGCTTACTCAGATTCAGATCATGCAGGGTGTCTCGACAGCAGAAAGTACACAACAGGAAGCGTATTCCTTCTACATGGAGGACCAATCGCATGGAAGAGTCGTCGTCAGAAGTGTGTTTCGAAATCCACGAAAGTTTCGGAGTATATAGCAGTTAGCGAAACGGCTTCAGATGCTGTATGGATTCGTCGCATTCTACCCGATCTCATTCCAGGATGGGGGCAGCTGCCTGTTCAAATTTTTTGTGACAATCAAGCGGCGATTTTACTAACGGCCCATCAACATCAGCGGCAGAGTACTAAAATGGTTGACACCCACTATCACTACATCAGAGAGCAGCAGAAGAAAGAAGAGATAACCCTTGAGTACATGAAATCGGCTGATCAACTCAACCAGACATCGGCTGACATCTTATCGGCTGACATCTTAACCAAGCCACTCCATGTGTCACGCTTTACTGATCTCCGTAGCAGACTGGGTATTGTTCAAGTTCCACACTAGGAATTACCGGAAACAGGAAAGACTCATCTGAGAGAGAGTGTTGGAAATACAGATGCATACGTGTATCCTTTGACTACAATCTGGCAACACCTTTTATTACTGTATGATCTCAATTCCGTCTGCTACTTACTTGTCTTGCTATTCTGTACCATACTGTGTGGCCTCACTCACCTCGTGTTGAATAGAACAAGTTAACATCAATAATTTTATTCTACTTATTCAGTGTTTTATTTCCACATTATCTTTGTGGTAAGTTTTTCTATATCTTTTACGCTTAAAGGCGATACGTCAATTAGACGATTATGTATGTACATATATGTGCTTATGCTAAGACATGTTTCACACCATATTCCTAACAGAATGGACATTGACATCACGAATGCCGCTAAATCAAGCCAGTCTTGCACCGAAATACTTCCATCGCTTCCACATGAGCCGCTTATTCAATATCAAGAAGCAACACGTCCATTCCAACAGCTACATTCTGACTTAGCTACAATCAACGGACACGATTTTCTCATTATTGCTGACCAATACAGTGGTTGGCTGGACGTCATTCCCTTCCCAAATAAAAACACAACAGCAGCCCGTCGTGTTGTCGACGCAGTTCGAGAATTTTTTGTTCGAGGTCTAGGGGCCCCTGACAAATTCTGGAGTGGTAACGGGCCCCAATTCAATGCCGTCGAATTTAAAGATTTTGCCAGAGATTGGGGCATTTCAGTCGGAAACTCAGCCCCTCATTATCCACAGTCAAACGGTTTCGCCGAAGCAGCAATCAGCAGCATGAAAAAACTGATCGCTAGTTCATGGAGAAAAGGCTCCTTCGACGTTAATCAATTTGCAAAATCTATTCTTCTTTTTAGAAACGCTCCTTGCTCACCTCTCCAGCGCAAATGGTGTTCAATAGGCCAGAACGCGACGAAGTCAGCAGAAAGCTGACATACTAGAAAAAAAGGCAATAGGAGCAAAAGAACTCCAGATCGAGCATTACAACCGTACAGCTCACCCACTTCAGCCATTCAAAGTAGGAGATCATGTGATAGTTCAACATCCCATCTCCAAGCAGTGGGCAACTCCAGCAATCGTTACGGAAGTCGGCCCAAATCGTGATTACATCGTTAAGACACCAGCCGGTCGTCTTTTCCGTCGAAACCGACGAATGCTGCGAAAACGAATTCCGGTCATGCCAGGAAAATCAATTCCGGGGCCATTTATTCAACCAGCCCCTACACCATCGCCTCCGCCCGAAAAAAATCCAGCCACGACAATCCGTCGAACACGAGGCAAAGCAAAGACATACATCAACGAGGAACCAAGACGATCGACACGCAAGACAAATTGCGTGTATCTGTCTCATTAATTCAAATAATTCATGCGGTAACAAACATGGTGATAGATTTAAGTGGGAGAGAAAACGTCCCACCCTGGTGAAAATCGCTAGTAATTTATTACAAATTAATTACCAATATTCATGATTAATTATGTAATTATTGTCTATTGTTGTGATTAACCATGTAATAAAAGTTTATCATGAAATTTATTAGATTTATTACTTGATAATATTGCCATATAGTATGTAATAAATTACAAAATGAATAAATTTTGTAATTAATGCTACTCATAGTAATTAATTACGTAATGAAATTTGGAAATTGTGCTAAACACTAAATTTTCTTGTAATAATCCTAAGCAGCAAGTAATTTATTACAATATAAAAAAACCCGCGATAGCATTTTATCATTTATACAAGAAATTTTTATACGCTTATGTTTTGTTATAGCATTATTTCAATATTCGAGATAAAAAACCAGTTTTTTGTTTGAATAAAGACAGATTTTGTATATTATTCTGGTGGAATTTAGTTTACAGAGAGCACAGAAAACATAAAAACCAGTTATTTTAACACATTTCGTAGCAATTAATCCAATTCGAATCTTATATTGTTAAAGAGAAAGATTTCTTCATTGTTCATACAACGTACGATTAAACCTTTATAAGTTATTTCGTTTTGGGAAATCGCTATTGTTGAGCCATCTTCACTTCGCTGCACGACCTTGAGAAAACCATTCAAATTCACACGGCTGTGTCTTTCAATAGATGGAGCAATGGGGTTTAGACTTAAATTATCACAAAGAATTATGAATGAATGTGCTGCCGGAGAAGTTTTTAGTATACAGCCTGCGCCGAAATTCAGCATGCATTTACAATTTACTTGTAACTGAACAACGTTTTTGATTTCCAACCCATTTCCTTTTACATCACAAATAACACAATTTTGGCGTTTAAATTGGGTGCTGTAAGATTTTGTACTATACATTTTTCCATTCAAACCGAAACGTTGATAACTAAAGGCGTTTACGCAATTGAGAATTATTCTATACTTTGTTTCTATAGCTAAGACTTCTGAAACAGTCAATTTTATGAGTATTTTTTTCCCAAGGGGAGTGGGAATAGAATGATTTGCAGAATAAGAAGAATAATCACTTCCGACCTGGGAATCTAGTTTACCGTACAAATCACGGACACTCTCTTCCGCTAGGGGAATAAATGATCGCGCATACTCTCTCAACTGTTGCTTAGCTAAAAAAGAATTAAATATTTGCTCTCCAAGATAAGTTGTACCATGAAAAAATGATTTTAATATCCTACCCAAATCTTCATACAGAAATGACGATGACGCCCACGGAGCCCCCCAGTTATTTACTGAGTCAGGGATGTGTTGCAATACATGAACGTTGTATGTACATTGCTCTTCCCCATACAGATGTGGTATTTCCGAAATAAACTTATGTATCAGAATCTTTACGTTTTGGATTTCTGATTGGGAAACTTCCTTTTTTAATAGGATCCTAAATGCATTTACTAATAACAACCAATGTTGATAGTATTTGGAGGGAAGCAGAAAGTATAATACTACTGGGGAATAGAATAATAGCCAATTTCGTAGCTCACTTGCCTTCCACAAAGATAGTTGTTCAACCGATCTGGGGGTTCGTCGAATTTCGTTTGGTGGAAAAATGTTTAGTAAGATTTCGTCAATAAATGATGCTTTTTTTATATAATAAGCTTTACCGACTGCATTCAACCACAAGTCCAAAAACTGATAAAACTACCCCCAACAACAAACAGTGCATATAATCTGGAATAAGCCCCGTTATGAGATTAAAGCCAGGAAGAAGGAAAAGAATAGAAGGACCTTTCACACCCATAACATGGCTTACACGTGGATTGTTAATGGCATCAGTTGCTAGAGCTAGAGTTGACGCATGCGTACGACAGGGAGGGAGAGGATTAACCAACGGATAGATTTGTACTGTTCCATCTCCTTTTGCAACCCTTTTACCCCTTTCCAAACAATAACCACATCCAAATTCCCCGTTATGTTGATGGTAGTTAGCCACTTTAGCCCTTGCGGGAGCATCTAGAACCCCAATTAGAGAAACCACTTTAGTTTTACGAGAGATCCCATTTCTAACCCATACAAAACCATCAGCAAAAAGTCTGCGAAGCTCTGTAATGAACGGATGAAAGAATGTTTCACTTGTCGGTTTTTTTGGGACCAAACCAAAGAGTACTTAAAATAACAAACCGGCCTTTGTTAGTGAAATCTAATTCATTTATCGTCAAAACAATTGGCCAAATTTCAAAAGGAGTAGATTTTGACATGCTAATGCCATCTGTGCTAAATGTTACGCTTACGTTGTCACCACTCCTTAAAAACTTTTTTAACTCCTCCTGATTATAATTCGCCCCGGTAAAAACCTCCCCTCTTACCCCATTATCGTGAACATTCCTCAAATTTAATTTAGTCTTTTCTATGTGATCCCACAAATTTGTTCCTTCTAAATTATTTTTCAGTTGTTGTTCAATAGAACTGGTAAGGAAATAGTCTTTTGACTTATACCAGCATTTAGCAGTGAAATGAGCCTGGCAGAACTCGCAAAAAAAAACCTGGTCCACCGACAAATCCTCTCCCAAATACGACTCACAGACGGGGCACTTATAATGTAGAATCACTTTGGTTGAGGGTTGAGAGAATTCTTTATAGAATGAGTATTTAGACTTTGGAATGCAATTAGGAATGAGGGAACACAATACTGAAAGCAGGTCTTGGAGACACGTTTTTGAAAGATGATGCCGAAGGATGAATGCGAATACCAACGCTAACAATTGGCTTTTTGTCATTGTAAGGCCTGGAAAAACAGGCTCGTTACCTTCATCGGAATCACGGTTGTTGTCATCGCCTTCTGGCTGGTTATTTAGTAAATCGTCAACGCCAACCGTATCGATGATATGGTCTTCCAGGTCTCTTTCTGTGATAAAAAATTGATTATATTAACAAAAATTATTAAAAATATAAAATGTTATCAATGAGAAATCAATATCATACATAGTAGGATAACTTAAAACGTTAATTTACTGTGGGCATGCATACCAGAATCAGAATCATGAATGTAATCAGGTAATGGTGGTTGTTGCTGGTAATGATCAGCAGTCACAGCATCATCTTGCTGAATGTCAGGATCTTGAAGGCCAGGTCCAGTTTGACTTGCAGTACCTTGTCGTGTACCAACTTGAAGTCCCCTACGCCACAATGTACTTCTTGGTATTTCTGGAATGTTGTCAGCCTTTAGAGTTCGAAGGTAGTTGTTGTAAGATTTTGGCCGGAATGACTTAGGCATCTACATAAACCAGAGAAATGCATAAATTATTATGATACAGGTGTATATGAAAAAAACTGATGCCATGCAAAAATGTGTTGTCTTTCTAGTCATATTTTAGCTACGAAAACAATGTGCATTTATACTTTAAAAATGTAAAAACTATTCAAATAATTATTATAATGGCGTATTATAATTACCTTTTCAACAATTTGGTTTTACAACAGCACGATTAAGAAATCAGAACGATAAAAAGTAAAGTTGATGAAGAAAAAGAATTTTCGTTATTGAGAAGATACTGACTTGACACTTGACAATGAGGTTTTCCTATTCTGCAAAAAACTGTGGAAAACAGCATTGCCACGTCTCTTTGTGTTAAATTATCAATATAACAAATGTCGTAAAATTTTACACTAAAATGTTTAATATGATCTCACTATTTCTCCCTTAATATATTATATTGTAAATTTTAGGATTTGCTTACGGATATTTATTTGTAACAATTTACGAATTTGCTTGCCTATATATAAAAATCAACTTAATGGGATCATCTTATCCAATGTATGTGTTAGTTTGCTTTACTGAGGAAAGTGGTAGTCCTTTTAGTGTTTATGAAACAAAGTTTGTTGAATTACATGAAGGTGTTCAATACGATAAGTTTGATTATTCCCAAAAGTACCGCAGTGAGTGGCCGATGAATAAGAAGAGTAAGGTATCTGCACGGTACCCTTGTAAAGTGCTTCGATTCTCAGGTAAAAAAATAGTTTTAAATTGTTCTATGTTTACAATCTAAATGTTTATTGTTATATTTTCCATGTATAGATAGCTTACTTGGCTTAAACGCATTATGCAAAAATCTTGTTGATGGATCAATGACTTTAAAGGAATTGGAAGAAGAACGTTTAGCTCTGGATGAGAAAGTTAAAGACAATGGAGTCATAAAGAAGTTGACAAAGACAAAAGAAGATGCTGTCGATGAAGTTAGTGATGGTGATGATAAAGAAGTGTTGAGAGGGAAGAGGAAACGAACTCCATCTACTAAGTTGAAAGACAGTAACTTTATAAATTCACCCTTGGAGAAAAAGAATAAAGCTGTATCGACCAAATTTGTGAAGAGAACTGCTACTCAGAAAAGAAAGCATTCAAAGGAAGTTGGCAAAAAGATTATAAAGGAGTTAAATCGCCTTGAAGTGTGTAAATTTTACAACAAATTAATATACATGAGTTAACGCAATTAACGTAACGTTATTATCCTTTGTATTTCATTTTTACAGGATGATGAAGAGGAAAAAGTTGTTTCTAGCAACAGTGATGCTAACGAATCAAATAGCAGTGCAGAAGAGGATGAAATTGACGACCAGGATTTGTTAGAACAAGAAATGGGCATTGTTCCACAGAGTGTAACGAGAAAGAAAAACAACAAGCAGTCTTCAACGAAAAAAAATATTATCTCATCACAGTCCTTCGAAGTATTTTATTAAAATATTTTTTCCCTGGCACACTCTTTAATCATTTATTTATTCTTGCATGTTTAATAAGTCATTTACTCAACTTAATCGAGCAGGCTTAAGCGACAGTTCACAGTTTTCTACCACTTCGGCATTCGGCCAGGTATTTTTATTCGAATGTCCCTTGACATACTTTATTAACATTTAATAAGGAAATTTTTTGTCTTTCAAGTTAAATGTTGATGAAAATCAAGAAAAAGACTGTTCCAAATGTTTAAATTATGAATCCCGAATAAAAAAATTGCAGTCTGATCTGTCTATTTCATACGCTGAAAATCAAACTCTGCAAGATCAACTGACTAGTTGCGATGCCAAACGAAATGAACTTCAAGAACTAATTCGAAATTACGAAGGTACCACTTTATAAATAAGAATCTTTATACAAGATACCTGCATTCTGTTTCATTAAAACTTTTTACAGTCTCACGGCCGACTACAAAACTTGGATTGGACATTCAGAAACTAATTGAAGCACATGCTAGGCGGCCAGTCAAGATGGGAAATTTCAAGTCCAGCACCGACGAGTATTCCGATGATACAGTTGGTCAGCAGTTTTCAGAATCATGTAAGCCTTTAAAGACCGTTCATGTTCCTGAAGTAGACAATCTGCGCCAGAATCCTTCACTGCTGGCACTTAAAAAGACCATTCTTCCGACAGCTGGCCTTAATGTTGAATCGGTTTCTAATGTGAAAAGTGATCCTTTGACAATGCACGCCTCTGAGAGTGGATCATCAGGCGATACTGAGGTATTATTTCTTGGTGAACAATTTTTTATTATTGTGTTTGTATATGACAATCTTAAAATAGGAATTGAACGAAGAAAAGCGATTTCCAATCCCTGATAGCGTCTTAGATTTATTCTCTACAAAAACATTGTCGAATTTCGTAGGGAAAACTCTGGAATATTTGCACCCTGGAGATGACTACTTGGCAACACGTAATCTCTCAGACAGAAACATGTCAGCAGAGAAAATCAAAGCTGGAAACGCCAGTGACAAAATCCCGATGACGGAAGAGGAAATACAGCAAGTAGTTGGTAATCAACTAAACCATTTTTACATTTCAAATTTAAATTTTGAAACTGTTTTTCTTTTAGTGACTGTTGAACGCAAGTTTAAAACTACACAAAAAGCTCAACAATTGACTGAAATTCGGCGAGCAATCGTCGTGAAACTCAACAACTCAGCGGCGAAAGCCAAAAAGCAACAAACCATCGCCAAGCAATCATCAACTTAATTCTACGCCGAAGAAAAAGTCAAGCTTTTTTATTATTTATTAAATTACAATGATTCAGAGATGTTTCTAAGTTAAACGACTGTGTTCTCTTAAGAACGTAGGATCTGTATTCCAGAAAATGTGACAAATTGTTTTTTTTTTTATGTTTTTCATGTTTTGGTCTAATGCTTTAATAGGTTGAAGCCGAAAGTCAGCATTATTGCCAAAATCGCGCGCGTATCAAATACTTATTATTTGTTTACGTATGTGGATTTATTCTTACAAGAATAAAATTTGAAAGAAACATTTTAGTACATCATTTATTACTACTTCTATATACTTAATTACCTGATTAATTACCACGTTTTTTGTTCAAAAAATTATAATTATTACACTATGAATGTCGCGATTAATTTTCTCAAAAAATTATTGATAAATTTTGTGATAATTTTGTACTAAATTACCTAATTAATTACTACTTTTCTTTTTAAAAAATTATAATTATTACATGATTAATGTCGCCATTAATTGTCTCAAAAAATAATTGATAAATTTTGTGATAAATTTTGTACTAAATTACATGATTAATTATCAATTATTTTCACCTTGGCATTCAATGTAACAATTGACGTAGTAGAATATTTTAAAGATGTCTTTGAAATAATTGTAGATAACTTTAGTGAGGCGCTGAAAACCGAGTTCGATTCATTTGATCTTGAAAATTTTAAAGCAAAAGTGATTTTAAGTTATTATTAGTCGTGAATTTAAAGGTTTTCAAAGCGTATTTGATGGCTTTGGATCTGAATATCGCATTCGCAAATTATATGAGAATCATCCTCGATTTGTTTCCCCTGAACCCATTGTCATCGGACATTATCATGCCTTTGAACGTGTTGTAGTTGACGGCAAATTAAATCACGTTTTTGTAGAAAAACCTTGCATTGCACAATACGTTTCAATTTAAAAAAAAACTTTTGTCTTTGATAAAGGATCCACTTTATTTAAAATGTCTGCTACAATGCTATCAAGGACAAGAAGGTGTTTATTCTTGCTTTCGAAGTGGGTCAAGGTTTACGGAGTTAAGCACTAATGATTCAGGGCGAATTAATTCATATAATCAAATATTTTACAATGGCCTTGGAATCACCAATCCGCTTGCAGGAGCGTCATCTAAACACAATAGCGGCATGCTTTATTTCACAAATCTCTCTTTACCTCCAAGCCACAATGCTACGTTAGTTAATATTCATCTACTAGCAATGTGTCACACAAATGACTTAAAAAATAAAAATTCATTAAATCAGTTGACAGTTGTTAAGTAAAATAAATTAAGAGCTTAAAGATTTAAACAAAAACGGAATTGAGATTGAAATTTTCGACGGGCAGAAAATAACTTTATGTGTAAAATTAGGACAATTTATAACGGATAATTTGGGTATCAACCAGATTTGTGGCCTAGTAGAGAGCTTGTCTGGTGATTATTTTTGTATACTTTGCTATGCGACTCGTGAAGAAATGCAGAGGCATCATAAAGAAGATAAAATTATTTTACGTTGTCCAATTCAGTATGAGTGTGACCTTTCAAGGTTAGAGAGTTTGCCACTATCAGGGAGAAAACCCTTATTTTTTCATTAAGATCGGATTATTAGTTTGGATGTAATCGAGCTTTGGAAAAAAATGGGGAAAAAAAATATCAGCAGGTAGTTTCAACACTGAATCACCGTGGGTATGAATAATTTAGATTAAATCTGTTATAAGAGAAATGACACGTTCGTTGTTATGATATTCTTAGAATTTTTGTGTTATTTAAGGACTTGTTTTTGGAAGATAACACTCGCAAAGCTTCGTTAGAGTCCTACATGATAGGGAAACGAACAAGGAAGAAGCTTTCAGATAAACGTTCAAATAAGCGGTACTCGAATAACTTTTTTCTTAATTTATTTCACGTTTCTCTAAATTCATAAAAATTCTAGGCCCAATACAGTAATTTGTGTCCTGAGGGGGATTCTTATACAAAAGATGAAATAAGGGAAGCAGAGAAGTTCATGAGATTGACACAATTAGATTCCAATGACACAAGAAACCCCAATTGCAGCGAAATGCTTCGTTTTCGTTTGATGAAAGTAACGTATGAAAGCCGCCGGGCTTTCTTAAAAAACGGATGCAAGGTCGAGGCAACTGTATTTTTGAACAAATATCCGATTCTTAATGACATGCCTGAAGCCGTAATATTTCTGCTATGCATGTGTATTATTTATGTATAAAATATTGTTATTTATTGCAGGTAAGAGACGAATTTTTTTATTTAAAAGGGAGTACTTTGGAAACTTTTGCTTCAAATTGGCGGAAAGCAAAATGTAAAATAATCGATTTCTGTAAACAGAAATTTACGAAGAGTTTATCCGTCTTAGATATCTTAAGGAAGGCAGAGGAAGCTGAAGAAAACTTTGGTTTGTGTTTCAATGTATCCTGTCATAATTAAGTTTAAATTAATAAAGTATTTTATTATCATTTAGATATTCCTGGACGCATGAAATGTCTTTTAAAGTTGACGCTGAATGCAGCAGCCAATACGCAACCGTCGCAAAACAAAAAAAAGATCAATTGCTGACGGATGGAATCTTCTATACCAGTCATTCAATGTAAGTTACATCATTAAGTACATTTTTAATGTTTGTTTCCCAGTATAATGATTTAAACATCTAGGAACTTCTGCTTCCGGAGGAGGCAATCGTGCTAACGACATGGAGTTGCCTGGTGTCTTGGACATAAATGGGGCATATTACATCAAGATCGACAATTCGGCTGTAGCTCTTACTGAAACTAAATCTTTTTAACAAGCAGTGGGTTATTTGCTAATGTACTATCATATCCTAGACATCAATTACCCTTCAAAATTAAAATTTGTTTATGGATTTCTTGAAGCTATGTTTGAAATTGTCCCCTCAATGAATCCATCCAAAAATATGAAAGATTTGTGTTCCTTTGTTTTCAATTGAAGTATATGTACTTTTGTCTAAAATAAAGTGACATATAATAGCTGTTGAGAGTAGAATATTTTTTCTATCTAATAAAATGAATATATAGAGATTCTGATTGAATTAAGGCTATAGATACATATAATGCTGAGAAACAGCATCTGATACATCTAGATACGATAAATCTAGAAAAATCTAGAGAACAGAAGAGGATGCAGAGGATTACATTTTTACCAAATTAGGTATAAATGCATTAGCTACAAATTAATGTATTCAACTTTAAAGTTAATTCGTTTATTTATGTAAGTAAATTTTTGTACGAATTTCTGTAATATGCAAATAAGGGATAGCAATTAGCAAGTTAATGGCTTCCAGCATAGCCTGGGGTTCTTTCGGTGCCGTTTGGTTTAAACCAAAAAGAAAACAAATGGGTTTGGTTGGAGGGAATCATTTTTGTTTCGAAAACAATTTCTAAACATTGTATGTCGGAGGAGGTGACAAACAAGTCATGTTTAGATACAGCTAAACATTAGTTTCCTTTTAGAAAACAGCGTTTCTTAGAGAGTACTTACTGATGAGTAGACTGATGTAATGCTAGATTGTTAGATTTATTAAAAAGGATCAGATTCCCATTAACCCAAGCTTAATTCCACAGCGTTTACAAAAACTGTTAAAGTTATACAAGAAAAATAGAGAAACTGTCTCAGCGAGGCTTCTGTATTGAACAGGGTGTCATTCCACCACGTGGAGATATTCAGCATTGACTTGTTACATTTACTTGGTGCGACGATAACGTCCCACACCAAGTGACAAAACATATACGTGAGCATACATATGAAACACACTGAATCAATTATGATAATTACCAGGAGAGGAAAAATTGATGAAATCAAAAACACACACTCAGAGAAAAAGTGAGAGATCTTTCTAACTGGAGAACAGAAAACACGGACCGTCTTTCTGAAAAGTCACGTAGAGAGAGAGAGAGAGATACGGGGAGAGAAAAAGAAGAAGTCCTTTCTGGGCAGAGTGAACCGCAAGCCACACGGGCATCTAGCGGTAACCAAAAGAAAAAGATTTGCTGTTTGTTTAAATTTACAAAAACGACTGATAGGACCTTAAAGACACGCCGTAAGTTGCAAAGAGATTCGATTCAGAAACAGCTTAGACGTGATTGCAAGTAGATATATAGTGCATCACTTGTGTGTATGTGAGGGGGAAGAAAGTCATAAAAGCAAGAGGGCGCATAAAGTCTTAAATAAGACGCTTTGCTTATTGCATAAGTATTTATTCCATATCAAGTTGCACCTGGTTTTGTGTTCATAGAATAAAAAAACCAATCTGCCGTGTACCAAGAGAACTTTTAAAGGGCAAAACTTTTCATATTTTGTCAAAGTTTTGCCCTTGCCTTTATCTAATCAATCGGGTTTCGCGGGGTTTCGAAAGTTTGAAACGTTGAGAGTTTTGAAACTTCCAAAATATCTAAAAATTTCACATATTTTTGGAACATTCAAGGGTAGCCTAAATATTCAGTAATTTAACAATTTCAGCCTTTCATAATTAAAATACTTTATTTTTATGTACAACTGGTATATTTACTCTCGAATTTGATTTAATATTGAGAATAAAATTGTAAAACTAGCACTCCTGTTCAGAAAAAATAATGTGACAGTCAGTTTTGTTATTTTTTCATGTTTGTTCAGTAGATTTTACGTTAATATCGATGGCATCAATTGAAACGTTTTGGATTCTTGGACACAAGATAACTGGATATGAATTGGAGGGTAGTTTAAGTGTAGGTGTAGGATTTTGACATAATTGTAAGTGAGGGTGCAACACATCACTTTAATAGGCACACTCATCTTATAGTTATTCACACAGTTAATAAATTATATACCTGGGATATGTAGTGATGTTGAATGATTACTTAACGAAGTGTAAGGAAAAGAGTTAGCGTTTATTGCAGATAGCTAGTTCACTATTCAACTGACAAGAAGCGTGGTTTTAGGATAGCAGACGACAGACCATACAGTGGTGCCACATCATGTTTAGATGGTGCGCATGGAATAATTCCAACACTCCTCCTCAGGTGGACATGATGGATCCTTTTTTTTTTGCTGTCCTAGATGAATCCCGGTACGTTGCTTAGTTCTTCACGGATGGAATGAAAACGGGGGCTTGGTAGCGCCTTTGTCATGATGTCAGCAAGTTGATCCGCCGATCTTGTGAACTCCATTTTGATCTCTCCATTTTCTTGTTGTAGGCGAATGAAGTTGTAGCGGATAGCAATGTGCTTCGTCTTTGGACGTTGGTCAGGGTGGCAAACAAGTTGGATTGCGCTTTGATTATCGCACTTGATGACAATTGGCGCTTCTGGGCCCTGTTGGAAAATTGGTAGAATGCGGCGAATCCAGATCGCTTCTTTTGCGGTCTCACTAGCGGCCACGTACTCTGCTTCGGTGGTGGACAGGGCCACACAGGTTTGACGGCGGCTGCACCATGCAATTATTCCTCCGTTGTACATGAAGACGCTTCCAGTTGTTGAGAGTCGAGTTGTTTGGCATCCCGCATAGTCAGCAACTGAAAACCCAACCAGAGGGTTTCTGTTTGATCCAGCGAAGCATATTCCATGGTTAGGGGGTTCCGTGAATGTGGGAGATGATCTGGCGAACCGCTTTGACATGGGAGAGGTTGTAACTTTCAACAAAACGAGCCACCTGACCCACCGCGAAGGATATATCAGGTCGTGATACCAGCGCTAGGTAGAGTAGAGCTCCGACGGCTCCTCGGTACGGGAAAGAATTTTCTTCTTCCTTTTTCTCAGTTGGTTTGACTAGGTGGACATTTGGGTCTGCCGGGATTGACTTAGGAGAACATGATGCCATGTGAAATTTCTTCACTATCTGGGAGATATATTCTGGTTGGGAGATGTGGAGTTTTCTCTGTTCTCGATCGCGAGCTATTGTGATGCCCACATATCGTTGTAGGGGGTGGGATCGAAACTGGAATTTTTCACCAAGGGACGATCAGGAATCCGTCAATAGCCTGCTGCTGATTACTGGCAACAATGACGTGATCTACCCAGGTGGTTAGAAAAGTTCTTTCTGTTCCGCGTACTCGGGAAAAGAGGCATGGGTCCGCTTTGCTCCTTTGAAAGCCATGATGCTCAAAAAAATCGGTGAAGAGGTCTCCCCAAACACGAGATGCTTGTTTGAGTCCGTATATGCACTTGTGGAGACGGCACACCTTGCTTTCTTGGCCTGGGATAGGGCTCCGACCGACTGGCACTGGGTGAAAAAGGATCTAAAATGAAACTGGAACTGACACTTACCCAAAGTCTTGGGTTGGAGCGCGAATCGTTTTTGTCTTTTTTTTTGCCCAACCCATGGGTCAAACCTCCGGGTCTACGGGTCTTCGCTCTTCTGTGTCTAGAGGAAGTGAAACGCGCGGTTTTGTTTTCTCTATTGTTTTTTTTTTTGTCTTTACACAACGAAAAGAAAATTCCCTCCCGCGTCTTTGTTTTTTTTTGTTTACAGTGTAAGGGAATGGGTACGGGTCGACCCGAGTCAAAACCCGCCAAGACGATTACATTTTCGAACCACACCCATAGAAAAAGTACGGGTTGGGTGGTTGCCAGTGCCGTTGACCAGTGCCAGTGACACTGGGTGCCAACGCTTCGGGTCGGAGCCCTAGCCTGGGATGATGAATCCTTCAGGTTGGTCCATGAAAATCTCCTCCTCAAGGGGGCCGTAGAGGAAGGCAGTCTTGACATCGACCTGGAGTGCTTCGAGGTCATCAGCGGCAATAACGGACAAGAGGATCCTTAAGGTGTCATGGGAGACGACAGAGGCATATCTCTCATTGAAGTCAATCCCGGGGCGTTGGCTGTAGCCTTTAGCTACGAATCGGGCTTTGAAGCGTTGTGGTTCACCATTCAATCCAGGCTTGATGTCAAATGTCCAGCGCGATTTGATGGGCGTTCGGTCTTTCGGACAGGAGACAATGGACCAGGTTCCATTGTCGATCAGTGACTGATACTCCTCCTGGGTCGCTATCTTGCAGTTCTTGGCAGCCGGGCAGTTCATTGCATCTTGGTAGTTGAGCGTAATGTAGGAGTTGTCGGTTTCGGGTCGGTCCATAACCGGGCATGCCTTCCACTCTCGGATGGAGACTCGACCTCTGAGGGAGCGACGTGGCTGAGTTTGCTGTTCTACGTCGATTTCATCAAGAGCATTGGGTTCGGTGGGCTGGTTGGGCTGCATTTCTTCATTCAGTTAAGTCTGAGTGTCACTATCTAGGTGGATGATAGGTTGTTCTTGACCACTGGTGGCCGCCAATGGCTCCTCCTGGACTTGGACGAGGGTCGGTGAGGGAGCTTTCTGGTTGTTGTGGGCGGGGGGTTCCCCTGGTATACCCACAAGACGATGATGTTCGTCAAACGTGACGTCCCGGCTGATCTTAATTGTTCTGTTCGTCGGGTTCCAAAATCTGTAGGCCTTCTGGGTGTGGCTGTAACCAACGAAGATGCAACGGGTGCTCTTTGGGTCCAGCTTTCGTCTTTCAGCTTTTGGAATATGGATGAAAGCGACTGAGCCGAAAACACGCAGGTGCGATAAGTTGGGCTTCTTGTTATGCCAGGCTTCGAAAGGGGTCACGGGTGAGACTTTGCTTAACAGGCGGTTGAGTGTATAGACGGTGAATGACGCTGCCTCAGCCCATAGATACTTCGGGAGTCCACTTTCTTTGATAAGATTTACCGCTCCATTAACCACTTCGGTGTTCCATGGTTCCAATGGGGTACGAGTGTCGTAAAGACAACTTCGTAGGCCTTCAGTCACTGTTCTGATGCTTCTTTCGGACACGCCGTCTTGTTCGGATGTGTGTGGAACACTCGTCTCATGGCGGATGCCTTTGTGGGTCATCCAGGTGGCGAATTCGTGGCTGGACCATTCTCCGCCGTTGTCCGTCCGGAAGGTGCGTACCAGGTTGCCTGTCTCTCCACGGATGACATGGATAAGTTCTTTGAAACAGTCCACGGCTTCAGATTTGGCCATGAGAAATGAGATGAATCGCTATCCTGAGTAGTCATCAATGAATAGGGCAAAGTAGAGGGACCCATTTGGTGTTGCCACTTCCATTGGGCTGCAGAGGTCGGCGTGAATCATTTCTCCAGTGTAAGTTACTCGATTCCGGCCAATGGGAAAAGGTGATCTTTGGTGTTTACCAAATGCGCAACCGCTGCAAGGTTCTGGTGGAATGGTTTTATTTGCTAGGTCCAGACCTTCTACGACATCACTTGACGCCATTTTCACGATGGTGTAGTAGTTTAGGTGTCCCAGGCGACGATGCCACGTGGAAATGGCAGGTGAGACAGAGGATGCCAGTGCAAAGCTTGTCGGCTCCTCCTTGTATCGAGCTTGAATGGCTAAGAGATATAAATTTCTGCCTACTCGTTCTCCAACTATGATTTTGGTGTTTTTCTCTGAGGAAATGTGAACCATGGTGTCAACAAATGTGACTTTCCATCCAAGGTCTGTGGCTGCGGCAATAGAAAATAGGTTGATGCCTAGCCCTGGCACGTATAGCACGTAAGACTTTCTTGATGGTGGCGGGCTTCCTGTCACCATTTACTTCGGTCCAGATATTGACGTCTCCGTAGCCTCTAACTGAACATTTGGCCGAACCAATTCCGTCGACGTTCCAGGAGCCATCTGGTACAGTTAAAAAGTCAACGAGCCATTCCTTCTGATCCGACATGTGCTGTGTCGCTCCGGAATCAGCAAACCAATCCCCAGTACTTCGAGTTTCAAGACGAGAGGTGATAGGAAATGAGCTGGAGTTCTGAGTCTCTTTGTATTTCTGGAATGTAATAAACACTTTTTAGATTCAAGTTTAAAGTTTTTCATTATATTGAGCAAATGCCACCTTGGCAGACCCGTCATTCATCTTCATCCTCTTGGCTAGTTCAGCACGTTCGGAATCAGTTCGGTCATGACGTTTCTTGGTGTAACAGCTCTCTATTTCGTGGTTTGTCAGGCCACAGTATGAGCAGTGCATCGGTTTGTCTCCTTTGTTCCGGTCTTGTCCACTTTTTCGACTCAGGCCTTTAGTATGTTGGGAGTGGTTCTTTCCCCTTCCTCTTTCTGTAATTGATTGAGAATATTGGAACCTTTAGATAAATTGAATCATGATAACTATATTGTATAATTACGTTTCTGATAGTGATTCGAGTATCCCTGAGATTCGTCACGATTTTGGGCGTGAAAAGCAGAATCCTTGTTATCGCTTGACTTTGGCCTCCATTTCGTAATTTCTCTCTCCTCTTGTAATATGAGGAAGGTGAGAGTCAATAAAGTTTGTTTTTTCTGTTGCCACATGTCGCCATGAATAGACGAAAGCTTTGTAGTCAATCGGGAGGGTGCTAATGATCTTGGTGATCAGCTCTCTTTCCTCTATGGGGCGTCCAACTTCTCCCAATTGGTGAGCAATGGATTTTATGTTGGAAATATGATTCCTCATGTCGGTTTCAGGTTGGTATTTATTGTAGTCATAATACCGCATCAACAGATCGTGTTGGTTGTCAGATGCCCTTTCAAGGTGTTGAGCCGTGAGTGTAGTCCACATTTGGTGTGAAGTTATGCAATCAATGAGGAGTCGTTGTTGTGACAACTATAAATATATATAATGTAGGAAAGTAATCAACCGGATTGTATATATTAGGAGTGAGCCTGTAGATTGATACCTCAGTTGTTGAAAGAATGTAGCCTCGAGCTCTTACGTCTCTTTCTTTCCAATCTTGGATTTCTGCTATGATTGCTAGTTGAGCATCACGTTCAGCATCTTCCTTCATTTGAGGGATGGGATAATCTCCAGTTACTATGTCGATGAGGTTGTGTTATTCGAGCAGGACCCATAGTCCCAGCTTCCACAATGAATAATTTTGGCCATCAAACTTGGCAATGTGAGAAACATCTTTGGATGTGTTCATTCTTTAATATCCACGAGGTAGGTAGCGCGTAGCTGGGCCCATAACCTGTAGGATTTTGACATAATTGTAAGTGAGGGTGCAACACATCACTTTAATAGGCACACTCATCTTATAGTTATTCACACAGTTAATAAATTATATACCTGGGATATGTAGTGATGTTGAATGATTACTTAACGAAGTGTAAGGGAAAAGAGTTAGCGTTTATTGCAGATAGCTAGTTCACTATTCAACTGACAAGAAGCGTGGTTTTAGGATAGCAAACGACAGACCATACAGTGGTGCCACATCATGTCTAGATGGTGCGCATGGAATAATTCCAACAGTAGGATACCGAAAGTTTCGGTTGTTTTTTGGAACCACCCCGTTGATATGTGTTTAACCTGGGACATGTTGTCACCCGTTACTCCAAAAAAATATGCACCACAACATCTGTTATGGGCAGGCTTGTTAATATCGCCGCGATGAACGATGAAATCGTCATCGGCAATAGAATTTTGTGTTCGAGCGATTATCGCGCGATAGAATTCGAAATCAGTATCGATCGATAATCGCGTTTTCATCGCCGATGACGCGATAGCGATAGTTTTTTATTAAATTATCAGGCTACTTTTAAGTAGCATTAAGTGAAAGCTGAAAATGGATGAGCACTATAGTGGTGTATTTGTCCATCCAAGTAATTTTAAATACCATGGCCGAGCTGAAAAACCAAGGAATTATCTTTTTATATATGAAAATTGTCCTTCAAAGAAATAACCCGACGGAACATTGTAATGAATTAAAATATTTGAGAAAATTTTTAAAATTTTGCAACGTTGTAAAAAGTATCGGCGACTATCGCCGATTATCGCATCGATACTTTTTTTAAACTTCATCGTGCGTTAATCGGCAATAAAAAAAAACACCAATATCGCTATCGTAATCGGCAATACTTTTTTTTGCGATATTAACAAGCCTGGTTATGGGCTTTGTTGCTCTTGAAACAAACTAAAAAAAAAACGGGTACAGCCACAAGTCAAAATAAAAAACACATTTTAACTAACTATTATCAAGCTTACTTGTTGAGTAATGACACTATGATGCTTCCTATAAGTATTGAACTCACGACAACTAGTTAACAGTGTTCCTACATGACTAGTGCTCTGCCTCTGAGCTCGGACGGCTTCAAGAGTAATTTGCAAAGGCTCCAAGTATTATAGCTCCAAACAATATTGTATTCTTCACGCAAAAAAAATGTGGAACACTTCACGATTTTGCGTGTCATCCTTTGTATTCCATATGGAATACACTATACTGTCGTTCAGTCATCGATCTTGTAGTTCGTCGTTCTGTCCTGCTACTGCTGTTGCTAGGTTAAGTCTAATTTAGGAAAAATGTCTTTTAAATGAATTTTCCTGTATAGTTCAATGTTAAAATATTCATGAACTCTGCCTCTGTAAACGGAAGCATTAGAAGCTCTCTGTTTCTCGACCAAAATGACGGAGGAGTAAATTAGACACTGTCGGAATGTCCAGTTCATTGAAGCTTACAGTACCCACCATAGGTATTGGCTAGCTTCAATCCAAATTTCATTGTTTTAACCCGCGCAAAATAGGCCATATGATGTCTGGCGCGGACATTTTTTTAAATACTAATTTTCATCGAAGAGCCCATGCAAACCCTACTCCAACCCACGCCAAAATAAACAAAGGCTGAAAACCTCATGTCTATTGATTATCATATAAAACCCTCCAATAATTACATAATTAAAAATCAGAACGAGTCCGGCCCTTTATCTTTGTAATGAAAACCAACGTGATTTCTCTACGATCAAAATTAGTATTTAAATAAATCTTTCGCTGGAAGTCCTATCAGTTGTTTGTAGTGAAGCAGCCGAGGATTCTATCATGCCTTATAGCTGGTTGGTTCGTATTATGAGTTTGGAGGCGTTCGTGTTCAAAAATACATCAAATTATTTCAAAACTCTGAAATATTAAGAATTTAAGTTTTTGATAAAACTAATATTAAAATTACTGAATCTTTCAAGGGGAAATTAGAAATACAGAATTACAAACAACTATTCATCGCTCATACAGTCGACTAAGTTTCATTGAAGTCGTCGTGAGAGACATCCCTTTGAAGTACTTGGATTTCGGGCGCCATAATTTAAAAATGCTGTTCTGTAAACCAAAGAAGTTCCAAACGCTGCGCAGATGGTAGGATTCGAACCTACGCTCCCAGAGGGAAACTGATTTCTAGTCAGTCGCCTTAACCACTCGGCCACATTTGCTTGATTGACTTTAATAATGTCAAAAAAAGTTCAACGGTAGACGAATGCAATACGATAATGTGAAAAAGGCCACGAACGAGTGTCAGAAGAGGGATTCGAACCCTCGCCCAGGGGTGGAATTCTAACTGTGGCTTAAAGTCAAGTTTTAAGTTAAAGTAAGAAAATTTTATACTTAACTAAGTATTACTTTTTTTTAAGACAAACCCGAATTCTAACATGTTCTTAACTACAATTTTTGCCTTTACTTAGTTAAGTACTAGGTAGCAAAAGTCCACTTAGACTTTAGTAGGGAGGATATTATTTCAATTTGTATAAGCCAATGAGAAACGTCGTTACAAGCTGTTTGTTAGCACCACCTAAAACAATGTAAAGGGTAAGGGAAACAACAAATTTGTTTTTTTTTAAAATTCCGACCTCATTCAAACAAAATAAAATAAATGACGATCGGGCGCAAAATTCAAATCATGAATTCGTCGTTAACAAAAGCACATAATAATTCTGAATAACAGCTTAAATTAACAAGTAATTTTTTTTATTTTTCCCAGTTTTTCAGTCCATTTTTTTCATTACATTACTTAATCAATTATCATGGTACGTAACGCATCAGCTTAATTGTAGTTGACGAGCTGATCGGTGACACCGATGATTGACGCATTCTAAGAACATTCCCACGTTATTTTGAAAATTTCCAGCAGTATAAAAATTTGGAGCAGCAAAAATATGGTGTATCGGTGTTAGAAACCTTTGACCATTTAAATTTATATCGAGTTTATCATTGATCAATCCTGTATTAACTAGATATATTTTGTGCGCTTAACATTAGTAAGGTTCTTAATTTTGTACACCTTCAATAAATTGGACAGCTAGACGCTCTATCAAAACGAAAGGTTTTAGAACTCTAGCTCTTCGTTGAAACCTCTATCGTCATTCGTTTTAATAGAAACTGTCAATAAACAATAACGTATGTTAAATATCGCCACCTTAATATAGAGAACATTAATCGAGCTTAGTTTTTAAGTGTACTTTATTGCGTTTAAGCCAAGAAATAGTTGGCTTAAAAAATTTACTACTTTTGCTTAAACTTAAGAGTTCTTTTTCTCCTTAAAAACTTTTGAGTAGGAGTTAGAATTCAATATTTAAGTAAAGTTCAGAAATAAGTACTAAACTTTCACTTAAAGTATATACTTCTACTTTAAGCCACAGATAGAATTCCACCCCAGAAGACTGGACTACGACCTGAACGCAGCGCCATCCTGATTGCAGATTAAAAAATAATAAAATCCGATGCGGTCAATTTTCCTAATTCAAAAGGTATTTATATAAGTATTACATCTAGATTCCATGATGAGTAATGACATAACGATGCCTTCTATGAGAATTGAACTCATGACAAATTATATATTGTTTTTTCAGCTGAGACCCCTGCCAAAGTAAATTAAAAGGTGCTTTAATTCCTTTGCTCCCGGTATTCTGGTTCCTGCTAGAAATAGGAGTGGCTTCACCTGCTTTTTTCTTTGTCTGGTAAAATTGATTAGCAGAGATGTCTCTCCATTTCTTGCTCCATATTTTTATCTTTCTTAGGTATGGAGTTATTTTCTTTTCTGCTTCGATGCCTCCCTCTGCATGGAGGTGAAACTCTATGTAGTCAGCAAACATATGTTTTTGGCCTTTGTCTTTGAGAATGGGAAAGTCATCTACAATTATCGAGAATAGCAGTGGGCTTAGAGCCCTATTACTCAGGCTTGCGTGGCCATACTGTTTTTTCTATAGTTTTTTAAAACCAGGGCATTCGAAAAACTGGTGTTGCATACTGGTTCTACACCGCTTGTTTGCGTGTAGAAAAACGTTTTAATTAAACCAGTATTTTTAACCACTTTGAAACCCACGCTTAAATTTTTTTTTCGAACTTCTACTTCTCTTTCAAGGTCTTGTTAAGACTTTCGCTTTAAAGGGAAGAGTTTAAAGTTTTAAAGGGAAGAGTTAAAAGTTTAAATTTGAAAAGTAGTTTTTTTGGTTTTATTGTTACTCTACTAGTATATGGCGCCCGTACAAGGACGGAAAAGGTTTTCTACTGATAAGTGGGGACTTTTTACTTCTACTTGTTACGCCCTTGGTGGAGGGCGTGGGAAGTAGAGGGTGGGAGTAGAAGTGGGAATTGAACCATTTACGTTGCCGTTGATGAGAGAAGGCGTTAGCCATTCTGCTGTGAAATGATGAATATTGGTTTTATTGGCATATTTGATATTTTCACTTGTAGTATTACTTTTTTCTCTCATTTCCGACGATTGAAGACTAGGGAGGGGATCCTTGTGGTACTGGGTCCAGCCGATGTCAACCAATCCTTGGCACGACGATTTTTCCTTTTTGGACAAAATTTTGCCAGTGGATTGGTAATGTTATGGAATATCCATTGCTAAAATTTCGTCCATTTTAGATAATCAGTTTTTAAGATACGGCGAAATGAAAAAAAAAATCGCATTTTGCCGTAGACCACTTTTCCTGCGCGTTTTTTGTTTTTATTTTTTTTTGTACCCGTTCCTTGATAATTTAAGATTTAAAAAAACATGAATGTATACAGTTTTTTATGGGCTTTCTTTTGATTGTATTTGTTTGTTGAAAATATTAAGTTTAATCTTAGTAATGTAAGTTTCAAGTTTCGATACCCTCTCCTCTTTAAAAATCATTATCTTCCTCGGCTGCTAAAATTTTGATAAGCAGTTTTCATAATCGTTTAGAGGAGATATTGATTTATAATACATGTAACAACGAGAAATGTGCTATTTCTTGTTTGTTAGATTTACTTCGTCTTATTTTAAGGTTTTTGACGAAAGTTGTGGTTATTTCGGCCCTTTCGACCTGGAGGGAGGAGCTTCATGCCTTTCTTTTTGCCGCTCTAAACCCCTTTATCCCCGTAGGCTATGAGGAAAGCTTCCCTAGTTTGCCTAGGGGAATAAATAGACGAGGGTTTGTGTTTTAGAGGTAGGCTTTGAACATAATAAGATTTGCTTTTGTGAGGCTTCTTGATTTGAATTGTATTATAATAACCATAACCTAATGCTCGAAATAACAACATTTCACCCCGAAACCCCCATTTCTCAGTCGATAGTTTTTGGCGATAGTTTTGGGGGTGGCCACACAAAAGACCCTAAAGGCAAAGAAGGGGGGAATGTTTTTATTTCCAGCGCTAGGTGGCTTAGGGGATGAAGGCCGGCATGGCAAAAAAATGAAGAAATTTTGGAAAAAAAATTTCCAAAATTTTAATCGTTAATATCTCGGCTTCTGAGCCGAGTATTAAAAAAATATTTACACAGTTTAAAGAAATGGGTATCCCATCATTAAAAAAAAAAATTATTATTTTTAGGTGCAGCAGTTGACGAGAAAACTGCTGCACAAAAACGGTAAAAAAGTCAAAATGGCGGCTACCTCTCAGTTTTTTTCAAATATCTCCCAAACTTCTAAAGCTGCGATTTCTGTGATTGCGGTTTCCACTAATCGACTTAGCGAAAAATTCTGCACAAAACCCACCCATAATTTAATTTTTAGAACCCCAAGCGAAGATTTCCGAAAAATCAAAACACCCAAAATTATCTCTTTGAGTCGCGGACGTCTTGTTAACAGTACCTTTTCAATAGTGATTACACTTATGAAAAGTGTACTTTTCTATTACGTTCACTAGCGTAATGTAATTATAATCGTATTGTAATTGTGAACTATTACTCTTGTCAGATAAATAGGTTCCAAGCAAGCGGTGACCACCCGATTGGTGGTCACGCCCCCGTTTCTCTGAACTAAACGTGGTAAGCGATGGAATTAATTTGATTATCTGAATTTTTCGTTTGCTGTAGTAAACACTCGTCTGTCAGTATTTCACCGAATCGTATTTTTTTAAAATGGGTGATCCAATTTCTGAATCCTGTTCATCTTCTGATGTTGTCACACTTGAATACGAGTCCACTTTGTCCGCTGGTTTGGACATTTCTCAATATTATCTTTCACAGTCTGTGAGGGATTCAACTAAACGGCAGGTACTATTACATGTAGCATCCGTCACGTCACATTTGTTTATAACATGCCTATGTTTCTATAGTACAATCGTGTCTATGATATTTTGACTGTTTTTTTTTCAAGAGAATGGAATACCGAAATTTGGGGCAGATCATAAGCAATTGGCTGCCTGTCTTTCTCTGGTAATGCTACGAGACGGATCGTATTCCAAAGTAGTTATGTTGAGTTCTGCGATCGCGCATGAGCATCGTTTTTGAATGTTGCCATCACCTACCCTTAACGAAAAAATATCTCTCCTCTTCCGTGGTTTCCGGAATGAGCCCCCTCAAATGCGCACGCCCAAGTCACCTATAACTGAAGACATTTTGTCCAAAATGTTTCATCTTTATCGGCCAGTAAATGGAAGAGATGGTCTATGTGCCTCACTTGTCCTTTGGAGGACAGTTTGGAGAGTTTCGATTGAGTATCATACACTTTGCCGTTTTAGCGATATTGTTAAACTTCAGAGAAAACATGTCATCTATAAATCAAGTCCGTCTCCTCATCTCCAAATTTTATTTCAAGGTGGCAAAAACGACCAGTATTCTGAAGGAAGTAAGAGAATTGTCGCTTCTAATATAAATGAAGAAATTTGTCCAGTGAAACTCACTCTCAACTATTTTCAGTTCTTGGGCCCCTCCTACTCTGGTTGTTTGGTCTTTTTGTGTACTGCTAAAAATGTTCCCAACCCTGTTAAGCCTGTACCTTACAGTAGCGCCCTTTCTGATTTGAAAAAACTGTTGCAATCGTTTGGTTGTGATCCGAAACTTTACGGCGAACATTCCGGAAAAAGAGGCGGTGCAACTGAAAGCCAATTAAAGCGTCTGGGTGGATGGCGTTCAGATGTAATGCCGTCAAAATACGTTGACCTATCCCTTCCAAGTCGCATTTCTATGTCCCAACTGTTACAAAAAAATTCTCAGTAATAAAAATTATTGCAGTATGTGTACTAGTGAAGGTCAAGAATGAGATTGTGATACATAAACTTTAGTCCAACTGAGTCATATTGATTTGAATCTCTTGTATTGGCGGACAAATCCAGGCAATCTCCCATGAAATGAATGAAGAGTTCCATGAATGCAGAAATGCGTCAATGCCAGTTGTTCCCTTGCAGTAAAAGTTTGAAAAAATCTTTCGCATTTTCTACTGCGATCAGAAGCAAACATTTCGATTGTAAAATTGAATCTCCGATTGCTCTTTTGGAATGTTTCATCGTATATTTGCCAGTCATCCGTGTCTGTTGTTTTTGAACCGCCATCTTCCAACTTGATGCCCCTAGTAGAACGAGATATCTTTTAGATATCTTTAAGATATCTATATATCTTTCTGGTGTCTTTTTTTTGTTGGCATCTTACAGATATCTTTTAAATATATACAAAAACATCATCCGTTTATCATATCTATAAAACATTTAGAAAATATCTTTATAAAAACATTTTACGTAAGATATCCAAAATAAAAATAAAAGAACCAAAATGGATTCGACCCTGATTTTTTAAGTTCACTCGCTACCTCGCTAACCACTTCACTATCACGTTCTATGATGAATTTAGAAATTATATATTTTGACTGTATTAAACGGACTTCAACTTTTTCCCTTAAGTTCAGTGTTCGTCCGAATAAATTTTTAGATGCCGCTTTTAATCACCTTGATCCCAAAAATACTCCCCTTTTCACAGTAGAAGTTCTTACCATTCCCTCTTTTTGTTTATTCCCGCCATCAAAACGATGAAAAGCGGCATCTAAAAATTTATTCGGACGAACACTGCTTAAGTTACAATAACAAATCTTTAGTAAATCCTGATAGAGACAAATTTAAACTCTTTTTAGACCAATTAAATAATCTTTGCGGCCAAAAAAAAAATTATTTTTGGACCGTTAAAAAACCCAGTTTGAAACCCATTAATTAGACCACCAAAAGCCGTCTTTTATCAAGCCTATTCGAACGGTATAGACGACGTCTTTTTTATCCCAATAAAAAATATGTGCGTCTAAATTAGACCGCAAAAAGCCGACTTTTATCCAGCCTATTCAGACGATCACACAAAGACGTCTTTTTTTCCAAATTAAAACCAAGCGTGTTGTCTGGGTATTGAGACACAATGAATGAACAATTCGAGTATCAAGTTATTTAGAATCAAATCATTGAAATCGTAATGTCAAATTTAAAAAAAAATCCTTCAAAATATACTTTCCACCACTTTTTTCAACACATTGGAGATTAAGGTAAAGCTGCAAATCTCCTACTAGGAACTGAGGTCCTGAGTTTCTAGCAAACATTTGAAAACGGCAACCAACGAAGGAGGAACATTGGACCATTGTTGTTTTTAAAATGTAGTTTAATCACGCTTGGATAATTTTACTGTTTGGATGGGCGGATTAGATATGAACTCGATAGTACGACTGGCTAGTTGCAATAAAGTGGTTGCATGCACTCTTGCAAAATCCAACAAGATTTTATAGCTTGCTAATAATACGATTTCTATACGCAAAACAGCTGAAGATTTCAAGGGAACCGCAAATCGTCTACCTAGAATCCTACATGTTGCAGATAATATCTATTATCTTTAGTTAAAACATAAATCCCATTGGTAAAAAAGTATATTTCTTATTTTTGCCCTTTTAGTATGTCATGTTGGTATAGTGGTTAGGGAATGAGGTTATCATACTAATAGTCAGAGGTTCGATCCCCACAGTCGATAAAAAACAAGTTTTCGCAGTTAGGAATTAATAATACGAGAAAGTGAAACAGAAGTGGCGTAGTATATTGAAAAAGCATTTTTCAAAGATTTATTTAAAATATCTATCAAAGATGTATAATAGATATATTTAAGTTATCTAAGAAAGATATATATTAGATATTCAAGAAAGATATCTTTAAGAGATGACAATAGGTTACTAGATAGTTATCAATAAGATATGTTTCTGGTAGATAACTCTTTGTCTTTTAGATATCTAAAAGATATCTCGTTCTACTAGGGCGCGTTGGTCGTCGCGTAAAAGGTGGATCGGTATTATTCTCAAACTAAGCTTCTTGCAGAGGACCATGACCCCGAAGATTTCCTTTTGAATATGTCTCTTTCCCGACCCTTTCGTTAAGAAAGTGGTCAAATTTTGACTGTCGGTGAGCCAGTAAATGTTGGTGGCTTTGTTGTTGGTCGCCCCTGTACGTTGGTAGTATTCCAGGGTTTTTCTTACTGCGAGAAGTTCTCTATGACAGGATGACAGTCTTCTTTCTTCCTCGTTTAGTAATCCTCTATAGTAAAGTTTCTCTCCTTTGATCAAGTAAGCACATGTGGCGAATCCAGAAGCATCACTTGCCTAAATCTTCTCTTCTTGCATTCGTGCATGGTTTAACACTCGAAACTCGATTTCATAAAAGAGCTGGGTGGTCCCATTATCGATAAAACATATATTTCTGTTGCAGCTGATCGAATTAAGGAATTGTCAAAATCAGAAAAGTTTTCAACAAAGAAATTATGTCCGTTTAGTGAATCCGTGCTCATTGTTAGAAAAGTGCTCCATCCTCTTCCTTGTACCGCCGCATCTAGTTCTATGTAAGCAGCTCTTGCCGCCATGATGACTACTGGTCCTAATGCTGGTTCTGTTTAGACCATTTTCCCCAGAGTTTCGGCTAATTCTTTTGCCAGAATTGGCCTTGGACCATAAGCGATAGTTTTCAGAACTTGATGTTGAATAGTGTGCTGTTTTTTGGCCTCACTCAGGCGTACGGTCATACTATCAGTGTCAATGATGAAACCAAGATATTCTTTGCATTGGCTAGCATCACCTTTTTGATCGGATTTCTTCTTTTCAATGATCCACCCAGACTTTTATAGGATGTCGTAAACTATCGAGCGTTCCTTCTCGGTTTGACATTTCGTGTCAGATGTAATTATTCCATCGTCCAGATAAATTGAGTGTCTGATACCTTTGTTGTGAATGTAGGCATTGATCGGTTTGAAACAGTTTTGTGATGCAGTGGACTGCTGATGATAATCCGAACGGAAGAAACAGAAAAGTAAAATACATGGTTGTGCCCTCTGGTTTCAGAATGGCTGCTCCCAAACATTTCGTTGCGACCGGTGGATCTTAATATGGTGGTAGGCTGACTTCAGGTCATATATCACTTGGAAATCTTTAGGCCTCGTCAGTTCCAAAGCCTTTTGGAAATGTGAGAGTGTGACCGTTTGTTCTTGTAGACACAAGTTGACGCAACTTGAGCCGTCCCAACACAATCTTTTCTTTATCGATCCGTCCCTTCCTCTTTTATGAGACACTGTTAATGGAGAGACGCAATGAGGTTTTTTCTTTGTTAATTGGATGATTCCCAATGTTGCAAGTTCTGTTACTGCTTGGTGGACAAAAACAGGATCTTTATTGGCTGAAGCATTGTTGGGTTCTTCGTAGACAGCTGGAGCCTTGGTGAATGGAATGATGTAACCTTCTTCCAGCACATTCAAAACCCAGTCGCCGGCTTTTAGTTCTTTAATCCAGAATTCTCGAATCTTTTCTTGGTGAATTGAGCCAGGGATAAATTCTGTATGATCATCGTTAATGTTGGACTGTTCAGTGGAATTTTTATGCTGTATGATCTTTGTCGAAAAGGGCACTTCTATGAAATCTGGTTTGTTAGCATCAGTTGTTTCCCTGAAAGTTTTGAAAACATTTATAAGTAAAGACAAATAGTCTCAATTTAGTATTGCACATTACGAATCGTAGGGACATTGTATTGAATTAATAAACAATCGTTTACTTTCTGTTGGGGAAATTCCTGACAAAATGTTCCAATGACTGACAAACATAACATCTGCGTTCGGTCGTTGGAACTTGTCCTCTACCTCGAGTGGATCCACCTCGGCCACCTCTTGAAGCTTGTACGTCGTACCCGTGGTAGCCCCTGGGATTTGAAGGTCCAGCTCCAAAATCGACCTGATATGAATGGCTGCCCTTGAAACGTTTTCCTTGGCCACGTGATCTGTCCTTTTCTTTCTCCCGTTCACGTTTGATTTCCTTCTTGTCTTTTTCCTCCAAGACTTTAGCGAGATCAGCGTCCAAGTATTCCCCACAGCCTTTCTTCTGGCAATTTTGTCGGCAGTGGCATATAGTCGAATTTGCGCCAAATTTTGAGAATGAAGAGCCGTTGGCGCATAAGCTCATGGACCTTTCGGAACTCGGCCAGGACATCTTTTGCTGCAGTTTTATTGGCTCCTTCCTCCATCGTAGCAATCAATCTTAGTGATCCAAGAATTCCATTTTGAGTGGACAGCATAATTTTCTCTAATGCTTCCAATTGCTAATAAAGTCAAGAGAAAACGGTGGACCATTATTTTCTTTTTAATAGACAAAAATGTTTATTAAGGAAGTAAATTGTTCTTTGTTTGTTAATAACTTAGGCATGACCTGTTATTAGATATGTAGCTTTCACACCATCCAAATTTTGAGTCTGTGAATACTACACAAGCCTTTTTCTGAGTGTGTGACTGTCTATACACACCACTCGGCTGTAAGTCGGTATACATACGAATTGATTGAAAAATTTGACCAATGAACACAAAACAATTCGTGAGGGTGTGACTGTCTACACACCACTCAATTGTAAGTCTGTGACTGGTACACAGGACTTGCGATTGTAGGTTCTGACCACTGTAAAAATCTAATTGCAAGTGAGTGTCTGTTTACACACCACTTGATCGCTAATCTTAGACTGGTTACACATGACTTGATAATGACACGTCAGGGATAAAAACAGCTCTCTCACCTTAAAATAAATACAGTAGCGGTCCACGTAGTGGGACAAGTTGTGCGAGGGGGGAGCCTTCCCACTTTGCCGGTTTGTCCCACTTGGTGGCACTCCATAAGAATAACACAAGAAGGGTTGGGCAACTAGGGGGATTTCAGCTTGGTGGCCTTGGCACTGCACCCTTGGTTCACTAACAGTTGCTTAACCTTATCCATTTAAGTTAGCATCAAAAATGAGAAAACGCGTTCTCACTAGTATTCTTTGTAAAAATAAATAATGTTCAAACAACGAAAGTACATTGAATATTAAAATATTTCGTGGGTGCAAATTTTAAAATGCAAAACATAAATAAAACTAGCAATCACTGAAATTTAACTGAATATAATCACGAACTTAAAAGACCAATTACTGGCGCGTTATCTCAACTGCCATTTCATATACGCCAGTTTCCCTTCGCCCCCTTGCATTGGCTACTTTATAGTTTTGAAAAAAAATTGTATAAAAGTTTTATCGAAAAATTGCTCAGTTAACTAGTTTTGTTACACACTACGCCAGTTAACTAGTGTATCTTCGTTTCGCAAAAACTGTTAAAAAGAGCTTTTAGTTTAAACTTTCCGCGCAAGGTCAAAGAATATTGGGCTGGAGGGGTCTTTTTGGTGCAGGCTCCACCCCGTCCACCTTTGTAAGATTTCCCACTTCGCGAGCCTCCCACTACGTGGACCGCTACTGTATATGAAATCTTGCCAACAATCGACAGTCCTCAAAGACGACTTCATTTCAGTCATTTTGTTTGTAGCTCGTTCAATAGTCATTGAGAAGCTCATGACTCTTAACATGCAGCCTTGTAAAACTTTTTATGTTCAGTCCTTAACCAATATGTTACCCTACACACGCCACATACGATAGCCATTTTTATCCTTATTTATGATCTTTTATTGCCTTTTGAAATGTATCATAACTCTCTTAGTTCCCTGTCCTTATCCGGAACGGTTTCAATGAATCCTGCCAGCCTCAATCTGGCGGATGACAATTCTGCTTTTGAAATGGATTCACAGTCGTCCGGAAAAAAGTTAACTGCCATGATGATCTATGTCGTTCACTTGGCAATTCAAAAAGTATCTACTGTTGAAAAAACTATGGGTTTTCTTAATTCTTCTACGAAAAATTTCGACTTTTTCTAATTAACGTGCTTCGTTCGCTACACACTGCTGCCAGATATAATCTTATACTTCGTATATGATTATATAATGGTTTACTAACCATTCATTACAAAGAAAAGTATTTACTTTGTAGCTTCAGTATTGGTGAACACGCCTTATTTGGTAACCTTTCTCAGCGATGGCTACGTGGATTTTTTCATTACGGTCTCCTGTTGGCACCTGGACATGAATGATGTGGCTTTTTGGTAGTGAGCACGTGATTTCTACGGCTCCTGTGGCGAATGATTTTGTAGTGAGGAGGTGTTCTTGTTGCAGTGTCGATATCAGGCGGATGCATGAAGATATCCTCACATGCTGCTATCGTCAGACCACCTTTGTCGAATATCCCAAAATATTCTTCAAGTTCTTGGATGATTTCACTGATTGCACGGATTTTCATTTGCTTGAAATATTCTTCATTATTGAGCTTGTGTAAAGATTCAGAGTGAGTGACCTTCGTTCAGAGTGACGTGATTTATGTAGGTCACAGTAACATGAAGAATCAGAGTGAGCGATATTCTATTTTCTCACGGTTAAAGTCGAGGCCACTCGACGGCATTTGGCCGTTCTCTTTTGTTTTCATTTGATCTTCTTTCTTTTTCCTTTCACTTGAACTAGTTTGACCTTATTTTCGGTATAAGACCAGACACAGAATCCTATTCTGCAGCTCAGTCTTTCTGGGTTCATTCTGTAGTAAAGTTGTCTATGGTTATGTAGGCAAGTCGAGGCCCCAGGCAGTACGCTGGGTTTGCCATTCTCCGTCTATATAGTTAGTGGCAATTGTCTATTCTCTATATTATATCTTCTTTCATTTATATTGCATATTATTTGTATGTCGGCTTGAACAGCCAAAGTACCATGTTTTCTATCATATTCATGAAGAACAATACAGGTTTTTATCATCAAGCAAAGATCTTTTTGTTGAATATTGAGTGGAAAAGCTTCACGGCCTATACGCTTAATACGTTACACTTGATGAACACTGAGATAGGTTGATGGTCCACTTTTTCAGCCATATTTAGTTGGGGATAGGCTTAGTGGCTGCGTGGGTTTTAAAATAATTTTGGGATATCTGCTGGAGGTATGGAAGTATCGAAGAAGATAATAGTTCTAACACGTCTTTATACTCTGCCGCGGTAACAACCGGACTCTCTAAAAGGTAGTGGTTATAAACTTTCATGGTTTTTAAGATTTTTTTTCATTAAAGTGTACCTCTTGGGCGGTTGAGTGCTGTTCAAGAGGTCCTCTCAACCACTTCTCAATTATTTTTGAGAGGTGATAAAATGTGGAGCTAAGTTCTATCTTTATTATTCCTGAACACTTTCATCATATTAGAATTAAAAAGAGGATATAAGGGCATTCTACACATATGTAAATAATGTACATGAAACTTGTATTAACTTATTGCGTCAAATGATGAAAATAACATATGTATTTAAGGAATTTCATGTTTTCTTTTTATCATTATCATAAGCCAATAAGCAATAGTGCCCATAAGCGTGAATTCTTGTTCTGTGTCGATCTAGAATGTATGCATATTCAAATTCTGTTAATGACTTCACTTTCGGATTCAGCATGAAAAGTTGTAGGAGGACAAGTATATTCGGAGAGTTGTGCTATTAGGGCGAGTGATCGTGAATTATCATTCTGCTACGATTCATAATGGGTGCATACATTCAATATAGTCTGATTTTTACTTCATATTCGGATTGAGTGTGAATGGTAAATATTATATTTTTTTTTATTCTTAAAAGAATCGAAAAATTCTGCTTTTTATTCTTTTAACAATCTCAATTGTTTCACTGAACAGTATCGCGAAACTGATACAACAAGGAAAATGTAAGTGTTATTTGTGGAAATACTAAATTTTACAACTTAATTTGGATGCAAAATTTGGTACGCTCTTCGGTAGTCTTCGGGTCTTTCCTTGTAAATTTTGTGTTTGCAACGAAGGTTTTCTTTAAACGAATTGAACTCTTTTTTAAATGTCTTCGATGGGGTGCTTTCGTTTCGGATTTGAAGTAGACGCGGAAGAAGATAAATTTTCTTTACTTGTTGTGAATAAATTCTTTTAAATTTTATGAACGGAACATGCATATTGTTTCAACAACACTAACAGGAGATCTTTTACCCAATTGAGATTGATTCTGTTTGCCAACAAACGATTCAATCATGACTTCGTCAGAGAAACAACCGACTTCGTCAGAGACCATTTTTACCATACGACCTATTTTAAACATTATTTTTAACAGAAGAATTTCACTTCAGTACTGTGATACATATACGTTACGATTATAGCTATGAATAATGCAGTTTGGAAACATTACCGTTATGGATTTGCAATTGGTTTTGCATAGATATACCTTTCAGGTGTTAGGTGAAACCTCGTTCGAATTGGTCTGCCAACTCATCGATCAACTAAATCTTTCATAAGAGGAAGTTTTTATTGATCTTGGCTCAGGAATTGGCCAAATCGTTTTGCAAGTGACTTCCCTTACCCCTTGCAATATCTGAGGAATTGTAGTATCTGATCAGCCTAGTCTCGCGGCAGAAGTAAGTATTTAAACAACAAGACATACAAGATTTACCAAACATTATGTTCGGATTTACCAAACATACAAAATTACACTTCTCTAAACAGCTTTCGCCCAATCAGCCTAATGCGTAATCTTGCTAAAATTTTGAAAAAAATCATTCTGGGTCGACACAACTGGACGGCACATAAATTTGATTGGCTGAGTTCCAATCAACACGGGTTTAGAGAAGGTCACTCAACTGACATGGCTGCGCACTCACTTACTCCCTTTTTCGAATCCGCCTTCTCAGAGAAAAAGTTCTGACATCAAGAGGGCTTCCGATTCAGCCTGGCACCCTGCCATCATTGCAGCCCAGGGTAAACGTTTGTGCCCACCCTACCTAATAAAAAACAGTGCTAATTTTTCTCTCAAACAGGAAAGCTCTCATTTCTATCAACGGCGTTGGTTTTGAAAAAAACGGTACATATCGGATGCCCGCAAGGTGGAGTTTTGTGTCCCTTTCTATGGAATCTGCTAGTAGACGACTTGCTCGCCCTTGAACTACTTCCCCTTTCCCGATAAAATTTGTGGCATATGCAGACGACATCACTGTGGCCACCATTCACAAGGACGCAGCGCTTGCCACCCGTAATATCCAGCTTGTTTGTCACTTCGTGGAAAAATGGCTTTCTGCAAGGAAGCTTTTTCTTAATGCAGCCAAAACTGTCTTCATTTTATATTCTCGCAAGCGCCTCCCTCATCCAAACCTTTTTTGGATCCTCCAAACCTCCCTCATTCTCCTTAATGGAGTTAAAATTTTCATCCCGAGTTAGCATTGCCAAGCGGCTCCCTTTCCTCAAATCGTCCCATAAGATAGAACCCACTCTCCATCCTCATCTCGAAGTGCATTCTCCTTGGTCTCTCTCATTCATTTTTCCACTCTCCCACCGGTACAGGTAGCGCTAACTGCTTGCACAACTGAAACTTTAAAACTATACGTTTACGCTTTCTGTAAAAACCTCGAGGTCGGTTACGGCGTCGTCGCCACAGATATCACTAGCGTCAAGGAGGTGGCCAACTCCTCCCTCTTTCATGAAACCTCCTATCGTCAAGCAACCTGTATTTCTCTCTCTAAGGCGCTGGGTTAAGTCAGCAAGTATTTTCCAATGTACAGCTCTTTCGAAATTTTCCTAGCGGATCGATTCTTTTACTATCTGCTTGGCTCCACTCTTACGGCTGATGAACTAAGTAATTTTGATACAATTTTCTCGCTCGGCTCATCAATCCATGTCTTTCTTGCGACAAACCCAGCGTCACCAGGCATACTTCTTGCACGCCAGCTAGCTAAAACAATACACGATAAACACAATAACTGAGCCGGACATGAAAAAAAGCCGCGAGTGACAAGAAAGGTAAAAGGAAAAAGCGAGTCAACATGAAGGTCTAGTGTTCAACTCTAGGGACGGTCTTTTGTCAATATAGATATATTCTTTACCTTTGGATCAGAAATATACGGACATTAAGACCGTTAGAACTCATCTTAAAGACGGAAATGCTTCCTTTCAAGATGAATTAAAGTGGCATTGACCAGTCTTGGAATAACGGGTAAAAGCCTTGTTCAAGACAAAATATTCTGTCTGGGTAAGCTGTCCACATCACCAAGAGCTGATCAGATAGGTGGAAGAATGTGCGGTTATCTATGTGGACCAATGTCTTTCACATCACTTAGAGGTGCGAGATTATCATCTATTTCATGAAAACTAAAGTGGAAGTTCGCAATCATATCAAGACTCTTTACGCTTTCAAAAGGAACCCGACTGGTTTTTCCATTAAAAAATTGACAATTGACAATGGTACCGAATTCAATAATACAGATACAATGAAATGGATCCTGGACATGGGACATGGAATACGGCATGAAACCAGCTGTGTATATACCCCAGAAATCAATAATAGGACAGCAGAAAGAGCTATCCGGATGATTTTAGAAATGGAAAGATGAATGTTGTATTCAAGTTATGCTCCCTTTTGGCTTTGGACAAGCTGACTCATATTCAGTCTACATTAGAAACAGGATCCCACCAGAAAAAGGCGAGCAGTCACCGTTTGAAATCATGTACAAGAAGAAGCCTACCACCAAGAAGTGACCTATCACCAATTAGAATTTTTGGATCAAAAGTTTCTGCATTAGTGCCAGACGCTAAACGAAGCAAATTGGAAAGCAAATGTTTAAAAAGCTTTCTAGTAGAATATGATGAATGTACAAAAGAATGGTCCCGCTCCCAGAAAGTTAAAGTCCCCTCCGTTGCACCACCCGGAAAAGAGGCAACACCAACACTTCCATCAAAATCGGGTGATTTCAAAATTCCAAATGATTATCTAAGCTTTCTTCGTCTGCAATAGCATTGGATTCGAGTTCAAGCTTGAATCGCTTACTAGGAACAATGCTGCTGCAGGTGTCAGACCCATGGTCAGCAGAGCTACTGCTTCCTTCTTCTTTCTTAACTGCTTGTGATTGACAAATTTTAAGATTTTAAATATATGAATATCAAAATTTAAAAAGGAATAAATGCTGCTTAAGTTCACACCCATGTTTATTACGAATCTCGCTAAAAGCTGTTCTATAAAGACATCTAATTTGTACTTCTGGAATTCACCATTGAGGTTCCAAACACTGCTAGCATTTGCATCATTAACTATTTTACCGTATTCAAACATCTTTTTGAGTTTCTTGTGGGTGGCACAAGGTGGTATTCTAGTCCACCATGGCTTATTCATTTTGAAGCAAGAAAACCTCACTTTACAAATCGCAAACAACAATACGTTTTAAAGAAAACGTGAAAAATGTTTATGCCAATAACAATATTATTGGCAATGCTTCAATAATCTTTTGTTAAGGATTTTTATGAATACCAGGAAAATAACTAAAAAAAAAAAAATTTTAATTTGATTTTTTAAATCTTTCAGAAAAGTTCAAAAACCCTGCAGTTTTTGACATTGCAAAAACAAATTATATTAAGTATAAGGGAATGCAAAAGATGCAAGACGGAAGATTTTGCTTTAGTTATTCGATGATAAAAAAGCAGAAGCGAGAAAATAAAAGGAAGAAAGCACGAAAGGTCCGCTAAAAGAACGGTGTCTAAATATTTTGTTTGGATGACAGAGTTGTTTTGTTTGTTGAGAATACATTTAAAAACTTTTTCGTTCTTTATGAAAGTTGCTGACTGATTAATTATTTTATTTGTTTTTCAAAATTGATTTTTAAAGTTTTCTAAGCTTTTGATTCTATTTTCGGTGATTGTTACTCATCAAATTTTTCATCATTATCTTACTTCGATATAATCTTAACCGACAATTTTCCTACTCGTCAGCCTTGAAACGCTTGCGATGAGCAACAGCGGTTCACATGTATTAAACGTTTACCGTCACAATCGATGAGTAATCGGTAACGAGCAGACAGAGACTGACGTTGGAAAGGAGGTTCCTTCCTAGTGAGAGAGCTGACGGGCACCGTGTTGCCAGATGGCGTCATAGTATGGTTAAGATGTGCAATTTTAAGGGAATATTCCTGATTTGTGTAGTTCACAACTTGTAATCAGTGAACTTTGTGAGAAAAAATTAGCTTGTGATAGGGAACTTTTTCTACGGAATCCCCAAATGAGAAACAATAGTTTTTGCTCTTTGAAAAAAAAAGTTTCACTAGCATGGGTTTAGATCTTCAGTATCGATCTTCGCTGAAAATAATAAATCAAAATACCAAGAATTTTCAAAATAATATATAATAACATATGAAATAGATGTAAATAATTAATTAAAATTATTTTTGGTTATATATTTTAGAAATATTTTTTTTTTAATAATAAAAGTCGGGACACCTTTATTAAAAAATCTGAAATCTCTGCCAAATTGTTTGTTAATAGTGCTTTCGGCTTTTTTTCAAATAAAAATTTCGGGAAATTAATGATTTTTTAATAAACAAGATTCCTTCGGTAATGTCCTTCGGAGGTTTTTGGTTTATTGCTATTAAGATACCAATAAATTTATTTATCCACATAATTTATATTCCAGGACAAATCAACTAGAAGACATGCAAAATGTAACGGAAATGATGATAAACTATGATGGGTTGTCGAACAAATAGCTTGAAGAATTTTTTTCAAGAAGTTTATTACTATCAACAATATGAATCTACGTTCAAACTACTTTAAGAAATTATTAAATATACTTCCAAGAACATTGAATTGAAATTTAAAATTCCAGATTGATACCGTTTGATGCCAGTGTTTTGCACCGGTGTTACATAAACTTTTTTGCGTGATAGGACAGATTTCACATTGGAATTTATAACTATTCTATTTCAGTAGTTTTTTGGTTTGTTACCCATTTACCCTGGTTTAATTCCAGAGTTTTGCACAAGGGCCATTATCATATTAATTTAATTTTAATGTTTTCTTTTATTTTGTTTCTTTTGTAGTTTAGCCACTAGATATATAGTTTCCTTATTGAAAAACATGGCTAACTAAAGTTAAGCATTTCCAACGCTTTTTAAGATAGAATATTATTAACTTATTTTGAATATTTTTGCATTAAAAGTCTCGAAATAAACTAGTTTATAAAGTTTATTTATCAAATAGATGATATAATGTAGTTGTTTTAGTAAAACTCTATTTTGGTCTGGCAACTAATTTTGTTGACAGAAACGAAGATATGCAAATAAAAGGGACAAGACTTTCACTATTCGGCAACCAACTAGATAACGACTGGTTATCTACTTGTAAGATTGTTATCTAGGGTCTTATATCGTGAAAAGATTTTTATCTATTACCTTGTCCCGATTCCTTTAATCGGAACCCTTGTTTTCTTCCAATGTTTTATTTGTTAAATCCCCATAATCAACTGCATTATTAAACAAATTTGAATTTAAATGATGAGTCATTCATCATCATCATCGTCATCTTTATCATAAGGCCTGACATATTGATTGCTACATCAAAAACATCAATAAACGCACAATATCTTTGATCAGGCATGTCATGAGAGGGAAAATATATTAAAAACCAAAATTAAATAAATTTCACCACTACATATATAGTTTTTTTATAGAAAAACATGGCTAAGGAAAGTAAAGCATTTCGTTCGCTTTTTAAGATAGCATATCATTAACTTATTTTGAATATTTTTGCATTAAAAGTCTCGAAATAAACTAGTTTATAAAGTTCATTTGTCAAATAGATGATATAATGTAGTTGTTTTAGTAAAACTCTATTTTGGTCTGAAGACTAATTGATATCATTCATTCTGGCAACTAATTTTGTTGACAGAAACGAGGTTATGCAAATAAATGCAACAAGAATTTTATTAACTAGGATTCGGCAACCAGCTAGGTAATAAATACGCAAATTAAATTTCTAAAACAGTAATAAAAACAAATGAAAACCCCGTTACGCCCTGTATCAAATTTGGACAGAACTATGTACAAAATTTGGTGACGATTGGTCATTCAGGGAAGAAACGTATAAAGGATAACTAAATGGACAATAAACCCTCTGAATTTCACTACTAGCTACTACTACCCTACCCCCTATACCCCACACCCTATATTGTTAAGGACCTTCGTATATAAATATACCTCAGGGACAAACAATTTAGCAGAGATGCCGCTGCAATTATTCTTCATGATTAATATCATCGCAGGTCGGAAATTATTTTTTCTTGTATTCTTGCTATATGTCCATGCCATCACAATTATATTAAAAGTCCTTATTAAATTATTAAATAGCTAAAATTTCCCACCATTAGGTTGGGTCTGTACCTTCTTCAAACCTTTTAAAAGGTTTCAAGTGGGTTTGTCACAACTACTCATGCTATTCCCAAAAGCTCCATTAGGGCGGTTCTCCAACAAACCAAGAAGATGGATGAAACAGAATAGTTATAGACTAACGCCGGTCTGTTGCGCAATTTTTTCTGCCGTTTTATCGCTTGTAGATGAACGTAAAGTCAAGGGTCTTCAAACTGTTAATGTAAACTGATTGGTTACTCTCACTTTTTTGTTGTCTTTCTTCCCTTTATTTTCGTAACACTTGAGGATGTGTTAGTTTTTTTTACACTCCATAGATAAAGCATTATATATATATTTTTTTATTTGTTATTTTTTTTAGGTGTGGGGGGGGGGGGGGGTTGCATGTTCCATCTTGCCGGGAAACGTTGCATTTCAACCTCTATGAAGAATCTCCGGTCATGGTGTAAAAAATATCCTTTCTGTGTCCTTTTTAACAATTAGAAGCCAGAAGAAAAACAATTCAAAATGACGTCATGTTATATTAGAAATCCATAACCACAACTCACGCAATATGTATATCATAATGAAGGAGCAAGCATAAAGCAAAGACAAAGGATTTTGTTTTATATATTTTTTCTTGCAGACTTATGATTCAATTGCCTGTGGACGATTTAGTCTTCTGATTCAAATGTCATCATTGTGCCGCGGATAATGCCCACCGATAGATGAGTCTCAATGTGTGTGGTTTCCAATAATTGTGATGAAAGGAAAACTTCAAGCCGAACATTTCCTCAAAATTCATTGCTTTTTTTGTTTTCGAGAAAATGATTAGGGAATGCACTGAAATTATCCACGGCGCCAAATTTTGTACTGGATTTCATGTCCAGAGTTTCGTCCTAGAGGTTAAAATGTAGGTTGGAAAATAACGAAAGTTTTTTTTGGACTGAAGCTGAATTTTAATTTAGCGTGCGAAATTGGATGAATGTTAGTTCGACGACAATTCAGAAGATACATTAGAATCCACAACCGGACGTTCGTTCTCCACCCCGCATTTATAAAATCATACGCATGTCATATCGATAGACAATAGATATTAGTTCTCAACGATTTTCGTGTCTGTAGGTCGGAAGCTGTTTGGCGTTGTGAGTTAATCATTAAAATACTATTGGACCTGTTAGGTAAGACGGTGGCGTAAATAACACGAATTCAACAAGATACACGGTGCATTTTATCAAAAAAGTAAAAAAACAACAGACTTGTAGCGTGGGATGGCCTGTTATGGTGCATTTAAACACCAACGGCCTTTGTTTTTTTTACAGAAGCTAGTACCCAGCTTAAATACTTTTTTAAAATGGGCGGGTTAAATTGCGCAGTCAAATGCATTAGCGCCATTACTGATGAACGACTTTCCTCTTCATCATACCGTTTCTCTTCAATGAAAGCTTTTTGGTGAAAAATGAGAAATGAACGATAAAACGAACGGTAACAAAGTTTTTTTGAACTTTTAGAGTATGTGTCCTTTTTTAAAACTTAAGCTAAAAAGGGGTTGTGAAATTTATTTTATAACGTTGTATTACAAGCTAAGACGAGTTGAAAATGTTGACACACATTTTTCCCCAGACGCAAAACACGGATTTGCACGCAATGTAGGATGGCAACTCACCATCACCGTTGTGTAAAGTTACTCAACATTCCTGGTCGATACTCAACCAATTCTGTAGTATTTCAGATGATAACGAAGATGCAAAGGAATCTATAACCAGGAGATGCTCGTGATCGGGAAGCTGAAAAAAAGGCAAACGAATTTGAAATACAACATGATACCGTTTAATTTTAACCAATTTTACCTGAAAATAATTTTACTTATTTTAGTTGTGTTCGATCATGGTTTCCTGGTTTCCTTTATTTCCTTCCCGAAACAATGAACTATGGGAAGAAGGAAGATATGAAAATAGAATTGGAAAAATAATTAGTGAATACCTAATAAGTGAACCCAACCGTGTTCTTGTTACACCGAAAAATCTAGGGACCTGCCCCAGCAACAGCAGCTCCGTAAACTCAACGATCGACCTCACTATAGCATCACCTGTACTAGCCCCATTAATGACTATCCATACCGATACCTATTGGAGTAGTGACCGCCTATCCGTCATTATCAATGTTAACCTCGACATATCTACCCAAAACATTCCAAACCCTAACTAGAAATTTGAAGACAAAAAATGGGACGATTGGAACGAAATTGTATCAAATGCACTAACTGAGAACAAACTCAAGGATTCAAGTTCCTCGGAAGAAGCTTACAATACCTTCTACACCTCTATTATAAACGCCAGCGAAGAACTCTTCGCGCCCAACCAAAATTCACTCCCCAAAGAAAGCTCCAAACCGTGGTGGACAGTGCAAAAAAAGCAACAAGCGCCGCGAGAAGAGCGTACAACAAGTGGCGACCAACCTTACTCCAAACAAATAAAATTTAACTAAACAGACTAGAAGCTATCAAAAGGAAAACAATAATGAAAGCAAAGAACGAGTCATGGACGAAGTACATCGACTCCTTTATATTACCCCGGGAACACCTCCGTATTCTGGAATTTTGCTAAGGCGATGATCAACGGGAAAAAAAACTCAACATGATGGCCCAATCTAATTGATGCTTCAAACCCCCAAATAACAACGCCCATGGAGAAAGAAAATGCTCTACTTGACAAATTCTGCCCCAACACTACACAGATAGTAGATGACAGAGACATTCTTTACCAACAAATACTTCAAGACGCAATCGCCAATGAAGAGTTGAAGACCCACATCCACTCAATACTAGGTTCAATATTATTGAACTAAAAAATTGCACCAGAGGACTCCCAAGTAAAGCCATGGGTGCAGATAGAATCCGCAACAAAATCCTTTCACACCTGTCTGAAGGAAACCTAAACGCCTTATTTTTTACATTAAACTACACCTTTAAATCAGGATACATACCGAATGCATGGAAGAACGCGATAGTAATGTAAGGCACTTTTATGGACGAGTAAAAGTTGCGCTTACTTAAAGTTCAATAGACACAGACAATTTTAAGAGAACTAGTTTATTTGTATATTACCACTTGAAGATCTTGTAGAGAGGAGTTACTCAGCAGACTGACTGACTACTCGATCTTTTCAGTGGCTTTTTATACTCCACAATTTACATAGAATTTGTCATGCAACAAACGCTCCTCGGATAAAGGAAGACGTGAGTAGGGGAAGGACAGAGGACGTGGATAGAGGAAGGAAATGTTGACGTGGCCAAAGGAAGGACAGTAGGAAAAAAAAAACTAAACGCACAAAAGCAATGGGAGACCGTCTAGACGTAGGGTAAATGAGAGACAAAAAAAACATTTGTTGAGAGAGACAAAAAACATTTCAACGCGTGTTGCGGACATAAAAATAAAAGAAAATAGTTGAATGTAGAGAGAGAGAGAGAAAAAAAATTCTCTTTTTTTTTTAAATAACATTATTGGTTTTTGTAAAATTGTCGCACTAGAAAACGTTTGTCGTTTTCGTACTGCGCCATCAGGAACTGCATGTCGACAATCAGTTTTGTTGATAAATTCTCGAGCTTAGTCTCGAGCGTTTCTCTTCTTTCTGCAGGGCTTGTATAAAATCGACGCGCCCCAAACAGAGATTCGTACGATGGCCGATGCTCGTTGTTTGCCGATGATGTGTTGTTGACGATGGCTGCCGCAGTCGGATGATTTACTCTACGATTCAAATAATCTTGGTATTCACTTTGGTTATGAATGCTGAGACCTGGTAAGTTATTTTCGGGCACTGTTGATGGATTATCAACTCTGTCGAGTGGTATGCGGCGTGTGTTGCCGTATATATCAAATCTCGACGGACGTCGTTCTGTGTTAACACTTTGGTTTTCATTGCTTACACCCGGCACAGGTTGCCGGTCGTAAGGTGTAGCATCTGATCGTCGGCGAGAGTCACTGTTCCGTTCACTTTCACTTTCACTGCTACTGCTGCCTAATAACAAGATTCCTTCGGTAATGTCCTTCGGTAATGTCCTTCGGGGATTTTTGTTTAATCGCTAAGATACCAAATTTATTTATCCATATAATTTATATGCCATGATAAGTCGATTGGAAGACATGCCAAATGTATGGGAAATGATGGTAAACTATGATGAATTGTCGAAAAAATAGCTTGACGAATTTTTTTCAAGAACTTAATTACTATCAACAATATGAAACTCCGTTCAAAATACTTATAAGAAATTATTAAATTTACTTCTAAAAACATGGAATTGATATTTTAAATGCCTGTTAGATGCCGTTTGATAACAGTGTTTTAAACAGATGTTACATCCACTTTTTTGCGTGATAGGTTTCACATGGGAATTTATAATTTTTTTATTTTAGTAGTTTTTTGGTTTGTTACACTGGTTTAATTCCAAAGCTTTGTACAAGGGCCATTTTCATATTAATTTATTTTGTTATTTTCTTTTATTGTGCTATTAAAGTAAATACATCTATTACCATGTTCCAATTAATTTAATTGCAACTCGCGTTTTTTTACATTTATTTTTATTTTTCAAATCTCATCGTAATCATTTTTTAATGTGAAGTGGAATGTTCCGTCATTCATCATTATTTTCCATATTTCCATTATTTTCATATTAAGAAGTTATATCACAATTATGTTAAGTGATCACATGACTTGTCTTAATCACGATTATGATAGATACACGCAAGTTTTATATTTATTATTGAAATTCAATATTTAGCCAGTTTCACCACTAGATATATAGTTTCCTTATTGAAAAAACATGGCTAACGAAAGTAAAGCATTTCGATCGCTTTTTAAGATAGCATATTATGAACTTATTTAGAATATTCATGCATTAATTATCTCAAAATAAACTAGTTTTCAAAGTTCATTTGTCAAATAGATGATATAATGTAGTTGTTTTGGTAAGACTATATTTTGGTCTGAGGACTTATTGATATTATTCATTCTAGCAACTGATTTTGTTGGCGGAAACGAAGGTATGCAAACAAAAGCGACAAGACTTTCACTATTCGGCAATCAATCAGATAACGACTCATTATCTAGTTATAAGATTATCTAGTTATAAGATTCTTTTACAATATCTGGTTTAAAGTTTCTCAACTAATACCTTGTCCCGATTTATTTCATTGGATTCCTTGTTTTATTACATTGTTCTTTATTTGTAAAATCTCCATGATTAACTAACTATATTATATTACGAATTTGAATGATGCGTCATTCATCATCATCATCATCATTTAATTCTTAATACCCGACTTATTGATTGTTACAAATACAAAATCAATCGATCATATCATTAATTTTAATTTTATTGTCGTTTGTCGTTTATGAGAGGAAATCCAAAATTGAAAAAGTTTCACCACTTCATATATAGTTTTCTTATTAAAAAATATGGCTAACGAAAGTAAAGCATTTCATTCGTTTTTTAAGATAACATATTTTCAACGTATTCCGAATATTTTGCGTTAATAATCTCGAAATAAGCTAGTTTATATAGTTCATTTCTCAAAAAAAAATATATACTGTAGTTGTTTTGGTAAAACTTTATTTTGGTCTAAAGACTTATTGATATCATTCATTCTGGCAACTTATTTTGTTGACAGAAACAAGGTTAAGCAAATAAAAGCAACTACAATTTCACTTACTAGGATTTGGCAACCAACTAGATAACCAGTACGCAAATGAAATAAAATAACTGTAATAAAAACGAACTGAAAACACGACGTTGCTGTGTCCAAAATTATAATAGAATTTCGTACAAAAATTTGGTGACAATTGGTCAAACAGGGAAGAAAACGTATATCGAATAACATATTGGACTTTTTTGTGCACAATAAACCCTCTGAATTCTACCCTAATACCCTACCCCCTATACCCTACCCCCTATATATATTCTTTAAGGACCTTCGTATATATATACCAAATATATATATATATACCCTCAGGGATAAGCGTCCTCTTCCGTAACCGGACATTATAGATGATGACTGTTTTGGTGAGAGGGCAAACGAAGATTGTTGAAAATGGTTTTCCACACTTGGTTTTTTTTAGTTAGTTTGTCTTCTAGAGAGTTTTTGCGTGCCCCACCCCCCTCAATTGTAATTTAATACTTTAAGTGTCTTTATTGGTGTGTGGCGGGGAAATACTCTGGAAAGATTTCACTGCTTTCAGTTGCAGTGGTCCATTCCACATTTAGCAGTGGTTCGAAAACGTCAGTATAGATTTCGCTTGCCGTTCCACTGTCTTGGTTTACTACTATAGATGCTGCCGTTTCTTAACAATTGTTTAATATCGTAGTTCTTGCGCCGCGTTTTACTAGAAATTTCGCCAGTTCCACATTTTGAAACATAGCGCAATAATGTAAAGCCGTATTGCCTTCCATGTCCTTAGCGTCTATTGGATTTTGTTGACTTTTATAATCAATGTCGCTCATTAATAGATCGTCGGTATCAATGAAGAGAAAAGGGTCGTTCTGGTTGGCTGACCCATGAAATATCATTATTGCTGCCTCTGTGTTGTTAAAATAGGCTGCCGTTATAAGAGGCGTCCTTAGGCTTTTATCGACAAAATTTTAGTTTTCAGAACTTTTTGGATCACATAACTATTTCCGTGGGAACATGCTATGTGTAACGGAGTGTCTTCGTTGTTATCCATGGTATCGACATCGAAATGCTTTGTTTCACTCAGCATCATTACTGCTTTGTCGTTGTTGTTTTTTAGAGCTATAGTTAACGGAGTGTCACCATTAATGTCTTTTATATTCTTTGATGTCCTATTTAGTAGGGCCGCCAGAGCATACGGCGCGTTTTTCTCCGCTGCCCAATGTCAAAGTGTTCTTTTAAATTGGTCTTGTTCATCCAGGTTGACCAATGGAAGAAAAAGTCTTATCATATTTGTTTTGTTTCTTTTAATAGATAATGAAAATGTGTTTCACCATCGTTGTTTTCTAGGCTGATATCGATGCCTTCCTTAGCAAGCAATACCTATTGTGGTGTTTTCATTTTCAACGCATAGGTGTAAAGGCGTGTTTCCATATATATCTTTAGCATTTACGTTTACATCATTGCGTAGTAGAAGTTTTTATCTGTTGTTAACAGGCTTGCTTCTACACAATAATGCAAAGGTGTCTTTTGAAGCACATCGGATACTGTGATGTCGGTTCCTTGAGTAATTAATTTCTCTGCGTACCTGTAAGCTCCTATTTGCGTTGCTATTATAAGTGATGTTTCGTTGAGATGATTCTTAATTGATAGGTCAGTTGTATAAAAACTATTCAGTTGTTTAGTTCGTCGTCTTTTTCCTGGGTGCGTTTCAACTGGTTTCACATACATACGTCGAGCAGAACTTTTTGCTGATGTATAAGCAGTTGGAGGTGAGGCGTCCATGGTTGACGTTGAAGGTTAACTTCCAACTCTTTTCTTTCTTTTCATTTTACTTCGTCTTATATAGGGAAATTTGTAGTTGTGGGGGGTATTTTGTGGGAGATTTTTGTTTTATACGGAATATTGAGGCTGAACTTTGGTCATCGGTGGCCGATCGGTGTGGGAGGTGGCTGTGGGGGTCAAAGTTTAGGGGGTAAAAAAACGGTTTTTTCCATGGTTCACTTTTTATGTTACACTAGGCTTTCTTCTCATTGTCGTTCCGCTCGTTTTCTTTCTAGAGTATCCTTCAGTAGAAGTCTTCTGTTTTTTTCCAGTTGATCTGCGTAGCGCTCGAAGCGTCTTCTTGTTTGCAACGTTCGTGCGCGAAGGAACGTTATTATTGTCAATATGATCAGTATTAAAGTGAACATTATTGCAATTGTTGCAATCAATCCTTTTCGGATGTTGTGCCATATTGTAAATGTTCCAAATCTTGATTCAGAGCTTTGATTATCTGCATATGTTGCTCTTGAGTCTGAATTTGATATATGAATTCTTGTTATGATTTCATTTATCGCGTTGGTCCTTTCAATCTCTTGTTTCTGGTAATATTCATGGTGATTTAGTTGATAATTAGCCTCGATGTCATCTGTTTCGTTAAATTTAACTGCCAAACGAAGTGCCGATCGATGGTGAGTAGGGTGAACGGAAATTCAGTCGTTCACTTCCTTTTTCCACATAAATGTTTTTCCGTTGAAATTTACTAGTCCGTCTTCCCAAAAACATTCCCTGAACGGATGAAGAGAATATCCATCTCGTCCAATGGTTTGGTTGTTGTAGAAAGGTTCGTATCCACAAGATGTTTCTTTTGCGCTGATTGTTATGTTTATCACGTTACATTTTTGTATCATAAAGGAGTCTCCCATAGGTTTTAGTCGGTTACAAATGTCAAGATTGTTTGCTTGGGCTGCTAATATTCCACTTGATTCGGCTAGCAACGCTGTTGTATATCCTGCTGTTTTTAAGTTGTCACAATATATCCGTTTTAGTTCGTTTTCAATTATATTTTCATTGTTTACTGATTGATCTTCGACAAATTGGTGGTGCTGTAAAAGCAGGGGTTCTTTTGCTTCTAAATCCTCTGTAGCTGGGTTGTTTGGTGTTCCGAAGATCCATTTTTGGTTGTTTTCTCCGGTACAAGTATTTAACGTTACACTTTGATTACTGTTCATTTTTAGGCACTGTACTATCATTTTATTTCCCATTGAAATCTCTAAAGTGTTTGGGTTCCATTCTAAAGCGTGGATTCCTTGAAACACCCATCTACATTCTTCTATTTGGTGGGTAAAGTGGGACATGAAGATACACTTCTTATTTTTATTGGGGTTGGAAAAATTTTGAAAATTCAATCGATTATTTGATACTGAAAATTGTCCAACGGGTACACTGCTGCAGTTTACTGGGAGTCTAATATGTTCGTTTATACATAATTTGGTCTCTAAATTGAAGATGTGAGTTTATTTTTAGGTTGGATTCTCACGTATGCTCCAATTATATTTTGTAATTTATGTAGAGTATAATTACAGATTGTTTGAATTTCATCTGTTTAGATGTAATCCAATTGTCCGGGTGTATCTACTAATTTATAGGTATTTTCGCTAATTTTTATAATTGATCCTGAACTTTTTCTTAATTGTTTTATTTTACATTCTTTTTCAAGGTTTCTATTTTGCTTTGACCAAATAATAACTGAGTCGTCGTGAAAAACAAAATTTTCGTTTCCATTTACTTTTAAAGGGCCAAAAGGTGAAGTTACTGGGCATGCAATGCAATCTTTCTTCAAAATAATTTTCTGCAACATGCAGTTTTCTGCTTTAAACGTTTCTGTTTGCATCCATACGCCTTCACCTGTAGGTTCCGACGTGAAGACGTATTGATTTTCATCTTCTGTCATTTTATTTTCACCATATAACTTTGTTTGTTGCATACGGATGCAATCGTCTTCGGAGAGGTGCTGTATTTCTGAGTAAAATACAGTATCATATCCACCGAAAAAGAATCCGTCAATTGTTTTCTTTTTCAACCACGCTTTGCATACATATCCTTCCCAGGACATGTGTGGTTCTTCTTTTATAAAAAACGTGTAGTCAGCGATGATGGGATCTGTCTCAATTTTTGGTCGGCAGTAAGCTGGTTTTTCCGTATCCATGATTCCAATATATTTCGGGGTTTTACAATCACATACCGTGATGTTCAGTGCGGATGAGGGGTTGATGATCATTACATTGGTCAAGAGAGTTGCGAGGAGTATGAAGGAGGTTGCCATCTAAAACGTTAACATTATATTATTCCGTAGCGTTGTGGCATGTGGATTCGTTTTCTTAAAGAGTATTGGAGCCACGAAATGATAAGGACAAACCTCTCGGCGAAATATAGAGGGCGCGCGCTTAGTCAGTTGCTGTTTAGCCCCATTACCTCTCCTTTCTGTATATCGCTAATAAGTTTCTTGACAAAGCTCAGCAATGGCTGCTTGTCAGTTGATTGATTGAATAATTTGTGAACGCGTGTGACTTCTTAAAAGGGGTAATTTGTACAAGAATTTTATGTTTGAATTATTGCTGATACCTTTCTGTATTCTTTAGAATATTTTGTGTTGTTGGAACCTTGATTTGAATTTGTCTGACCGTTGTTGTGTGTCTCACCACGAGATAGTTGGTGAGTTCAGGCAGTGTAAAGAGTTATTTGTAATTGTTCTCTTTAACTTATTATGTTTTACTTGTCCCTGTTGAGATTAGGATGTTCTGGGTTTGTTCTTATGGTGACCACTGTGTTACCACCCAGCAGTGAGTCTGTCGTGTACACCCAAGCCTGGTTTCGCACCAGGTATGCATGCACTGAATTATGTTAAATCCCTGTCTTTCTTTAATCGTGTAATGTTGTATTCTAGAATTGGTGATATTGAAGATAACAAATCTGGTTATCACTCGACTTGAATCAGAGTGTTAAGAGAATTTCAAATACAGTCCACTCTCTATACAATCGAGTTATCATCTGGTCCTTCGAGCCGGAGCTGAATCGACATTGAATTGAACAAGATTGACAGACCCCGAAATTGAGAAGAGATCTCGTTTGAGATAAATTGACAGACCTCGTGATTGAGAAATGGGACAGACCTCATCACTTGAAGAAGATTTGTTTGAGTTAAATTGACAGACCTCGTGTTGGACAATCTGCCCATCACTGAGAACATTGACAGACCTCGTGATTGAGAATTGGGACAGACCTCATCACTTTGAAATAGATTTGAGATAAATTGACAGACCTCGTGATTGAGAATTGGGACAGACCTCATCACTTTGAAGAAGATTTGAGATACATGGACAGACCTCGTGATTAAGCATTGGGACAGACCTCATCACTTGAAGAAGATCTCGCTTGAGATACATTGACAGACCTCGTGTTTGAGAAAGATCTCGTCTGAGATACATTGACAGACCTCACCACTGAGAAGAAGATCTCGTTAGAAGGATTTGACTGGCCACATTTTGGGGTTTGGGATTTTGGACCTGTTGGTGAATTGAAGGATCATGGCGGATGAGAACGTTGCTACATGGACCTTGGAGGTATGCAAGACTAAACAGAGGTCCATTCGTTACAAGATCACTGGATGCCATACGCGGATCACCAACATTGTTCGGCGACGCCTTTCAAGGAGAGATGCAGAGAAGCAGCTGATGGATGCTCGCACCCTCCTGGGCGAGCTCGAGGCAGTCAACGACCGGATCCTAGCGTTAATTGAAGAGGAGCTGGGGGAAGCCCAGAATACGCAGCATTTGACATACGCCACTACTGTGGATAACGCTTCGGCCCTCGTCGAGACATACCTAGAGCAGCGTCAGGACGACGAACCATCCGAGCTGATTGAGACAGAAGAACAGGCAGCTCGACGCCAAGAGTTACAGGACGCCGAGCAACGGGTAAAGGATGCCCGTGCTGCTCTGGAAGACGCAGAGCAAGCTCTCTTAGACTTGGGAGGTCTACCAAAGGAGGATTCGGAGATAGACCCCGATGACTCAGCATCACAGCTACGTGGAGCAGGGACTAAAAGAGTTGCCATGGGCGACGAAGAGGATACCTCGCCCCCTGACAACTGGATTGACATCTATGTGGCCGGAAGGGAGAAGCCACACAGAGCCGAGAAAGGAGGAAAGTCTTCGGTTTCTGTTCAACTCGAGGTTTACTCGGGCCAGGCGCTGGATTGGTTTGCCTGGATTAGTATGTGGCACGCGTTGGTACACATCACTCGCAAGACAGCAAGTGAAAAGTTGGCGATTTTGAAAAACTATTTGAGAGGTGACCTGGCGGATATTGTTCATGGACATGGAGGAGGTGAGGCAGGTTATAAGGAGGCGTTGCAGCGGCTGAAGAGTTCCTGTGGTGACCGAACGACTATTCGAGCAGTGCACCTGAAGGCTTTGGAGCGGATGGAGGCACCAAGGGGAGATCCACAGTCCTTCAGACGATTTGCCGAACGAGTAAGGACACACCTCTTCAACTTGTCCATCATCGGTGAGAATGGACACGCAGACATCATTGAACGCTTAGCCCAAAAGCTTCAATTGACCGACCGACTGGCCTGGAATGACGGACGGGGAGCTGAGCTGGAGCGACGGACGATGAATGATTTTGGAAAATGGTTGACATCGAGAGCCACAGCATATCAGAATGCTTACGCTATTGCGGATGAGCAACACCGTCCAGCCAACAGAAATAGCAGTCTGCCACCGTCTCACCAAGCAACGAATCAGCCTCAGCATAGGAGAAATATCAGGACTTATCACGGTGCAGCCAGTACTCAAGAGGAAACGAATGGACATTCATTAAGAGGAGTCGAACAAAGGGACAGAGAGCCGGCGGAACCTCATTGCCTCAAATGTGAGGGTGGTCACCGCCTAGAAGACTGTTCGTTCTTCAAGGAACTTCCAGTGAGCGATCGTATGACTTTCGCTCAACAACGGGGGCTGTGTTACAGCTGCCTTGGAGTAAGACATGGCGCAGTGAATTATAACTTCAAGAAGGCGTGCGGAGTAGAAGGATGTAAGCTGACTCATCACCATCTTCTACATAGAGAGAGGGCTCAACCGGATAGGCGAGTGCGACCGCACACTCTACACACAGGTCGACGCAGGATCGCTTTCAGGATGTTGCGATTGGACGCATTCAATGTAGAGGGGGAGTACGTACCGGTGAACGTCCTCATGGATGGTGGAAGCGATGCAACTTTCTTTCGTGAAGGCCTCATCCGAGACCTACGACTCGACGGCAGCAGGCAGACATTGTTAGTGGAAGCAGTTGGCGAAGGCTCATCAACACACCTAGACTCCGATTATGTGGAGCTCCGTCTGCGGACCTCATTCGGAGAGACTGTCATCATCAATGGTTCCACAATCGATTCAATCAGGAAGCCGGTACCGATGATCGATTGGGAAAAGATAAGGAAACGTTGGAGCCACATGGAGGACGTACCCTCCCAGAGAAATTGCGGAGGACAAGTGGACATACTGATTGGACTGGACCACGCCACCCTCATCACTCCCACTGAGTCACGTTTCGGAAGAGATGATGAGCCAACGGCTTCAAGGACTCGGCTTGGATGGACACTACAAGGAATCTTAGAAGAGGATGAATCCATCTCAACAGGGGAGATGACTCGCGACATGTTGGACGTGTCTTGCTCTCCTTATGTGGCCACCAGCACCACCTGGTTAGCCGAAGATGACGTCGTACCAGACAGGACCGAATCAGTCAACGCGGTGCGTGGAGGGGTTTATGTGGATGACTACTTGGTCTCAATGGATTGGATCGAGGACGTCGTAGCGCCAGCAAATGAAGTGAAGCTGGAAAATGGAGACTTTAATTCGACCGACAATCGATTACTCGAAGCAGTAGGAAGCAGAATCATATGGGATCCTGCTACAGAGATACTGGAATTTGGCGTCAAGGTGCTGAGTGTGATCTACACTCTAGTCGGGACTTCTGGATTGCCCAACCCATTGAGAGCAGCAGCATCGTTGGTGGTGAGGACGAAGTTCAAGCTTCAGGAGTTCGGTGGTAAGGGACGTCAGCGGAATGATCCAGCCATCGACAAAGAACGGTGGTGGTGGGAGAATTATTTACTGGAGCTGGTCGTGTTTGCCCGTCGCCCGTTTCCAGAAGAAGAGGACCTTGTACGGATCGAACTACGCACACTGGCGGTCGCGTCCAAAGAGGCGAGTACCGCGTTCTGCTATACCCGTGTGGTCTACCAGGAAAATCGAGTGCTGGTCCGGCACGTCTTCACACTGGAATCAAAGGTTGGGCTATCGGGAACAAGACCTGCTCAATTCGTCCAGCCGACGCTAAAGAGGAAAGTAGACAGCCGATCCTTCTGGACCGATCAGGAATGCCGATTAATTCCAGGACGTCCGAAACCCACCGATGCTGCAACCCGTTCCAGTTCAGAAGAGGAGGAGATCCCGAGATGGTGGTCTGACGGTCCAGCTCTTCTTAATGAAGAGGAGCTAGCTTGGCCAGACGATGTACTGTGGATGGCAGCAAAGGAGAAAACTCCGAGCTGTCCAGGTTCATCTAATTTCAGCTGGCATGCAGCCGTCATTCCGTTGGAGAATGATCCAACCATCCTCTCGGGACCTGGCATTCCTCAACCGTCTAGACGAAGAGTTCCAGGGTTACGTGAAACGGGATCAGCAGAATGTCGACCAAGGAGGCCGGAAGAGACTGCACTCTACCTCCAATTCACTGTATGGACCAACTCAGGTGGCTCCTATGGAGCTCTCCATCAGAAGCATTTCGCCGAGGAAGGAATCATCTGGCTCTGCTGGAAGCGGACTCACCGGATCAAGAGAATCCGGATTCGGGGGAGTATGGAGCCACGAAATGATAAGGACAAAACTCTCGGCGAAATATAGAGGGCGCGCGCTTAGTCAGTTGCTGTTTAGCCCCATTACCTCTCCTTTCTGTATATCGTTAATAAGTTTCTTGACAAAGCTCAGCAATGGCTGCTTGTCAGTTGATTGATTGAATAATTTGTGAACGCGTGTGACTTCTTAAAAGGGGTAATTTGTACAAGAATTTTATGTTTGAATTATTGCTGATACCTTTCTGTATTCTTTAGAATATTTTGTGTTGTTGGAACCTTGATTTGAATTTGTCTGACCGTTGCTGTGTGTCTCACCACGAGATAGTTGGTGAGTTCAGGCAGTGTAAAGAGTTATTTGTAATTGTTCTCTTTAACTTATTATGTTTTACTTGTCCCTGTTGAGATTAGGATGTTCTGGGTTTGTTCTTTGGTGACCACTGTGTTACCACCCAGCAGTGAGTCTGTCGTGTACACCCAAGCCTGGTTTCGCACCAGGTATGCATGCACTGAATTATGTTAAATCCCTGTCTTTCTTTAATCGTGTAATGTTGTATTCTAGAATTGGTGATATTGAAGATAACAAATCTGGTTATCACTCGACTTGAATCAGAGTGTTAAGAGAATTTCAAATACAGTCCACTCTCTATACAATCGAGTTATCAAGTATCTTGGTTCTTTTACGAGGCTAGGCTCTTTATCTACGCTAATTTCTAAAGTCTGATTGTCGTTTTTCTCCACGGAGTTAAATTTTTTCAATCTGTCTGAATGAAAAATTAACAATTTCTTCCCGTTTTGAGATATGATTTTGTAGTTAACGTTTCCTTTTCTTTCTGTTATAGAAAATGGTCCTTCCCAGCGTATGTTAAATTTTCCGGGAATATTTGCCATTTCCTTTAACATTACGATGTCTCCTATTCCAAATTCTACTCTTTTCGTATTCCTGTCATAATATTTTTTCTGAATTTCTTTTGCTTCTTCCAGTTTCTCTTTTGTTTTCTCTACCGCGTCGTACCACATTTGTGAAAAAATCATGTTCACATCTGTCATAGCCCGATTTCTGACGGGCTGAATCATATCCTGTGGTTCCGTTGCTTTTCTTCCATACATGAGATAAAATGGACTGTAGCCTGTACTAGAGTGCACCGCTGTGTTGTAAGCAAATGTTGCTGACGGAAGGAAATCAGACCACTTGCTTGGTTCTTCTGATACGTAGCTATTATCTCTGCTAGAGTTCTATTCACTCTTTCGACCATTCCGTCACATTGTGGTCTATAAGCTGTTGTCTCGAGATTCCGTATTGTTTATGCAGTATACTCATGAGGTCAGACTGAAAATTTGTTCCTTGGTCAGTTAATACCTTTTCTGGAATTCCATGAATTAAAATTACATTATTTATTTTGCAAAAGCTCTTGCTACTGTTTCAGCTGTTTGATCTGGCATTGGTACCGTAATTATATATCTTGTTAAGTATTCTCCCATCACTAATATGTATTGATTTCCTTCTTTCCCTGAGTGAGTCAATGGTCCCATGATGTCCATGGCCATGACTTGCCAGACTGTTTCCGGAGGAGGGATAGGGTTTAAAGGTGATTTGTGATTTCCTATTGCTTTTCTTTTGGCGCAGATTTCACATCCACGTACATATTCTTTAATATCTTTTCCCATTTTAGGCCATTTAAATCTACGTTGAATCCTTGCCGCTGTTTTCTTTATTCCTATATGTCCTGCGTATGGACTGTCGTGAAATCTTTGTAAAATCTTTTCTTTTAAGGATTCCGGTACTAGGATTCTTCCTGCTGTCGTTCCTAAGAGACCATTATCTAGTTCAATTACTTCTTCATCGTCATTGATGTTATCGTCTTCTGACAGATATCCTTCGTCACCGTCTTGGGGGCTTTCTTTAATTTTATTATTATTTTTAAAAGTTTTTATTTCTATTTCGATATCGTTTAATAATTCCTCTTTAATTCTCTTTTCTTCTTCATATTTAGTGCGCGCACTTTTACAATATTTATCTTTCTCTTGATACGAATTTTACGTTTGTCAACGCGTTTATTGTTATTTGTTTGTTATTGTTGTTTTATGCGTTGTTGTCGCTCCATCGGTTTCGGGAATTCTGCTAAGGCAATCGGCATTTTGATTTACCTTTCCAGCTCTGTAATCGATTGCGATATCGTAATCTTGCAGGCATAAAGCCCATCTAGCTTATTTTGCTGAAGTTTCTTTCTTTCTAAATAATTCTCTTAGCGGCTTATGGCCACTTAAAACTTGAAATCTTCTTCCGTATAAGTACGGGTAAAACTGCTTTACTGCATGTACAATTGCGTAAGCTTCTTTCTCTATAGTGCTCCAATTTTTCTCGACATCATTAAAATGTCGGGATGCGTACGCAATCACTTCTTCTTTTTCTTCTTCATTTTCTCTATGCATTTGGTTTAATACTGATCCTACACCATATCCTGACGCATCTGTATGAATAAGGAACTCTCGCGAAAAGTCCGGATAGCGTAAAATTGGTGGATTGATTAAGCACTTCTTTAAAAATTGGAAAACATCTTCTTCTTCTTGTTTCCATTTCCACGGAACGTTCTTCCGTGTTAACATCGTCAAAGCATGAGCTTTGATAGCAACATTTTTAATAAATTTGCTGTAATAACCTGCTAGTCCGAGAAAACTCTTTAAATGGCTAATGTTTGTGGGAGTTGCAAAACTTTCGATCGCTTTTGTCTTTTTGGGATCCGGTGTGTTTCCTGTTTGAGATATCACATGTTCTAAATAGTTAACTGATGTTTGCAAGAATGTACATTTAGATATTTTAATTTTTAATCCTGCTTTTCTAAGGAACCTTTTCTTCACAATGTGCTGCTCTAAAGTTTTTGAATATATAATTACATCGTCTAAGTAAACTAACGCAAATTTCTTGATTACCGATTTTAACACATCGTTCATAAAACGTTAAAATGTTGCGGGGGCATTTGTTAACCCGAAGGGCATGCGGTTGAAATGATAATGTCCACTTTCTATCGAAAACGCTGTTTTCGGCTTGTCTTTTTCGTCGATTTCTATTTGCCAATACCCGCTGATCAGGTCGAGTGTTGAAAAAAATTTGGATCCGAATAGATAGTCGATCGTTTCGTCGATTCTTGGAAGTGGGTATTTGTCTTTTGTTGTTTTTGTATTTAACTGTCGGAAATCTAAACAGAAACGGTATCCTCCGTCTTTCTTTTTAGCTAAGTGAATAGGTGTGTTATGTGGGCTAGTGCTTGGACTTATGATTCCGCAGGAAAGCATATCCTCAACTTCTTTTTCTATAAATTTCTGTAATACTTTTGCTTGTCGCCTCGGTCTTTGATATACAATTTGTCCTGTTGTAGGGATTGTATGGTGGATCCCCTTGGCTTTTCCAAGCTCATAGAAATTTTCTGCCATCATATCTTTATTTTTGTCCAATAGCTTTGTTATTTTCTCTCTATGTATTTCCTGGGCTGGATCTTCTATATTTATAGTAGGACCATTGGATTTGAGAGTCACCTCGGCTCCTTTTATTGTTACTTCATACTTCCTAACGTTTTTTATTTCATCGTCTATGGTTATTCTTGTTTTATTTACGACGTAAGATAGTTGTCGTGTTTTACTATTTAGTATTACTGAATTTCTGGTTAAGAAGTCTATGCCTAAAATGCAAGTTTCAGTGAGTTTCAGTATCACATAGAATTGGTGCGTTATTTTATTCTCGTTTGTATCTAAACTCAGAGGAATTTCGTATATTCCCTTGATTCCTATTTCTTGTCCACATATACTATTTAATTTTTCATCATTACTTTCTATTTTATCACTTCTAGTTTCTAAGGGTAATCTTGAAAATAAAAATTCTGATATTGCGCTAACCGAGGCGCCGGTATCTACTAGAGCTTGTGTTGCTACGTCTCCTATTTTGATTGCTACATGAAAAAGTTTATATTGGGGATATTTACATTTTCTTCTTTTACGTATTCTTAATTGCTTCCTTTCCGGCCAGCTTCTCGTTGAAAGCTGTCGAGTCTGTATCTTTGAAACTGCGTGTTTGGTTTGTTGTCGTAACGAAGATAACTTTGTTGATTGTATTTCATTTGCTTTTGTTTGTGATTAACATCTCTGTTGGTTCTCCAGCACTGTCTTGCTAGATGTCCCTTTTTGTCGCAAATGTAACATCTTCGTGATTCGTAAGATTTTTGATTGCCCCAGTTAGAATATTGATTTGGGTCTTGGTATGAAGTTTCTCTGCTGTAAGTTCTTCTTCGGTCTGGAGTTTGGCTTCTGCTTCTCTGGGGTGAGTCGTTTCGGAAACGCACTACTTTTCTAAATCCGGAGTTATTTCCTCTTGAACCGGAGACCGCTACTCTGTTAAACGCTGCTACTGTTTTTGTTTCCAGTCTTGGGTTTTCAGGATGATTGATACCTGTGGCCACCATCTAGGCAATGATTTGTTCCAGGTTGTTGATATTTCTGCGTTCTTCTCGTTTTCTTTTGAAATTACTGTAACAGCAGAAGTTAGGTCTTTATTCTTTGATATATTCTTGATTTCTACTATCTTTTCGCATTCCTCAGCCATGTCTATTAACTCCGCATAAGTCGCATTATGAATATTTGGTCTATTCCATACTAAATCTGCTATTGCTGTCTTTAGACCATTTAGTAAGACGTCTTTTTTAGTTTCATTTTTTAATGCTATAACAGTTGCGTTTACGCTTGCTGCCGCATTTTCACCATAAGCAATTTTATAGTAGTCATCGATTCTTATTTTGAAATCTCTGACCCTTTTTGATTCTTCCTGTGTCAGAGTTTTAAGCTGTTCCTTTTTTCTTGCCTTAGTTGTGTTATCAGCGAGGCCATCTTGTATGTTATTTTTCCATGTCTGGTAGTTCACTTTTTGGGCTGGAGTTAATGAATCGTTGAAATTTGCCGCAGATTTAATTAATTTTTCTTGGAAAAAACGTAGTCTTTGTTCGTTCGTCCATCCTGCGTTTGTTGCTATTCTTTCGGCTATTTTGAACCATTCTTCTATTGCTAGTTTATCCTCTATCTCGCCTGTAAAAAAAGGTATTTCTTTCTTAGCTGTTTGTGCATTTATAACACCGAGTCCATTCTCCAAAATTCGGGCTTGTCTTTCCACCGCTGTTCGCCAGGCATTTACTGCTGCTTGTGTTAATGCCATCTCTTCGTCGAAAAATTGAGCTGGTATGTATGGTTGTACTTGGTTGTCTAGTACCTCGGTTGGGTCGAATAACTGTCCAAGTCCTGTGGATTGTCGCTGGTTTTGTTGTACTTCTGCCTCTTCTTGTTCTTTTTCCATATCTTCTTCTTCTTCTTCTAGGTTATCTTGTTCTTCGTTATCCTCTTCTTCTTCTCCGAGTGAGTCGTCGTCTTCTATGTCAACGTTATTTTGTGGTTGATAATTTTTAAGTAGGTCTTTTAATTGGACGTTCAAAATATTTGTTTCTTTTAGCCGGAGCCGTTAATTGTATAACAACTTTGCACTTGTTACACTGTCCTACTGTGGCGTATGCTGAATGCGAAACAGTTGCGTTACAGTTTGCACACTGACTTGCGAGTTCTTCTAAGTTACGCTGTGGTGCTGCCTGAGCCTGGGCTTGATCTAGAGCTTGAGCTTGATCTTGAGCTTGAGCTTGAGCCTGATCGTTTTCTTCGGTGAAGTCAAATAATTCACTAACGCGATTTGTCTTTATTGGTACAGGGTTAAGGAGGGCAAAATTATCGTTTTCTAGGGTCGACGGTGTTACTTTTTCTTGTTTCTTTTGCTTATATATAACAAAATTGGGGTCTAGTAGGTCTTTATATTTTAATTCAAGGCCTGCAATATCTGCCTCTAGTTGTTCGATTTCTCTAGAATCTCCCTCTTTTGGGCGATGTTGTCTACCTTTTATATAATCGATTCTGAGTTCAGCCGATGCTAGCTCCGCTTTGACTTTTTTCTTTAATCTCTCTAGTTCCGCGGGTGTTAATATCTCTTTTGTCGGAGAAGTTTCGGCCTCTCCTGTCTGCGATTTTGACTTACGGAAAAATTGAGGGATTTTATTTATTACTTACATCGGAAACGAGATGATCGTAATCTAGTTGGTCTTACAAGGTTAGTAAGGTTGGCACGTTCACCAATTGTAATGCACTTTTATGGACGAGTAAAAGTACGTTGCGCTTACTTAAAGTTCAATAGACACAGACAATTTTAAGAGAACTAGTTTATTTGTATATTACCACTTGAAGATATTGTAGAGAGGAGTTAATACTCAGCAGACTGACTGACTACTCGATCTTTTCAGTGGCTTTTTATACTCCACAATTTACATAGAATTTGTCATGCAACAAACGCTCCTCGGATAAAGGAAGACGTGAGTAGGGGAAGGACAGAGGACGTGGATAGAGGAAGGAAATGTTGACGTGGCCAAAGGAAGGATTCAGAGACGTGGCCAACGGAAGGTTGTGTGGATCCGTAGCCATAAGAAGGTGAGCAGAGTGCGACCTAATATCGGCGCACTACAGTAACCCAAATCCTAAAGCCTGGAAAAGCAACAGAAAAGGCTGATTCATACCGTCCGATTTCCCTGACCTCCTTCCTGACGAAACTTGGATTGATCCTGGAAAAAATGATCAGTAACAGAATAAAATGGTATTTAGATAAACACACATTCCTACCCAAGCACCAGACCAGATTCCGTCGAGAATGTACCACTTCAGACAACTTATTCAATTAGAAGCAACCATAAAAAGCGGATTCAATCAAACCCACCCCACAACAGCGATCTTCCTTGACCCCGCCAAAGCATATGACGAAACCTGGATCACAGGCCTGCTCTATAAAATCACCAAACTGAAAATCAAAGACACGACATTGAAATTGCTCAACAACTTCCTCACAAACAGATCACTAAGTGTTAAAGTAGAAAACGCCATTTCAAATATCCGTACCCTACATAAAGGAGTCCCTCAGCCAAGGCAGTGTTTTCAGCCCCCTCCTCTTTAACATCATGATGGCCGATATTCCACAGCCCGGACCACGAGACAAGCTTTCCCTTTTCGTTGACGACATTGCTATTTACACAAAAACACCGTCAAAACCAGAAGCCCAACCCATCCTCCAAAGATATGTAAATAGAATTGAACATTGAACATTGGCAAATACCTGGAAATTTAAATTCTCTGTCCCAAAAAGCGCTATCATTAGTTTCACAAGAAAAAGACTAATTGAAATAGACCCAGTTATCTACCTCAACGGAACCCGGATTACTCCTGTCAACCAATACAAATATCTAGGCGTAATCCTAGTTTCTAAGTTAAACTGGGATGCACACATCAACGATATCCTACACAGCATCAATTGGAAAGCCAACCTACTAAAGCTCCTGATGTATGGCAAATCTACACTCAATTAATACAGGGTTATTAATCAGAATTTATATGGCCCTTATTCGCAGTAAAATCGACTATGGCTCTATTATCCTTTCATCCATGAACAAATCTAAGCTCCTGAAATTAAACAATCCCAAAACACAATACTACGAAACATTCTTGGATGTCTTAAATCTACACCTACTGCTCTTATTTACATCTAATCTGGACTAACACCAATAAAACACAGGTGGGACCTGCTCAGCTCCAGATACCTCATGAAACTGAATGAGAGAACCGGGAACCCGGCATACACAACACTATACAACTTTCCACCCAACACAACTGGCTGGAAACTAAGAAGCACACCGGCAGTGATCCCACACCTAAAAATGATCCAAACAAACATAGAAGAAGCCTTAACCACCGTACCCAGTAGACTACCATGGATAGAACCCCTCCCACCCTGGCAGCTATTTGAAATAAAAACCCAACTGCTCCTAATATAAAAAAAAGTTGCCAGGAACAATCCACAACTTACTCAAGAATTTTTCAGGAAATTCACTGAAAATGCAACAGACTCAGTCCTCCTCATATTTACAGATGGATCATGTCACCAACTTCAAAAAGTTCCATCTTGCGGCTTCTTCATTGCTAAATTACAAGAAAGGAAAGCATGGGTATTAGAAAAATATACCTATAAATTTATATTTTATTTAAATAATTATTATTTATATAAAATATCACTCAAATTTGTTTACTTACTCGACTGGCAAGATATTATAATCATAACTGACTCCAAGTCAGCAATTCAAGCAGTCACACTTTAAATGGGAAGCCAGCTCAATAATCCCTGAAATTATTGAATTAATAAAAAACTTGAAAAAAGCAGGAACGCAAATATATCACCTTTCTCTGGATTCCAAGTCACTCAGGAATCTATGGTAACGAAATTGCCGATGAATTAGCAAATAAGACCAGAACCGATCCAGATCATGGTTGTAGATATAATGGTTCCCATAGTCTCTGTGTTATAAGGTTCCATAAGGCAGCTGATTTTTTTGTGATCTTTGGTTACTGCGACAGCCCCGTGACCTGGTGTTGGAAGGGTGAAAACTAACACTGAAACAACACTGAAATTCCCTAGTAATCAAAACAAAGTAGTAGGGCTATGATAAACATGCGTAAAACAGATTGATTTATGAATTCCAATTGATTAATTTCAGATTACAAAAATAAATAAATTTAATTTTACTACTATTTATATTGGTTAAAATGAAATATGAACCGTGATTGGAATCGAACCTCGGATCGGATCCCGAATTTATGAGCTAGACGCCTTAGCCATTATACCATGAGTTGAGATGATATAACTATAACAACATTGGTAGCGACTATTCCCTGTGTGTTAAATCTCTTATAGACATGGAATTATTCATGTAAGTTAGAGATTGTTTGTGCAGATGGAAGCACTTTTGTAGTAACCATGCACTGAGGGAAGATCATTGACGGAGAACTTTCAATTTTTTTCTTATGGGACCTTATAACACAGAGACTGGGAACCATATATCTACAACCATGATCCAGATGGCTTGACGATGACTTACAACTCTAACATTAAAGAAACCCTTTCAAAACACAAAAACAAACATAAAAAAGAAACATTTGTCAAAATAAAGGCACTATCAACGTTCCTGGCGGTGACAAACCGTGAAACCGAATAGACATGAAAATGTTACCTTGCGTCATCCACAAGAAAAGATATATCCAAAAAGCCCTCCTGAGGCTTAGAAGTGGCCACAACAAACTCAAATATTTTACCAACAAATTGAACACTGAAATCTCACCGTATTTCCCAAGTGGCTGCCAAGAAATCGAAAACAATACCCACATCCTCATCGAATGTCCACACCACGCGAGCGCGAGAAACCCACTGATGGACTTCCTTGTAGAGCTGGTGATAATTCATGTGAAATATCGATGTATCGCTTTTTTGATATATCACGACCAACATCGAAAAATATCGATTATCAAAATTGAAATGATATTTTTTAGGCCTAGAATTAATAAAAATTGACATCCTGTATTCTGGGGCGAGTCAAGTGAGCAAACAGTAGAATCTGGTGAAACAAAGTTTCCCATAAGACTCTGTGTAAAATGTAGTACGGACTTTTTGCCGCCAGGCGGACACAACAAATCAGTGAAATCAGGATATTTTAGGCCTTTTGTTACTTTTCACATATCAGAAAGCAGACGACCAAAAAGTGAGCACATTTTCAACAAGTATTACGTTGCTTGAGTGTTAAAGAAAATCAGATCGAACAGGCCCGTCAAGTCAAAAATCAAACGAAACAGACGAAACAGACCAATCCTGTTTCTACTGTTTGCTCACTTGACGCGCCCCTGTATGTTTTTTATGCGCAGTTTTCCTTTGTATTTGTCTTTTACAGTGGAAATCAAAGTCAAAGAAATAACTTAAAGATGGATGCTTACCAGATAAAATTGGGAACTTGTGGTGAAATTTGCGTGTGTCACTGTTCCAATCATAATTGGATTTTTATGTAAGTACAATATTAAACACTGTTTTATTTTCTTGCGCTGAAATTTTCTTATTATTCTTTAGTTTTACTTGGAAAATGGGTAGCCCTATATGAAACCACTTTACCAAATTGAAAAAATGTGTTTGCGAACTTGGACAGACTGTTGCACAACCACATGAATGTGTATTTTCTCAACTAAGAGCTAAATGTTTACTTTGTCGTATGCTGGTGAAACACAGTGGCAACACATCGAATGCTGTGACCCATTTAAGAATTCACCACAACGACATATATCTTGAACTGTTGCCTAAATTCATGAAAAAAAAGAAAAATTTGAAACGACTAGTAGAAGTAGTGTGTAGAAAGCTTCTGGATGACAAGGATTGTGACTCATGCGATGCAATTGGTAATTGAAACAATATTCTAAAGTGTAATTTATACTCAATTTAATTAATATCTAAATGGGCTTTGTTTATAACAATCTGCAGATGTAGCTGAAATACAATTTGAGGGGGATTCACACACTACTCTGGATGGATCTAAATCTTGAAATGTAAATTTCTAACTCATCCTCGTCAGGTATTTTCTTTTTATTGCAGTTGTTATGTACATGACTCCTATCTAAGTCTTTTATTTCTGCATTACAGATCTAGCTTGTTATCCTGCCCGTTCTGAAAAAATGGCATCAGTCAACAGAGCTGTCCTGCTTTTCATAGTTCGAGGAATGCATCCACTATCTTTGGTAGACAGCTGCCATTTTACCACTCTCGTCAAAGCTTTAGATCCTAGAATTGAATTACCATGCCGGTCGACATTAACGACAGTTCTTTTGCCAAATTTGTATGAAGAGGCTAAAAGAAAGCTGCAATCAGAGATCGACTCGGTTGATCACGTCGCTTTGACTGCGGATGGATGGACTTCAATTACTGGAGATTCTTATGTTACGGTCATTCATTTCATTAGCAACCAGTTAAAAATGCTTACCCGTGCCCTAACAACTTCTGTCATGCCGGAGTCCCATACAAGTTAGAACCTCTGTGAGTTTCTGAAGAGAGTAGAGCATGATTGGAGATTGGTTGGTAAAATCGAGGCAATTGTCACCGATAATGCCGCTAACATGAAGGCAGCTGTTCAATTAGGAAGCATGTCCCATGCTTCGCCCATACATTAAACTTTGTCGTAACTGATGCTCTTAAAAACAATAGCAAATTGAACGAAATATTTTTGAGATGCCGATCACTGGTAAAATTCTTTAAACATTCAAGCAAAGCAAACAGTCAATTGAAAAAGATGGCGAAAATGGCGAAAATGGCGAATCTAACGATTACAACATTGAAACAAGAAGTAGCAATGCGATGGAACAGCACTGTAATAATGCTTCGAAGCACCGTTATTCTTTCAGATACAATCGCAGCAGTTTTGGCTCTAATTAAAAGAACTGACCTCCTTTTAGACGACAAAAAACTACTCATAATAAAGGTATATTTTTGTAATTTTTAAACTTAAACACTGTAAACTAAAGTAAAAATTTTTGCTTTGTAGGGGGCAATTGCTATATTAGAACCATTCGAGGAAGCAACGAAAGAATTAAGTTCTCAATGTTATCCGTCGTTATCAAAAGGTATTCCAATGGTTCATATTCTGTTAAGCAGCATGGAAGGAGATTTATCTGATATTTCTGAAGAAAATGACTTACTCAGCGGAAAACTTAAAAATTCGTTTCGATAAGATCGAGGACGTGCCATCCAAAGCACACACAACATATCTCGATCCTAGGTAAATACAAGTGTCCCGTAGTAAAACCCAATACCTCTTTTTACCTTTGGATGTTATTTTAATAATAGATTCAAGAAAGCGTATTTAAAAAAAAAAGCAGTTCTGCCGCGGAGAATTCTCTTGATAGATAGCTGAGAAATGTCAGGTCTTTGAGACTCAACGAAGAAAATCTTCTCTGAAATGTGCCCAGCCGAACTTCACTCAGCCCTGCTTCAATTTTTAGAAATTTCCACAAAGAAACTGTAAGAAAAGCAAACGCACAGAAAAGAGGTGGTGATCGAGAACAGCACAGTCAACAATATCCTTGTCATCAAAGAATACAATGATTGGCCTCTTTTGGACAGCGTCAATCCACTTCAATAGTGGAAAAATAGTCAGAGTGATGGGGTAATGCTTCCTGTGGTTAAAGTTGTAAAAAAATATTTCTGTATTCCAGCTACATCCGTCCCATCGGAACAAATATTTTCCAAAGCTGGACTTATTATTACAAAACAACGTAATGCTTTAAAACCAGAAAATGCTGATATGCTTATCTTTTTGAACAAAAATGTTTAAAGTGTTCACTTCTTTTTTATTTTCATCGTTTATCTGAATTGTTTTGCATTTTTATACAAATTTCGTTGTTGATAGGACTCAGTAATGGCATTGACAATACACATTAATTGTTTTCATCTTTTCAATTTCATATTTCTGTTTTATTTGTTTATGAACTTTGGCAACGCTGCTTATTTAAAATATCGATAGATCGATACTACCCGATGTTTCCCTGAGATATATCAAAAAGCGATATTCGATAAATATCACCAGCAGGGTTGGGAACCGATACTTAGAAAAACTATTTTCGATAACGATACCGATAGGCCTACCCAGTCTTTTTTCTATTTTCGATTATCGGCCGATAATGCTTTAAAAAATATCGGTATCGCGATGAACGATGATTTTGCGATGAAATTTTTAAAATAACCTAAAAAGTTTTCGGGCTCAATTTCAAGTTTTTCAATTCGCGGAAGTTACTGGGAAAGTTAAAGCAGATGTGATGGGAATTACCAGCCGTTTTTGCTTGGCAATTAAAAGTAAAAAATTGAGGATTGAAAAATTTTTGGTTTGACTCATTTTGAGTCTTAAAAAAGCAAAATATGTACTAATTTTACGCCTGCTACTTGTAAAATTAAAAAAATCTATCGGTATCGGCTATTTCATCGATCGATGGTTTTCCGATTATCGATCGATGACCATTTTAAAATGTATCGGCCGATAATCGGGAAATTTTGAAAAAATATTTACGATGATGTTTTCATCGAGTATCGAAACGATAGTCCCAAACCTGATCACCAGCTCTATTTCTTGTATCGCAGAAGCTCCCCCTAGACGTACCAACAATAACAGGACTCAACAATTCTATCCTTAACTTAAACACACACAAAAACAAATACCAAAACTCCTTATCACATACCTCACAGAAACTAAACTGATCAATAGACTGTAAACCAGCAACCCCTCCCCCTCTCTCCTCTTTAAAATAATTAAATCGAGACCCCCAACCAACCACAAGAAAAACGGTGTGTAAGGGTTTCCTCTGGAATCCCGTAATCTGCAACCATTGGCGCATTCGCGCCATGGCCAGAGACATCTAAGGTCTCAAGTCAAGTCACGGAGGAAGAGATGAAGGAGGAACATCGACTAGTTATGAAAGTGACTCCACCAGTGTCCCTATCTAAAAAGTTGCCAGATTTCGGGAACTAGACCTAATGACCAGTATTGCCAGTTCTAAGAAAAAACAGCCGGAAAGTGTTTGTTTTGATTTAGGTCCCTGGTTGTCGAAGTTGGAATCAAGGGCGAAATGAAAGATTTTGAATTTGAAAGATTGAATTTATCGGATTTTATTATCTTTAAATCTGCAGTCAGGATTGCCGAGGGGTCCAAGGCGCTGCGTTCAGGTCGCGGTACAGTCTTCTGGGCGAGGGTTCGAATCCCTCTTCTGACACTCGTTCATGGCACTTTTCATATTATCGTTTTGCATTCGTCTACCATAAAATTTTTCTTGTGACATTCTTACAGTCAATTAAGCAGATGTGGCCGAGTGGTTAAGGCGACTGACTAGAAATCAGTTCCCTCTGGGAGCGTAGGTTCGAATCCTACCATCTGCGCAGCGTTTGGAATCTTTTCTTTACAGAACTGCATTTTTACATTATGGCGCCCGAAATCCAAGTACTTCAAAGGGATGTCTCTCACGACGACTTCAATGAAACTTAGTCGACTGTATGAGCGATGAATAGTTTTTTGTAATTCTGTATGTTTAACTTCCCCTTGAAAGATTCAGTAATTTTAATATTAGTTTTATCAAAAACTTAAATTCTTAAAATGTCACAGTTTTGAAAGAATTTGATGTATTTTTCAACAAGAACGCCTCCAAACCCATAATACGAACCAACTAGCTATAAGGCATGATAGAATCCTCGGCTGATTAACTACAAACAACAGTACCCACCATAGGTATTGGCTCACCCAATCCAAATTTCAGTGTTTTAATCCGCGCGAGATAGGCCTTCCAGCGAAAGATTTTTCTAAATACTAATTTTGATCGTAAAAAAAATCACGTTGGTGGTTTTTATTACAAAAAAAAGGGGCCGGACTTAATCGTTCTGATTTTTAATTGGGTAATTATTGAAGGGTTTTATATGATAATCAATAGACATGAGGTTTTCAGCCTTTGTTTATTTTGGCGTGGTTTGGAGTAGGGTTTGTATGGGCACTTCGATGAAAATTAGTATTTAAAAAAATGTCCGCGCCAGACACCATAGGGCCTATTTTGCGCGGGTTAAAACAATGAAATTTCGATTGAAGCTAGCCAATACCTATGGCGGGTACTGTAAGCTTCAAGGAACTGGACATTCCGACAGTGTCGAATTTACTTCTCCGTCATTTTGGTCGAGAAACAGAGAGATTCTAGTGCTTCCGTTTACAGAGGCAGAGTTCATGAAGATTTTGACATTGAATTACACACGAAAATCCATTTGAAAGACATGTTTCCTTAATTTGGCTTAATCCGGCAACTGCAGTAGAAGGACAAAACGACATACTACAAGATCGTTGACTGGACTACAGTTCAATGTGTTCCATACGGAATACATATACTAAAATTGGAACGATACAGAGAAGATTAGCATGGCCCCTGCGCAAAAGCTGGGGCGTAATCTTCTCTGTCCCGGGGGGAAAAGGGGGAAAAAAGAGGGGGGAAGGGGGAAGAGAAGGGGGAAAAGAGAAGAAATGGCGCACACGCGCTCTTCGTTTGTTTTTCCGGCATTCGAGCGGACGATTTCTTTTTGAATTTCCACTGAAATTCGATTTGAATTTGGCGTCCGAGTCGCGAAACTCTCCTCTTTTGTTTCTGGCCACCCTCGGCCATTTTGTCGCCTTGGCAATCTGAGCTGTTGTTGTTTGTGATCGATAGCCTTCTGACGTCTGACACTAGAATTCGTGTGGGTTTTGCCTTTTGGTTTCACGATAGCAAAAATTCCTCGATCAGACAGGTATTTCATTTACATTTGATGATATGCATTGAATTTAGTTAATATTAATGAAGAACAAAATTTCTGTTTTAGGGTTTTAAGACAATCAGATGACAACAATGAGGCCAAGTCCACCTGACTGCATCACTTTGGAGATATTCTATCAAAAAAAATGCATAAGAGTACAGGTATTTCCTTACATTTGCGTCATAGGTCTTGAATGTTGCCAATATTAATGAGGACAATTTTGTTGTTGTAGGGTTTCAAGACTATCAGATATCAGTGCGTGGCCAAGACCACCTGACTGCATCACATTGGGGAATTTATGGCAGCGATACAGCATTAAGAAAAAAGCCAGCCCTTGCTGACATGTTCCGTGTGCTAAAGCAGTTAAAGCATCAGCTCACTTCCAAGTCTGTGTGCTGTGTTATCTATTTGACCCTAGCTCGAGCAAAAATTAAAAACATTGCATCTTGGCCAGAAAACAAGCATTATGTTTACACGATCAACTTGTTAACCAGCTTGGCCTGTTGCTGGATATTACACAATTCACAAACCACTTTGATTTGTTTTGTTGTTGTGATCAACTTGAATAAATAAACGACTTAGTTTATTGCTAGTAAAGAGGGTTTATAGACGCAGGTTGTTTCATATCATCTGTATTCGTGATGTTAAAAACGGTTAATGTTAAAAACGGCAATTGAGTAAAACAACGGAAGACAAGCAGTCGGTTGAATTGTCAATTGAGTTAAACAACGGAAGACAAACAACGATTAAATAACATCAGGGTGATCAAACAGGTAAAACTTAATTAGATGGATGGCCGCCTTGGCCAGCATTTCTCATATCCGCCAACCACTCCTCCTTTGACTTTCCCTCACTCACCGAGCAAAATCTTTTCCCCTTGAACTGGGTGTGGCCATCCGAACTCATCGGCATATGGCACTTGGTACACGAATACTCTTTTCGGGGCTTCTTAACTTGGGCCGCATCTCCTTTCAACTCCTTGGTTCTTTTTCTCCACTGGGTGGTTCTTGAAATTTTCTTTGGTGGCTGACTCTCATCTTGGATGGTCATAGCAGCTTCGAGTTCAGAATTAGCTTCTCCCAACGTTGGAAATGTTATCTTATGCTGTCTCACCTATGCAGATTATAGTTTAAAATGATGCGTATTGTTAAGGAATTATAGAAATTACCTTTGCAAGCCCAGTGCAATCTGAGGGTTCGGCAAATATCATAGGGTTTACTGGCGTCTTACCAGCAGCAGACAAAACCTCCAGACTTTTTGATGGCGGAAGGGCTGTCGCTGACAGAATAGGCGGTGTACATAAATTTGCCCCTTGAAGCAGTAGTTGAATCTCAGAACACCTTGTCCTATCCTTTAACCTGCAGAAAAAATAAATTGTAAAACAAAATGAAAAAGTTTAAACACGAAAAAGAATCATGAGTTACCACAAGCTCAAAGTCGTCTCATTAATTTGATAGAGTGAAACGCCGGTTCTTTCCATTATTTGAGGGCATCCCATGACGCGATTTCTTATTTCGTTGTATCTCTGCACAATTTTCGCATAACGCGAAACATAAGGCGCCTTCTGTGGAGAGGTGATCAAAATCGAAAGTCGCGTGCAGATGACTTCCACGACGCGGCTTTTCCGTGGGGAATGCGATGGTGCACCAGCAGTAATAAAACAACGTTTCATGGCCTCTTGGCCAACGTGACCACTCGGATTTTTGGATTTACAAAATCGGCCCTGGTCACGCTTCACAGCTTTCGTGAACGTCAGCGGTTTTTTATCATAATCCGACAGATTTTCATACATCTGAATGAAAGTTTCGGCATCCTTGTTTGAAAACGCGAGACTGGAAGACTCTAATAGAAATACGGCCATTTTGTCTACAAGATTCCAACCAGGAATCGACTTTAAATCTGAGCTGACGTCACTACCAGTATCTTCATCCGACAGCTGACTATAAAATAAAAAAAACACTGTAATTGATGATTTATAAAACCTCTTATACTAGAAAATATATACCTGTTTACAAAAGAACCACACGCAATCTCAAGCTCTGGATCGAAGTCCTCTGTTTCAGCTGGGGAAAAAAAAATCTCGTCTTCGCCGATACCTTCATCAATATCTTTGTCGACGTCTAGGGAGAGAGTTTGGGCGTTTTCACCATACAAGTATTCAACTCCTAGTAATTCTCCGCGATAACTTGAAGGCGGGCGAAAACACGGATCTAGAGGCACTCCCATCACAGACGAAGAAAGCAGATGTAGTTTGTTTTTTAGAGCAATGTCGAAAGAGCGTAATGGTGAAACTGGCGCGTCAATTGAAGACGAAGTTCTTGCCGTGTTCCACCTTGTGATTCCGTCTAGAAGGAACGCTTGAAAATGCACGTCATTGGCCGATGTTCCTACGATACCACAGAGAAACGATGAAATAAATGTTGGCATTAATAAATGGTACGTTCACACTTACCAGGGATGAAATTCTTGATGTGGCTATGAAAACTTTCTAGCGAGGTGGTTCCTCTTCCGCAGCGATAAACCGGCAGCAAAATACCTCCTTTTTCGATCGATCCTGTCTTTGTGTACAGAAGAACGCCGACCGGATCTTGCAGACACTGGATGTGTTTGATTTCAGTATCCAAAATTTCAAATGCATTTTCCCTAAGGATTGGGACTCCCAAAGTATCCGTCAGATCAGTGAACGATGAAAACAGTTCTTCGAGAAGATTGGTCGTATTCTCCACTCCTCGAGTCTTCCGTCGACAATGTCGAGCCAGCTCCTGTTTAGATATAGATTTGAAAACAGTTTCCGGCGATGGTTGTCTTATTCCAGCAAGCTTCAATTCGCCGCACTTGGCCTTCTTCAGCAATTCTACATCACAGAAATCCCATTCGAAAATGGCCGTCGAAATTCGCGCCATGAAGATGCCGTACAGTGGGTGAGACTCGTTTGTTGAAGCGGAAGCAAGTCGGCGCATGAAATGCCAGGAATCTAGCCGAATTATCAAGTTGTCCCATAGATTGAACATCGTTGTGAATTTAGACGAACAGCAATCCCGATCGGTGTACAGCACAAGGGGATCGGGCTGACCAGCAGTGTGAAATCGATCCATGAGGCCTTGAGCCATTCTATCCAAATTTGATAGAGATTCTGAGGTAGTCAAGATTGAAAGTAACACTTCGCCCTTCTCGTTCCCTACATTAGTGCACCATGATACAGAATTGGCTGAGGCCCCCTGTAGTTTACGCGTAATTTTCTTTGTAGAATCAATCTTAAGAATCGTCCCATAAATTGATGTGGCACTTGCTTTGAGTGTTTCTAATCGAGACCAAACATCTCTAATATAAACGGCCAAGAACCATTTGGGAGTGGGCGGGCTTTTAAAAGTCGGTGGCGCCTCATACACAGGAGTCGGAAGCTTCAATCGTTCTTTTTCTTTTTTGTGCCGTTGGCAATCCGATAAGTAAATGACGGTGCTTCTCATCCATTCTTCTGATTGCAGCTCATGGATATCATTACTCAATGCCGTTGTGCTATTGCCTAAAGTTCTGGCTCGCATTAAAGATACGATAGCTTTGTCGCAAGCAAACTTCCGAGTCAAAACAATTCCAAACCGGGCTTTATGGTCTTCAGTCAGTTGCTCAATTAGGCGATGATCGTACGAAATAAACGTCCCTTTACATGAGGAACATTCCAAGTACTCTGCCGCTAGGTAGTACCGGTTCTTGAGGTCAATTACGGATCGTACTCGATGATAAAGTCCCTTGGAAGTCAATGAATGGCGAACGCAGCATGGACATTTGAAGTCAAACAGCCACATTTTACGTGGCATCCAAAGAAAGACTCGCTTGTAAAAATAAGAACCCAATGAGGGAAGGTTTCTCGACGGAGCCTGTGGATGTGGTGGATACCACCAATTTTTCAGGTCGGTCACCAGGAGACCCTTAGAAGCGAAGAGATGTTGGCCGATCCATTGCCAGTCAATTGGGTCAATAGTTTGACGCCAACCTGAGGGTAAGCGGTGTGAAAAGTCCGTTTTCCTATGAGGGGACTCCATAATTTTCGTGACTGCGTTGGACGTTTCTGAATCATTCTTGACAGCTGGATGAAGGGAGCTGTGTGCAGATGAATTGTAGCTCTGAATCTGAAAAACAAAACAATGAATATATTTCGACTGCAACAACTAACAAAATGTCAACCGACATGCTTACCTGAGATGAAGTTGATGAGGTTGCTAAAGCCTCCTCTTTATCATCATCCAAGGTCTCAGACTGAAAACTGTTGATATGAATCTGTAATAAAGATAAAATTATTATTTCTGTGAACCATACTTCATCGATAAAGTGTGTGTTGAAATACTTACATCATGAGATAAAGGTGTGGATGTTACAGGGGCCTCTTTATCATTACTCACACTCTCTGAACGAGCAGGGCAGCAGCTCTGAACCTGAAGTAAAGATGCAATGAAAATTGTACGAACAATACAAAACAAAATGACTGAATTACTCACAGTTGATGCTAGTGCCGTTACACAGGTCTCTTGATGATTCACTTTCTCTGAACGAGAGCTGCCACTCTGAATCTGAAATGAAGGAAATGAAAAAGTTGATGACCGGTACAGAATTTATAACCACATCATAATAACATACCTCTTTTACATGGTAATTGCACAAGCAAGTTAAATCTCTACCTAATGCATCCTTTCTGCTATTTTTAAGAGGACAACGATCGATTTGATTGATTACTTTCGTCCACTTGGAATTCGGTGGAGGTTTCTGGCCTTGTCCAAATTTAAAATTGTTATTAGCATACTCTTTCAGTCTTTCTCTCCATTCACTGTCCGATTTGACCTTCTTGGGCATCTTAAAAATCAGTTTATCGGGCTTTACTAAGATATTGTACGGTTAAAAGAACCAGATGTCAGAATACAGAACGAACACGTCGTCAATTCAAGAAACGCTCCTCTTAAAAAACCAACTGACAGCAGGGGGGTGGGCAAAGAAGACGAGTTTACGATCTTTTAATCGTCGAAAATCGCATGAAATGGAATAAAAAATAGATCAATGAATAGGGAATTCAATTTTCAATAAAGTGGATGACGGAACTTGGGTGATTAGATGCCGATTTAAGAGTCAATTTCAAGAAAAAGAACTTTTGATCGGGGCCCAAGCGGCAGATATCTGAAACTGTTCCAAATTTGTTCCAAATTGTTTCAATTGTTTCAAATTTGTTTCAAATTTCAATTTGTTTCAATCGTTCCAATTAAACAGCGAAGATCGGCTGCAAAGCTGCGCAAGGATGACACGCAAAATCGTGAAGCGTTCCACATTTTTTGTGTGAAGAATAAAATTTTCTTCGGAACTTTACATAGATACTATTTGGAAACTTTGAAATCAACGATAAAAACCTCCTTAGCTCAGTGGCAGAGCACTAGTCTTGTAGGAATAAAAGTAACTAGGGGACATGAGTTCAATTCTCATTGGGGGCATCGTTAGGTCAATACTCATCATGGAATCTTGATGAAAGATTTATATAAAACCGTTTTGAATTTGAGAGATTGAATTTATCGGATTTTATTATCTATGAATTTGCAGTCAGGATGGCCGAGTGGTCCAAGGCGCTACGTTTAGGTCGCAGTACAGTCCTCGGGCGAGGGTTCGAATCCCTCTTCTGACACTCGTTCATGGCACTTTTCATATTATCGTTTTGCATTCGTCTACCATAAAATTTTTCTTGTGACATTCTTACAGTCAATTAAGCAGATGTGGCCGAGTGGTTAAGGCGACTGACTAGAAATCAGTTCCCCTCTGGGAGCGTAGGTTCGAATCCTACCATCTGCGCAGCGTTTGGAATCTTTTCTTTACAGAACTGCATTTTTACATTATGGCGCCCGAAATCCAAGTACTTCAAAGGGATGTCTCTCACGACGACTTCAATGAAACTTAGTCGACTGTATGAGCGATGAATAGTTTTTTGTAATTCTGTATGTTTAACTTCCCCTTGAAAGATTCAGTAATTTTAATATTAGTTTTATCAAAAACTTAAATTCTTAAAATGTCACAGTTTTGAAAGAATTTGATGTATTTTTGAACAAGAACGCCTCCAAACCCATAATACGAACCAACTAGCTATAAGGCATGATAGAATCCTCGGCTGCTTAACTACAAACAACAGTACCCACCATTGGTATTGGCTCACCCAATCCAAATTTCAGTGTTTTAATCCGCGCGAGATAGGCCTTCCAGCGAAAAGATTTTTCTAAATACTAATTTTGATCGTAAAAAAATCACGTTGTTGGTTTTTATTACAAAAAAAAGGGGCCGGACTTAATCGTTCTGATTTTTAATTGGGTAATTATTGATGGGTTTTATATGATAATCAATAGACATGAGGTTTTCAGCCTTTGTTTATTTTGGCGTGGTTTGGAGTAGGGTTTGTATGGGCACTTCGATGAATATTAGTACTTAAAAAAATGTACGCGCCAGACACCACAGGGCCTATTTTGCGCGGGTTAAAACAATAAAATTTGGATTGAAGCTAGCCAATACCTATGGCGGGTACTGTAAGCTTCAATGAACCCTATTCATTAAGCCCTCCTGAGGCTTAGAAGTGGCCACAACAAACTCAAATATTTTACCAACAAATTGAACACTGAAATCTCACCGTATTTCCCAAGTGGCTGCCAAGAAATCGAAAACAATACCCAAATCCTCATCGAATGTCCACACCACGCGAGCGCGAGAAACCCACTGATGGACTTCCTTGTAGAGCTGGTGATAATTCATGTGAAATATCGATGTATCGCTTTTTTGATATATCACGACCAACATCGAAAAATATCGATTATCAAAATTGAAATAATATTTTTTAGGCCTAGAATTAATAAAAATTGACATCCTGTATCCTGGGGCGAGTCAAGTGAGCAAACAGTAGAATCTGGTGAAACAAAGTTTCCCATAAGACTCTGTGTAAAATGTAGTACGGACTTTTTGCCGCCAGGCGGACACAACAAATCAGTGAAATCAGGATATTTTAGGCCTTTTGTTACTTTTCACATATCAGAAAGCAGACGACCAAAAAGTGAGCACATTTTCAACAAGTATTACGTTGCTTGAGTGTTAAAGAAAATCAGATCGAACAGGCCCGTCAAGTCAAAAATCAAACGAAACAGACGAAACAGACCAATCCTGTTTCTACTGTTTGCCCACTTGACGTGCCCCTGTATGTTTTTTATGCGCAGTTTTCCTTTGCATTTGTCTTTGACAGTGGAAATCAAAGTCAAAGAAATAACTTAAAGATGGATACTTACCAGATAAAATTGGGAACTTGTGGTGAAATTTGCGTGTGTCACTGTTCCAATCATAATTGGATTTTTATGTAAGTACAATATTAAACACTGCTTTATTTTCTTGCGCTGAAATTTTCTTATTATTCTTTAGTTTTACTTGGAAAATGGGTAGCCCTATATGGAACCACTTTACCAAATTGAAAAAATGTGTTTGCGAACTTGGACAGACTGTTGCACAACCACATGAATGTGTATTTTCTCAAATAAGAGCTAAATGTTTACTTTGTCGTATGCTGGTGAAACACAGTGGCAACACATCGAATGCTGTGACCCATTTAAGAATTCACCACAACGACATATATCTTGAACTGTTGCCTAAATTCATGAAAAAAAAGAAAACTTTGAAACGACTAGTAGAAGTAGTGTGTAGAAAGCTTCTGGATGACAAGGATTGTGACTCATGCGATGCAATTGGTAATTGAAACAATATTCTTAAGTGTAATTTATACTCAATTTAATTAATATCTAAATGGGCTTTGTTTATAACAATCTGCAGATGTAGCTGAAATACAATTTGAGGGGGATTCACACACTACTCTGGATGGATCTAAATCTTGAAATGTAAATTTCTAACTCATCCTCGTCAGGTATTTTCTTTTTATTGCAGTTGTTATGTACATGACTCCTATCTAAGTCTTTTATTTCTGCATTACAGATCTAGCTTGTTATCCTGCCCGTTCTGAAAAAAATGGAATCAGTCAACAGAGCTGTCCTGCTTTTCATAGTTCGAGGAATGCATCCACTATCTTTGGTAGACAGCTGCCATTTTACCACTCTCGTCAAAGCTTTAGATCCTAGAATTGAATTACCATGCCGGTCGACATTAACGACAGTTCTTTTGCCAAATTTGTATGAAGAGGCTAAAAGAAAGCTGCAATCAGAGATCGACTCGGTTGATCACGTCGCTTTGACTGCGGATGGATGGACTTCAATTACTGGAGATTCTTATGTTACGGTCATTCATTTCATTAGCAACCAGTTAAAAATGCTTACCCGTGCCCTAACAACTTCTGTCATGCTGGAGTCCCATACAAGTTAGAACCTCTGTGAGTTTCTGAAGAGAGTAGAGCATGATTGGAGATTGGTTGGTAAAATCGAGGCAATTGTCACCGGTAATGCCGCTAACATGAAGGCAGCTGTTCAATTAGGAAGCATGTCCCATGCTTCGCCCATACATTAAACCTTGTCGTAACTGATGCTCTTAAAAACAATAGCAAATTGAAAGAAATATTTTTGCGATGCCGATCACTGGTAAAGTTCTTTAAACATTCAAGCAAAGCAAACAGTCAATTGAAAAAGATGGCGAAAATGGCGAATCTAACGATTACAACATTGAACCAAGAAGTAGCAATGCGATGGAACAGCACTGTAATAATGCTTCGAAGCACCGTTATTCTTTCAGATACAATCGCAGCAGTTTTGGCTCTAATTAAAAGAACTGACCTCCTTTTAGACGACAAAATACTACTCATAATAAAGGTATATTTTTGTAATTTTAAAACTTAAACACTGTAAACTAAAGTAACAATTTTTGCTTTGTAGGGGGCAATTGCTATATTAGAACCATTCGAGGAAGCAACGAAAGAATTAAGTTCTCAATGTTATCCGTCGTTATCAAAAGGTATTCCAATGGTTCATATTCTGTTAAGCAGCATGGAAGGAGATTTTTCGGAAATTTCTGAAGAAAATGACTTACTCAGCGGAAAACTTAAAAATTCGTTTCGATAAGATCGAGGACGTGCCATCCAAAGCACACACAACATATCTCGATCCTAGGTAAAAACAAGTGTCGCGTAGTAAAACCCAATACCTCTTTTTACCTTTGGATGTTATTTTAATAATAGATTCAAGAAAGCGTATTTAAAAAAAAGCAGTTCTGCCGCGGAGAATTCTCTTGATAGAGAGCTGAGAAATGTCAGGTCTTTGAGACTCAACGAAGAAAATCTTCTCTGAAATGTGCCTAGCCGAACTTCACTCAGCCCTGCTTCAATTTTTAGAAATTTCCACAAAGAAACTGTAAGAAAAGCAAACGCACAGAAAAGAGGTGGTAATTGAGAACAGCACAGTCAACAATATCCTTGTCATCAAAGAATACAATGATTGGCCTCTTTTGGACAGCGTCAATCCACTTCAATAGTGGAAAAATAGTCAGAGTGATGGGGTAATGCTTCCTGTGGTTAAAGTTGTAAAAAAATATTTCTGTATTCCAGCTACATCCGTCCCATCGGAACAAATATTTTCCAAAGCTGGACTTATTATTACAAAAAAAACGTAATGCTCTAAAACCAGAAAATGCTGATATGCTTATCTTTTTGAACAAAAATGTTTACAGTGTTCACTTCTTTTTTATTTTCATCGTTTATCTGAATTCTTTTGCATTTTTATACAAATTTGGTTGTTGATAGGACTCAGTAATGGCATTGACAATACACATTAATTGTTTTCATCTTTTCAATTTCATATTTCTGTTTTATTTGTTTATGAACTTTGGCAACGCTGCTTATTTAAAATATCGATAGATCGATACTACCCGATGTTTCCCTGAGATATATCAAAAAGCGATATTCGATAAATATCACCAGCAGGGTTGGGAACCGATACTTAGAAAAACTATTTTCGATAACGATACCGATAGGCCTACCCAGTCTTTTTTCTATTTTCGATTATCGGCCGATAATGCTTTAAAAAATATCGGTATCGCGATGAACGATGATTTTGCGATGAAATTTTTAAAATAACCTAAAAAGTTTTCGGGCTCAATTTCAAGTTTTTCAACTCGCGGAAGTTACTGGGAAAGTTAAAGCAGATGTGATGGGAATTACCAGCCGTTTTTGCTTGGCAATGACAAGTAAAAAATTGAGGATTGAAAAATTTTTGGTTTGACTCATTTTGAGTCTTAAAAAAGCAAAATATGTACTAATTTTACGCCTGCTACTTGTAAAATTTAAAAAATCTATCGCTATCGGCTATTTCATCGATCGATGGTTTTCCGATTATCGATCGATGACCATTTTAAAATGTATCGGCCGATAAATCGGGAAATTTTGAAAAAATATTTACGATGATGTTTTCATCGAGTATCGAAACGATAGTCCCAACCCTGATCACCAGCTCTATTTCTTGTATCGCAGAAGCTCCCCCTAGACGTACCAACAATAACAGGACTCAACCATTCTATCCTTAAACACACACAAAAACAAATACCAAAACTCCTTATCACATACCTCACAGAAACTAAACTGATCAATAGACTGTAAACCAGCAACCCCTCCCCCTCTCTCCTCTTTAAAATAATTAAATCGAGACCCCCAACCAACCACAAGAAAAACGGTGTGTAAGGGTTTCCTCTGGAATCCCGTAATCTGCAACCATTGGCGCATTCGCGCCATGGCCAGAGACATCTAAGGTCTCAAGTCAAGTCACGGAGGAAGAGATGAAGGAGGAACATCGACTAGTTATGAAAGTGACTCCACCAGTGTCCCTATCTAAAAAGTTGCCAGATTTCGGGAACTAGACCTAATGACCAGTATTGCCAGTTCTAAGAAAAAACAGCCAAAAAGTGTTTGTTTTGATTTGGGTCCCTGGTTGTCGAAGTTGGAATCAAGGGCTCGCTTTCGATCGTCATGTTTTAGTCACGTGACAATAAAATTTCAAACCATGCTTCAAACAGCAACACAGCAGACGCAGCAGACGACTGTAGTCATGGAAACATGATTTTACGCCACTTTCACTGAAAAGTAGTTTCTTAGAACTGGCAATACTGGTCATTAGGTCCAGTTTTCGAAATCTGGCAACTTTTTAGATAGGGACGCTGGTGGAGTCACTTCCTTCTGCAGGGTCTTATGGAGCGATGTTCCTCCTTCTTCTCATCCTCCGTGGTCAAGTCAACGGTGTAAGAAAACTCTGTCAAGAGTGGGGATTGAACCCATCCCTTCTTCGAAGACCAGAAAACCTTCAAGGATAAATTACAACATGCTTAGTAAGAATTTCAATTTACTTCGTTTTCCTTAAATTACCTTAAGTCTGGCGCCTTATCCACTCGGCCATCTTCACTGAATGCATGCTCAGGAAATGACGATATCTTTTTCCTATTCCATTTGAAACAACAAAAGATTATCATATCTTGGTAAAAATATTTCGATTACTTTTTTATCTAAGTTTAACAAAGTAATCCTAATAAGAATTTAGTTGAATGAGACAAGAGCTGGGTTTCGAATCAAATTTGGCATAAATCTTTATTGTATGATGATCATGTCCATGACGAAATACCCGTTATAAGATAATGAAAAAAATATTTTTTTTTTCGCAGATGTGGTAGATGGAGTTGCTAAGGATTGAACGCCGGACTTTTCCCATTTAAAGCGAACACTCTACCACTTACAAACCCTTGAGTAATTATATTATAACATATTTCGACTCCAGAATAATTTACTCCTATGGAAAATTATATGGTGTTTCCGAAGATTTCCTTTCGTTTTCCACACAAGCGCAGCAAGCCTTCTGCCCCTGCGTGACAAATATTTTCATTTGTTATGTAAAACCCATTGCCTTCTGGACGACTAGACCGGCATTCGGTCTATTAGTGTAACTCTTGTTACCCATCCCCTTCCTTTCCACCTACCTGGAAGTTGGCACACCAATAAACAATTTACCGATAAGGGAGAAATTAGTGGCAGCTTTTCTCAAAGTGCGTTTCTGATTCAAATTGAAACCAGTCGGGTATTTGTGGGTCGCAATAAGAAAAGATATATTTTCAAACGACGTGACGTTGTTGTTGAGAGAAACTTCACTAGACGATTCGACTTTCATTCCGCCTTCATTTTCTGAGATATTATTATTAGTTTGCAAATTTAATTCGGTTGTATTCATCGTTTCAAAACCAAAACCAAAAATATTTCAGAATTGTTTTGTTTTGTTTACATTTGGTGGCGCACTTGTCTATCAAGTTAGTTACGTTAATTGCCACTACGCGCGACTTTGTTAGTCGTTGTTATCAAATTTGACATTTTATTGGCGAACGAAAGAGTGACATATTTGAAATTACGTTTCAAGAGTGTAGTGTCGGGTTGTCTGTATTCAAACCTCCAAGAATTTATTCCGAGTGAGCATGATGTCTTTGGACCCCCCCCGACACCAGCTCCCGGGGTACTCCCGACTGTGTTGTTATTCAAATCTGGTCAGATCGAATGATGATGCTGGCACAGTTTTATAACGGAGATGCAGCTGCTGTGTGTTGTGAGCGTGCTCTCTCAATTTGATCGCCATCCATTGCAAAACAAAATTCACGGCAATTATAATAAGAATATTGGGCATTTGTTTCATGAATAAAATACCAACTGTTGAAAATAGAGCCAAGTTTGAAATTATGAAAGAAAAAAAAAACAGATAATTATAGGTTTATAGTTTTATTTTTCTGACGAGCCAATCAATTTGCTTAATAGAAATATTCTTTCATGGTTCAGTCAAACGACGTTCCTTTGCACACACACACGTGTCGGTTTTATAGCGCACAATTTATGTATTAGGTTAATATGCAGATTGTGTGTGTGCGTTTAGGAGTTACATGGCCCTGATGGATATTTCAAATGGGAAGACGGTACATGCAGCAGTGGCTTTGATATTCTCTTGATTTCTATTAAGACAGCAGGGACTGTTTATCTCGGTTTATCTATTACATAATATCTCGAGTCTGCTCACGTTACGTGATTTCGCTCCGTCTGTTATTTGGAACGTAGTGTATTAGGCATAGGTGAATACAGCTTGTCTATTATATATTAGCGTATATTAGCTAATATATTAGCTAATACATCGATCTGACCAGATTTGAAAAACAACACTCCAGAGAGAGAGAGAGAGAGAGAGAGAGAGAGAGAGAGAGAGAGAGAGAAATGACTATATGAAATGACAATAAAATATATACATAGCAATTGAATAAAAGGGGGGGGGGGGCTGGTGTCGTGTGTAGTAGGCGACAGTGGGGAAAATTAGACTTATAGAATAATGGGACTATGGGACTAATAGACTTATGGGGAAACCATCTTCATTTAACTAGCTATATCTTCTAAACTATTATCCCCTTCCGCTTAATTTTTAGTATTTACAGTACCCACCACAAGTATTGGCACACCCCCTGCCAATTTTGGTGTTTTAACCCGCGCGAGATAGGCCCTACGATGTCTCGCACGGGAATTTTTTTAAAATACTTATTCTCATCGTAGAGCCATCGGGTTTTTTTCATCAGAAAGATAAAGAATTGTTCTTTATCTTTCTGATTTTTATTTGAAAAACTATTCATAGTTTAATGAGATAATTAATAGACATCAATTATTGGCTCACCCTTTTCCCGTCGCAAGTGCCTTTCTTTATCCCGCGCCAAAGTCAACAAAGGATAAAAACCCCCAGGCTATGCCGTGGGTAGGGACAGGCACTTGCGACGGGATCATTTCCTTATTTAGTCATCATTTCCTGAGCATGCATTCAGTGAAGATGGCCGAGTGGATAAGGCGCCAGACTTAAGGTAATTTAAGGAAAACGAAGTAAATTGAAATTCTTACTAAGCATGTTGTAATTTATCCTTGAAGGTTTTCTGGTCTTCGAAGAAGGGATGGGTTCAATCCCCGTTCTTGACAGAGTTTTCTTACACCGTTGACTTGACCACGGAGGATGAGAAGAAGGAGGAACATCGCTCCATAAGACCCTGCAGAAGGAAGTGACTCCACCAGCGTCCCTATCTAAAAAGTTGCCAGATTTTGAAAACTGGACCTAATGACCAGTATTGCCAGTTCTAAGAAACTACTTTTCAGTGAAAGTGGCGTAAAATCATGTTTCCATGACTACAGTCGTCTGCTGCGTCTGCTGTGTTGCTGTTTAAAGCATGGTTTGAAATTTTATTGTCACGTGACTAAAACATGACGATCGAAAGCGAGCCCTTGATTCCAACTTCGACAACCAGGGACCCAAATCAAAACAAACACTTTTTGGCTGTTTTTTCTTAGAACTGGCAATACTGGTCATTAGGTCTAGTTCCCGAAATCTGGCAACTTTTTAGATAGGGACACTGGTGGAGTCACTTTCATAACTAGTCGATGTTCCTCCTTCATCTCTTCCTCCGTGACTTGACTTGAGACCTTAGATGTCTCTGGCCATGGCGCGAATGCGCCAATGGTTGCAGATTACGGGATTCCAGAGGAAACCCTTACACACCGTTTTTCTTGTGGTTGGTTGGGGGTCTCGATTTAATTATTTTAAAGAGGAGAGAGGGGGAGGGGTTGCTGGTTTACAGTCTATTGATCAGTTTAGTTTCTGTGAGGTATGTGATAAGGAGTTTTGGTATTTGTTTTTGTGTGTGTTTAAGGATAGAATGGTTGAGTCCTGTTATTGTTGGTACGTCTAGGGGGAGCTTCTGCGATACAAGAAATAGAGCTGGTGATCAGGGTTGGGACTATCGTTTCGATACTCGATGAAAACATCATCGTAAATATTTTTTCAAAATTTCCCGATTTATCGGCCGATACATTTTAAAATGGTCATCGATCGATAATCGGAAAACCATCGATCGATGAAATAGCCGATAGCGATAGATTTTTTAAATTTTACAAGTAGCAGGCGTAAAATTAGTACATATTTTGCTTTTTTAAGACTCAAAATGAGTCAAACCAAAAATTTTTCAATCCTCAATTTTTTACTTGTCATTGCCAAGCAAAAACGGCTGGTAATTCCCATCACATCTGCTTTAACTTTCCCAGTAACTTCCGCGAGTTGAAAAACTTGAAATTGAGCCCGAAAACTTTTTAGGTTATTTTAAAAATTTCATCGCAAAATCATCGTTCATCGCGATACCGATATTTTTTAAAGCATTATCGGCCGATAATCGAAAATAGAAAAAAGACTGGGTAGGCCTATCGGTATCGTTATCGAAAATAGTTTTTCTAAGTATCGGTTCCCAACCCTGCTGGTGATATTTATCGAATATCGCTTTTTGATATATCTCAGGGAAACATCGGGTAGTATCGATCTATCGATATTTTAAATAAGCAGCGTTGCCAAAGTTCATAAACAAATAAAACAGAAATATGAAATTGAAAAGATGAAAACAATTAATGTGTATTGTCAATGCCATTACTGAGTCCTATCAACAACCAAATTTGTATGAAAATGCAAAACAATTCAGATAAACGATGAAAATAAAAAAGAAGTGAACACTTTAAACATTTTTGTTCAAAAAGATAAGCATATCAGCATTTTCTGGTTTTAAAGCATTACGTTGTTTTGTAATAATAAGTCCAGCTTTGGAAAATATTTGTTCCGATGGGACGGATGTAGCTGGAATACAGAAATATTTTTTTACAACTTTAACCACAGGAAGCATTACCCCATCACTCTGACTATTTTTCCACTATTGAAGTGGATTGACGCTGTCCAAAAGAGGCCAATCATTGTATTCTTTGATGACAAGGATATTGTTGACTGTGCTGTTCTCGATCACCACCTCTTTTCTGTGCGTTTGCTTTTCTTACAGTTTCTTTGTGGAAATTTCTAAAAATTGAAGCAGGGCTGAGTGAAGTTCGGCTGGGCACATTTCAGAGAAGATTTTCTTCGTTGAGTCTCAAAGACCTGACATTTCTTAGCTCTCTATCAAGAGAATTCTCCGCGGCAGAACTGCTTTTTTTTTAAATACGCTTTCTTGAATCTATTATTAAAATAACATCCAAAGGTAAAAAGAGGTATTGGGTTTTACTACGCGACACTTGTTTTTACCTAGGATCGAGATATGTTGTGTGTGCTTTGGATGGCACGTCCTCGATCTTATCGAAACGAATTTTTAAGTTTTCCGCTAAGTAAGTCATTTTCTTCAGAAATTTCCGATAAATCTCCTTCCATGCTGCTTAACAGAATATGAACCATTGGAATACCTTTTGATAACGACGGATAACATTGAGAACTTAATTCTTTCGTTGCTTCCTCGAATGGTTCTAATATAGCAATTGCTCCCTACAAAGCAAAAATTGTTACTTTAGTTTACAGTGTTTAAGTTAAAAAATTACAAAAATATACCTTTATTATGAGTAGTTCTTTGTCGTCTAAAAGGAGGTCAGTTCTTTTAATTAGAGCCAAAACTGCTGCGATTGTATCTGAAAGAATAACGGTGCTTCGAAGCATTATTACAGTGCTGTTCCATCGCATTGCTACTTCTTGTTTCAATGTTGTAATCGTTAGATTCGCCATTTTCGCCATTTTCGCCATCTTTTTCAATTGACTGTTTGCTTTGCTTGAATGTTTAAAGAACTTTACCAGTGATCGGCATCGCAAAAATATTTCGTTCAATTTGCTATTGTTTTTAAGAGCATCAGTTACGACAAGGTTTAATGTATGGGCGAAGCATGGGACATGCTTCCTAATTGAACAGCTGCCTTCATGTTAGCGGCATTACCGGTGACAATTGCCTCGATTTTACCAACCAATCTCCAATCATGCTCTACTCTCTTCAGAAACTCACAGAGGTTCTAACTTGTATGGGACTCCAGCATGACAGAAGTTGTTAGGGCACGGGTAAGCATTTTTAACTGGTTGCTAATGAAATGAATGACCGTAACATAAGAATCTCCAGTAATTGAAGTCCATCCATCCGCAGTCAAAGCGACGTGATCAACCGAGTCGATCTCTGATTGCAGCTTTCTTTTAGCCTCTTCATACAAATTTGGCAAAAGAACTGTCGTTAATGTCGACCGGCATGGTAATTCAATTCTAGGATCTAAAGCTTTGACGAGAGTGGTAAAATGGCAGCTGTCTACCAAAGATAGTGGATGCATTCCTCGAACTATGAAAAGCAGGACAGCTCTGTTGACTGATTCCATTTTTTTTCAGAACGGGCAGGATAACAAGCTAGATCTGTAATGCAGAAATAAAAGACTTAGATAGGAGTCATGTACATAACAACTGCAATAAAAAGAAAATACCTGACGAGGATGAGTTAGAAATTTACATTTCAAGATTTAGATCCATCCAGAGTAGTGTGTGAATCCCCCTCAAATTGTATTTCAGCTACATCTGCAGATTGTTATAAACAAAGCCCATTTAGATATTAATTAAATTGAGTATAAATTACACTTAAGAATATTGTTTCAATTACCAATTGCATCGCATGAGTCACAATCCTTGTCATCCAGAAGCTTTCTACACACTACTTCTACTAGTCGTTTCAAAGTTTTCTTTTTTTTCATGAATTTAGGCAACAGTTCAAGATATATGTCGTTGTGGTGAATTCTTAAATGGGTCACAGCATTCGATGTGTTGCCACTGTGTTTCACCAGCATACGACAAAGTAAACATTTAGCTCTTATTTGAGAAAATACACATTCATGTGGTTGTGCAACAGTCTGTCCAAGTTCGCAAACACATTTTTTCAATTTGGTAAAGTGGTTCCATATAGGGCTACCCATTTTCCAAGTAAAACTAAAGAATAATAAGAAAATTTCAGCACAAGAAAATAAAGCAGTGTTTAATATTGTACTTACATAAAAATCCAATTATGATTGGAACAGTGACACACGCAAATTTCACCACAAGTTCCCAATTTTATCTGGTAAGTATCCATCTTTAAGTTATTTCTTTGACTTTGATTTCCACTGTCAAAGACAAATACAAAGGAAAACTGCGCATAAAAAACATACAGGGGCGCGTCAAGTGGGCAAACAGTAGAAACAGGATTGGTCTGTTTCGTCTGTTTCGTTTGATTTTTGACTTGACGGGCCTGTTCGATCTGATTTTCTTTAACACTCAAGCAACGTAATACTTGTTGAAAATGTGCTCACTTTTTGGTCGTCTGCTTTCTGATATGTGAAAAGTAACAAAAGGCCTAAAATATCCTGATTTCACTGATTTGTTGTGTCCGCCTGGCGGCAAAAAGTCCGTACTACATTTTACACAGAGTCTTATGGGAAACTTTGTTTCACCAGATTCTACTGTTTGCTCACTTGACTCGCCCCAGGATACAGGATGTCAATTTTTATTAATTCTAGGCCTAAAAAATATTATTTCAATTTTGATAATCGATATTTTTCGATGTTGGTCGTGATATATCAAAAAAGCGATACATCGATATTTCACATGAATTATCACCAGCTCTACAAGGAAGTCCATCAGTGGGTTTCTCGCGCTCGCGTGGTGTGGACATTCGATGAGGATTTGGGTATTGTTTTCGATTTCTTGGCAGCCACTTGGGAAATACGGTGAGATTTCAGTGTTCAATTTGTTGGTAAAATATTTGAGTTTGTTGTGGCCACTTCTAAGCCTCAGGAGGGCTTAATGAATAGGGTTCATTGAAGCTTACAGTACCCGCCATAGGTATTGGCTAGCTTCAATCCAAATTTCATTGTTTTAACCCGCGCAAAATAGGCCCTATGGTGTCTGGCGCGGACATTTTTTTAAGTACTAATTTTCATCGAAGTGCCCATACAAACCCTACTCCAAACCACGCCAAAATAAACAAAGGCTGAAAACCTCATGTCTATTGATTATCATATAAAACCCTTCAATAATTAACCTAGATGTCAATAATTTCATAGATGTCAATGCCCTCATGGTATACCAAAAACGGGAGGAGTTAGAGGCGGAGCTACACAACATCCACGAGAGAGAACTGTCTTCAGAGCCCCATGTTAAAAAGTATACAAGTTGGGCATTATGGGCAACCATCTCTTCTACAACCCTGGGGTATTACCGTATTAGTGGCAGAAAGATAGGGAAAAAAGGGCTTTTGGCGTGAACTCCATGTATACTGATTTTTTTTTAAATATGTAGAATTTTTTGGAGAAGCTACTGTCAAAACCCTTCCCAAAAATTTTCACCGGAAAGTGTTTTAAACTTAATTTTAATTTTTTTGGATTTTTTCATGTATTAAAAAAGCTATAAATATTAATAAAATTACAATTGTAATTAATGAGCTGTATTTATGTAAGTCTAGTCTATACTCAAACCGTTTTTTTCTTGAAAATATGTTTCATAATGGTTAAAATATAAAGAAAATACGTAGTTTACTGCCCTATTTTCGGAGTTCCGTGTTTAACACGGCGCTTATGGGGAAACCATCTTCATTTAAAAACGCCAATGTGTGTCGGCTTTCGATATTTTCCCGTTGTGCTCGGTGCTTCACGGTAAAGTGGATAGTGAACTAGTTGGTAGTTCACATTAAATTTCGCATAATAATTAATTAAATAAATGGAATTAAATAAATTAATAAATAAAGAATTAAATAAAAACTAAATAAACTCACGTTATTTGTGTCGGGAAATGTCTTCCGTTGCCTTGACCGTCGTGAAAAACCCATTAGCATATATAGACGAGTGCAGGAATCAAACCGCCGTTCATTACCATGTCTTGCCGACACGCTAGCCACTAAACCATACAAGCTGTCAATCCGCAGTGTATTTCCCGGGTGAACGTGTCAGTAGGCATCCCCCTTTTAACACCCTTCCGCAATCCTGCATCTCCCACATTTAACCCAGACATATATCCATAAGGGACCGCCGACCGCCCCTTTTATACATATAAATATTCTCACAAAAATAAAAACTTCTGCGCCTAATGCCTAATGGAAAGCACTCGACCAGATAATTCGAGGAAATTTCTCTACTGCAGAGTGCAGACAGAAGTAAATGTCAAAATGTCAAAACATAAACATGAAACAAATGAAGAACGTCGCTCACAATACTAGATCTGTGGCGATCCTCCAAACACAAATTGGAAATTACAAACCAACTTTTCATTGGAAAAAATACCCTATGAGATGCAGTTTTACATGGGGAATCCAACTGTTGCAGAATTTCCCCAAAAAAATGAAATCCCGCGACACAGGAGGGTCTCCCAATTTTCCAACCTGACATCAACCAATCACAGCCCGACTTTTAGGAGCGAAATTTGAATTTCTATGAAAAATAAAATATATAAAATAAACTAGAAAACCTACATATTTGGCTTTTACCGCATGCGATGTAGTTGAATGTGGCGAATCAGATGAAAATAATTCCAAATCGAGAAAACGACCCATCTCTACGGGAAAAATTCGCCCAATTTCAGCCAATCACATCCCGGCTAGAACCCCTGGGGACACAATAAACAGTTTGGGGCCCATAAACACGGCAATAGCCTTCTAGTTTTACTGAAGTAAAATCTCTCAGGGACTAGCTATATCTTCTAAACTATTATCCCCTTCCGCTTAATTTTTAGTATTTATAAAGTTAAGATAATAATCTAATTGTCAAAAAAATTATTGAGAAGGGACATTTTGTTCTATTAGAATTCTTGGTTTATATTTTCCCATTTTTAAAGCCCCAAGTGGCGCTTTGTGCTGCAGCGCGCGCGATGAATACCACACCCGTGCCGTGCGGCCAAAAAATTGTGTGACTCTTAGAAATTGGTAAAATTGAAACGAATTTTTCTACTGGAAGGAAATGTCCCTTCTCGATAATTTTTTTTTTAGATAATTGCATTACTATCTTGACTTTATCACTCCTGCCAATTTTGGTGTTTTAACCCGCGCGAGATAGGCCCTACGGTGTCTCGCACGGGAATTTTTTTTAAATACTTATTCTCATCGTAGAGCCATCGGGTTTTTTTCATCAGAAAGATAAAGAATTGTTCTTTATCTTTCTGATTTTTATTTGAAAAACTATTCATAGTTTAATGAGATAATTAATAGACATCAATTATTGGCTCACTCTTTTCCCTGCTTAGAAATGATGACTATGGTTCGATACTTTGTGGGTGCTATTGCATTTCACTACTTTTTTTTTACTTTTTTTCATTTATTTCATTTTGTAATGCAAAACTGAATCTAGTCGGGTTAAAAAATAAAACGTATTACTTATTTAAAACTTCAATTTATTCCTGGATTAAAACTTAAAAGTAACAGTAGTTGGAGTTTACCGCCTAAAAGTTTGAAATTATTCTCTTTTACACGCAACAGATAGCGCTGCCCTCATGATATACTTATCTTCAGAGGCTTATGGAGAAAAAGGATACAAGTTGGGCAACCATCACTTCTACAACCCTGAATACCCACTGGGAATTTGGGATTACTTCTTAATCTTATTTTCTTATTTGGAAGTTTTCGACGCAGCATCCACAACTGGTCTTCATTTTTGGATAGCCCTTCTTGACACTAGAGGACTCCGGAGTCGGGAGTGCAATACCGTGTTTTGACACTAGAGCGCTCCTTAGTGCAATACCTTTTATGCTTTATCATCAAATAATCAAATTTCATTAGATCATTTGTTTGAGTCGGTAGAATCATAGACATAGTACCGTGTTTACAAATTCCTGGAAATATCGAACATTTGATTTGAATGACATCATGGTGCAAATTGATTTAAGTGCCAATATTCAGTCTACAGATTTGTGAACATTTCAGTGGTGTACTTTGGCTATCATTAGTTATTGAAATGGCCATTTGTCACCCACTTCGAACCACATGTTTTCTCTTATTAGTCGTCTTACTCTTTTTCGATTTTCCCTCTGTTATTTGCTTACACCTTTCAGGCTCATGGAAAACAACAACTTTTTTTCAATTTCTTGCAAAATTTGGATTTCAGAAAACTAACTTAAAAGACCGGAGTCAGACACAAGGATATATTTATGGAAACATCACTGCTCAATTGAATGTGACTCCCTATGTTACATTGGCTGTACTAGACCGTGGTTACTTTTTGGAATATTATGGAAACTCTACAGTTACACAGAAAGCCACTGCTTGCATGGCAATGTTTAAAAAAATTGATACAGTGGCATATGATTCACAATGCAATGATGGAGGTTCTCAAGATCTGTTGCGAAAAATTCCATGCTTACATGACAAACTTTGCTCTGATGAAGACAATCCCAAAAATGTTGTTGAAAACTTCCAGTTCAGTTTTCATGTTGAAGATCTTAGTCAACCTCGTTTCTGGTATCTCAGTCTAGTTGCTTGTTATAGAGATTCAAATTGTTCTTGGAAACCATTTGAAGAAGAAGTAATATTAGACTATGATATTTGGCTAGTAAATGGAAATCCCTACTCAAAAAATCAAAATCCACTTGAATACCAATTCAGTTTTGACAATCAGGATACTGTTGAAATTTATTTGGTCTTTCTTGTTTGCTATATGTTCTTAACTCCCCTACAAGTTTATGCTGTCATGAGACAGAAACATCCTGTTACAAAACTTTTTACTGGTTAGTTTTCAAATTTACTTCTTAACCACTTTATAAATTATATAACTTGCTGATAAACATTTTTTGCTTTATTAGTTGGATTGGTGTTCTCCCTTTGTGGTGTATTTCTGAATATATTTCACTGTTTAAAATTTGCTTTTGATGGCAAAGGAGTTGAAATTGCTGCTATTATAGGAGGTGTCCTCGACATATGTTCGCAGACCCTCTTGATGCTCCTTCTCTTGCTTCTCGCGAAAGGATGGGCTATAACCCGGAAAGAATTGAAGAACATTACCATTTTATTTTCAGTCTGGTCATTTTATGGACTAGTCCATGTTCTTCTTTATGTGTGGGACTTGGTAATCAAAAAGTTAATAATAGAGAAATTATTTTTATTTTTTTCTAATTTTATTTATCTTTAATAATTTATTTTTATTTATTTATCTGCTTTTTTAAGACGGAGTTAGACGTTATTGATGATGTAGATGCTTATCAAACATGGCCAGGTTGGCTAATGCTCATGTTACGCACAGGAATGATGGTATGATAAAAAGACTTAGTACAATGAATTCTCTCATCCTGTTATTCTGTTTAGGCTTGGTTTCTATTCTGTCTAAGAGCGACAATGGCGTTTGAGCATCAGAAGAGCAAGTTGGAGTTCTTTCTTCATTTTGGGGCAGCTTCTTTAGTGGTGCGTGGTTTTCTTCTTTTTGTGATGTTTTGTCTAATTTTACCCAATTTAACACCCTTTTCTCTTTAGTGGTTCATATATCTCCCCATTGTAGCGTTAATTGCCCTTCAAGTCCCAGTCCTCTGGAGAACAAAACTGCTATTGGGTATAGTTCATTCTGCCAATTTCCTGGCCTATGCAGTCATGGCTCATCTTCTTTGGCCAACACGGTACAACGTATTTTTTGTTCTTTATTTTTTTATTTTTTTTGGGGGGGGGGGGGGGGGTTGTCTTTTACACAAGTTCTCTAGCTAGGAGCTAAAGCTGGAATGTGATGTTACATAATGTGATGATACTACAATTTCCTCGTTATTTGTATAGGTCACAGCAGTACTTTCTGCTAGCAAACGAAATAGATTTGGGTGATGAATTGGAAGAATTCGATGAAGCACCTCACAATGTCGAAAATCGTCAAGCGCCTTTCATTAGAAAAAAATTCCAGATCCCTAAGTGATTCGAATTTGGATGTATTTTCTACTCATGACCTTGCAAATCAACGCATTGCTGTTTGAATTGCCAAAGTTGAAGCGTTAATACTGCGTTTCTATATAATCGTGTATATGTTGTAACGTCTTTTTATGACTCGCTCTTTATGCGTATGTTCCGTGTCAACCGTTCCTGTGATACATTTCGTGCTTTGTTTATCAACGCATTGTTTTTTTATGGGAAAAATAGTACACTGGGGTTTTGCCAATCAAATAAATCTTTTATTTTTAAACATTCAAAGTAACTTCAAATGACCAGTGACTAAATCAATCTCTTGCTTCTTTCCTGGTCCAATTCCCAGTACTGTGGTAGTGCACGGTTCTAGTTGGGTCTTTCCAGCATCTTTTATTAAACAGTTAATAAGACCTCTTTCTGTTGAAAATGCAGCAATTGAGAGTAGCTCTTCTTCTGTGTCCACTTTGACAACCACTTTAGGTTGCCCACTGGCTAACCATATTTTCACTTTTCTGTGATCTGTCTTTAGACCAGTCTTGTAACACTGAACTGCTGCATGTGCACATTGAGAGGCTATTTTACCTTTACCCATACCCAAATTGTTTCGAACTACAATAACCATCTTGGTGGGTTGATTTAAGTGTACTAAGACTTTGTTGCAAATGGCTGACTTCAATTTAGGTGTAATAAATCCCATCACAACTCCAAAGGAGAAAACCCCAAAAGCATAGTTGAAACATGGCCATTCCATTTCACTCATTTACTTGGATGCCCCAGCAGCTTTGTTTTTCTCAAAACTGACCATACAATTTCTGAAATCATGAACTTCTTGTTGGCACTTCCTCCAGTCTTTAAACTTATCCCAGCATTCCTAGAATGGGATTCATGAACGTTAGTAATGGCGTTAGGCAGTTAAATTAAATTAATACACGTTTACCAAAACAGCGTAATGTTTTTCCAAGCAACCCGTTTTTTGTAGTTTGGCTATAACAGGATCTGTTTCTTCTATATCAGTTTCATTAGAAATATTTGGTTTAACTGGTACACCAGATTGACCCGACATCGCAATTTTAAAATTCGTCTGCTTTTTTTCAGTTGGCTTGCTGCAGGCTGCACTGAGTCAGAGTAATAGCAGAGTAATAGAGCAGATGGTGGCGTCGCCCTGTCGAAATTCTCCATAAGGCTATGTCCGAGGTTTTCCAAGTTTTTTTCAATTGTTTAGCGGACGTTACAGAAAAGCTCTCCGTTAAACACAGCGCCGCCACTCGACGATAAGCCAAAAAAACCACTTTTACGCGTTTATGAATAGCGATTTTGAGGAATGAAACTAGCAATTGGTAGCCGAGTTGGGAGAGCGGTGGATTGCCAAGCAGAAAGTCGACAGTTCTATCCTATATGACGACTTCAACATACACTAGACACAGTTTGACGGGCTGTCATTATACGAAGCCCTTACGCACCATGAGCAGTGTAGTACTGTTTGTAGTGTGAAATTCTGTGTACGGAGGGACGGTAAAGGACCGTCGGAAACGTGTGAACTGTATGTGTAGTGGTGCGTGCCCGGGTGTGGGAGCAACTATGCTCACCTGCGAGTCGAACTCGGGTCCCAAGGATGAAGGTCGATATCCAAGTGACGCCTTAATCGACTCGCCCACCCGACCCCCTTTTTTTGAAGTTTTTTGGTGCAATTAAGGGATTTTTTATTTTGACACGGGACTTAAAAAAAAAACGCTAGTTTTTCAGTTTAGTTCTCGGAAAAATCCGCAAGGTGTCACCCTTTTTAAGGGAGACAGCTCGGACGAGGCCTTATGGAGAATTTCGACAGGGCGACGCCACCATCTGCTCTATTACTCTGACTGAGTCTGAGCCTCTGATTATCTGTACTCTATACTATCCGCGGACCTTTTCCGGGGCAAGTTAGCAGTTAGCACATTTTCGTGCGGCCTTCGTGCGGCCACCATCAGGGCATCAGAATAGAAAGCGCCCCTCTTTTAGGCCGCTTTTGTTGTGGTATGGGGCTGTTCAGCAGCCGTTTCCTCATTGGTCGGACACCGGGTGGGAAAAAATAATGTAAAGCAGAAATTCTATTTTTCCTACTTTTTGAAAATTTTTGAAATAATTAGGTTGCTTCTAGGACGGCGGCATGCCTCAAGAAAAAAATATGCTAACTTGCCCCGGAAAAAGATTTGTGTGCGCGCCTGCGCGGAATTCGTTTAGTTTAGCTACCTCTATGGGACCGATTCCGTACTACCAGGTTATCAACCATGCGAGGGGTTGTCAACAAGACAACAACTAAAAAAAAATTATCCCTGAGGGTTATACTTCTAGTATACCGAAGGCTCTTAAGTTTCTGATCATGTCATGTCATGTATCGTATCGTAGTATCGTATCGTAGTAATCGATACCTTCTTGGAGTTGGGCTCCAAAAGGTTTATTGTCAGTTTCGTTTTTTGCTATCTTCTTTTTTTCTACTTGACCGATTTATTCCAAATTTCGGTAACCTTCTTAACTTAATTTCTTACAGGTCTACTGGATATTTTCGTTCGTATCTGTTTAAGTTTTATTTTATGTATTTTTTCCCGTAATCCCCATGTGTAGCTTTTCTAGTCTTAGGGCAGCTGCATATTTGGTGTGCATTTATCCCTGAGGATAAAAGTTTATCTATATTCGTTCAAAAGTTTGAATTTTGATTTTCACTCTCTGATAGGAGTGAGTGATAGTGAGGTTTTTATTGTCTTAATCTTAATTTATTTTTCTCTCTTAATTCATGTAAAAATTAGTGCGACGTGGGGTGGTGGGCGAAGCCCACCGCACCAAAGTCGCACAGCATATATCTTTAAAAAAAATGTTTAACCTGAACCCGAAGGCGTATACCCAAGGACCTTGTATTCCTATCCTACACCCCCTTATTTTTCATTAAAAATATCCCATTAAAAGGTATAGGGAAAACCAAAAAATAAATTTTAAAATAGGCAAAGAGTTGACAACCCCTCGTCAACCGTGCTACACGTTGAGGTTCGCAAATGGGACCATAATTCATCTCATGCAATTTCTTTGATGATCCTTTTAAAAACGCAGTCCGCGAGCGAGTGAGACCAAATTTGGGGTTTTTCATTTTGGATTGATTCCGGAAAGGGGCGAAAAGAAAAACAAAAAAAACAGTCTTATTAAAATTGTTGAAAAAAAAAAAATAAAACGGCGTTTACCCCCGAATTGGTAATGAATGATTATAATTGAATTTATAAATTCATTGAAATATTGGCACTTGTATTTCAACCATTTCCCAGCTCAACTTCGATCCATGCGAATGAAAATATACAGTCGAAAAAGAGGTAGCGACAATGACGGAAAACGAAGGGCAAGCGATCGGACGAAAGGGATTTAAAATAACGTACGAGGAAACCACTAGCTCTTACCAAAAAAAAAGGAGAAAGGGAAAACCGAAGATATGAACGCATCTATAGTAAAATACTAATCAGAATAAGTGCAACAACGGTACAGTTGGCCGTTAGGATAATTATGCGCTAATAGCGCTGTTGATATTCTATCTCGTATATTGAACATTATCAGATATGGACGTGTTAGATCTGAACCAACATTTTATCAAATGCAACCATTCTTGCTTAAATATGTTTGCCAAGCAGCCCGAAACAGTTGGGTTATGAAAGAGAAAAATTACAGAATATTTTAAATTGCATTGTTTGTCTGAAATTGTAATCATCACAGGCCAACAAAGTGTTGCAAACGTTTCAAACGATGGTGGCCCATTTTTCCATTCTGTAAACTCCCCCCCCCCCCAAAAAAAAAAAAAAAAAAAAATAGATATATGTATATAGCAAAACGACAGTGGGAGAGCAAGTGAGAGAAACTAAGAAAAAGGCAGCACAGGATCATAACGGAAAAAGGAACACAGCGCCGAAATGTCGGCACGAAAACGTTATCTACAGACATAAGCCAAATCGTTGGTTAATGTTGAAGGACGAATGAAAGGGAACTCGCCGAAGAGTGATTTGATCCGCATTTCATGTGACGTTTTCACGTTTAGTTTTCATTGGACTGAATCTCGCAGTTATGTTAACCACTCCCCCCTTCCAAAAAAATTGAGCACAACGTGACCACGAGGACGATTACATAAATGAGACGTGCAAGATATTAAAGGGGAAACCAAGCAATAAAAGGAAATGGTTCATTAATCGTGAAATCAATCGTTTTGAAGAACGCCCAGCGATAGAACTAACAACTAATATCCCCTGGTAGCCATATAACTTTCTTATCGATTAGAGACAACAAAAATGGTCCCCAGCGTTGCAACACTTTCGTAGGCGAGTCCGCTATTTATGGAAACAAACAGACGAATCTGCTTTAAAGAATTCCATTTGTGAAATATTGAAAACCATCGTAGAGCCGCGTGGTGAGCGAATGCATGGAAGTTTCGACCATATGGTCAACCTTGAGCTGGAGCTCTTCCTCTGTCAATCCTAAGTGGAATCGGCTCTTGAGGGCTGACACGGTAGCGGCTCCAGCCTTGAAGCAAGGTAACTGTGATCCAGAACGCATGATTTCCACCAACGAGACAATCTTGTCTGAGTGTTTACGCGCCGCAACTAAACCTTGGAGCATCAAAATTTTAAAGTATTCAAACATGTCGGAACCCTGACCACCCATAACATCGACAAATTCTTGTGTTAACTTGAATGGAGAATTCTCGAATCCCAAATTCTTGGGAGATGTTGAAAGCATGAAGCCGAAATCGATGTGAATGACGTGGCCTTCAGTGTCCAAAAGAATATTTCCGTTGTGTCTATCTTTGACTTGCACGAGATAACAGACTAAACTATAGGCTGCCAAACTCTCGACAAAGTGTCTTTGGGCCGTCAGGAAAGCCTCCGAATTTGTTGGTCCGTGTTCTCGAAGCAAGTATTCCAATAGTGACATACGACTGTGTTTTTTTATCTGATGCAGTGAAACGGTATTGATAATAGGTTCGATCATTCCAGAATCATTAGATAACACCAATATCCTACGTAAAACGAATCTATGAGAAACAAATTTGATAGAAATCAATTACAAATTTTGTTACCGGTAAGGTCTAAGCCAGAGAGGGACACGCTCCGTTTCCCAGATTCGATGCAACTGAAGTAAAATCTGGTATGCCAACAACTCTTGCCGTAAATCATCGCCGCACTTGACAATAGCTGGTAAAAGTTTCCAATTGCTATGATGACCATAAGGAGATGATTCTCGAATTCGTGCCACTTTCTCCTCCCACGGTTCCTGAAATCAAATAAAGAATTAAATTACAATTTTCCTAATTAAAGGTGGAATAATGTTGTAGTTACTTTGAGGGCAGCGGCCGAAGGATCTTCCGGATCACGCTGGAAAGATTTAGTTGGAGCATTGAGGCTATCGGTCAATCGACGTCGAATGTCAGATGCTTGAATGAAGACAGGTTCTCGTTCTCGAGAATCACTAGAATCCTGACTCATTTGAGAGAGTGTATCGCCTCGATCCTAAACGAGGAGAAAACAATTAAAACAAATAAAATAAATAAAACTAATTTGGGTTCAATTGAAAAAATAAAACCACAATCACTACCGGTACCGACCTTGTGAGACAACCTTAGATGAAGGTATTGATCCGAAATTTCGTCATCTTCTTGAGACCAAGCATCGCTTAGATCGTCGTAGATTTGAAATGCCGTGACCGGAATTCCCGAAATAGACTCTGTAAATTTGCAACGTATTGAACATTAGAAAAAGTTTAATTTAAATGACATGGACGTGCTATTTGAAGGAAATAACGCACCTTTTATTGAAGGAATGAGACTGCTAAGACCACTAGAGTCGGCCAAGTTGTGGTGAAGAGGATGATGATCGAGAAGGTTCTCTTCAGAGCGTGTATGTCTTAAAGATGCAGCTGCCGTGGCACTGATTTTAGCTGGAATGGAACAAGTTTGCGTCTGTTCGACCAACAAAACCTCAACGTAGAGCAGATAAGGGGCTTTGTCTTTAGAATTCAGGACGACTGCCGATTCTGGTGGGATGCGCACCACCAAATGGGGAGCATCGGCATGAATAGGTAGCCAGACGCGGGCCGGTAGGTTGAGATTCAGCGTCCGTAACTCAGCCACCAATCGACTAGTCTTCTCTTCTTTGCTTTGTTGCGCTTTGCCAAGCCGCTTGCCAATATTGATCAGCGCTGTGAGCCAAGAGAAAATCAAGTTACCATTTCTGCATGTCATTTCATGTTGCGATATTTCATTGAATACCTTTGATAAATTCAAGCTGTGGAAGGAGACGTGGAGCCAAACATATACACGCCGTTTTCCGAGCAAATTCTGCGCTCTCATTATCGAAGCAAGTGCATCCATTATCAAAGGCACGACCCGATTGCAAATCACCTATACAGTTCTTTGTACTGCCACTGGATGGTGTTCGCCGATGGCCTAATTTCATCATGACAGTCGCATCGCTACGGGAACGCTGATGTGTTTTCTTGGCCAACTGCCACAATCAAAAGTCGTAAATGAATCAAGCAAATATCGCAAAAGCTTAAGAAAAAAACATACTTGAAGCGGTAAGTTGGTCACGTTCTCCTTCTCCAACGAGTGCTGATGAATACCCTTTGTCGACAGTGGTGCAACTTTGACTGTCAAGTGAGACTTACTGGTCCTAGCCAGCTTGGTAGTCGTTGCTACAGGGACCGGACGTAGTTCTTCAGACAAAATTAGGTTTTTGAGCTTGGTTCCATGCGATTTCTTTTGAGTAGGCAAAGAGGCATCTGATGAATACGCATCCAGCAACCAAGAGCATTGAAGCGAGAAATCCACTGATTCGCGACAGCGATGAACCTACAATTCCAATATCATTAATGAAAACTCGTCTTGACTCATTTTTCAGAATTTTGCTATTGAATACGTTACCAGGTAAGGATGAATGACTTCAGCTACATCGTGCATGTGAATATACATGTTGACGAGCTGTTGGAGATAAAAGTCAACGTCACGTGTCGGATAGCTGAAAACACGATTGCCAATATACGTCTGAACACCAGACTCTTTTGAGTTGAAAAGATACATGACCGCGTACGACATATCGAACAACTTCGACTCGAACCAACGCAACAGCAAAGACTGTTTTCCTCCAGCGCCATCTTCACCTACGCTTGAGACGGTGTTAGAAATCCTATTTGACAACGAAGAAAAAGGTATGGAATATAATGTCGTATTGCCAAATTTCCTAAAAGAAGAAAGTTTTCAAGATAAGTACTTTGAATGATCGCTAGTTGTTGATTCTTCTTCCACTAGACACGGAGCGATCGCCGGATGCGAAGTAGCTGAAGTTTCGGGTGTGAATTCCATTTCGTCCGACTCGAGACTTTTCGATTCGTCGAATTGCATCATGGCATCCTCGTCCTCCAGATACTCGGCGCTTCGTGTCAGACGTAATTTGTCTCTTCCACTCGTAGAGCAACAAATACCGGAATCATCAGATCCCAGACTTGATTGATCAAAGTTGGGAGATGAGCTAGCAGTCGTGATGGGTACTTCAGCAACGAGCACACTGGTTCGTGATTCGGTATTGCGGGCAGTCAGCACTGGACTGGAGGAAGCTGAATCCGGCAGTCGACCGGATTGAATAACCGGCTCAGCTTTACCACAGATGCTACCAAACCTTTCTCTTTGAAATTATGATCACATTGTTTAATTACGAGCAAATAAGTAATGTATAGTCGATATAGAAATTGGCTTCAGAAAGGCATAATGCAAGTGTCCATCTGCAATGTAGTGATGGCGATACACTGCAGAACACGATAAAAATATATCTAAAAAAAACAAAAAAACTAGAGAAACCTGAATCAAAACTTACTGATTCTTACATATCAATTACATAATCAATTTCTATCAAAATACGTTATCTAACGCTCAGAAAGTAAACCTTTATTTCTATTTTTAAAAAAGTACCTATAGGCTTATTATGCGAGCAATTATATGAAGCAAGAAGACTATCTGACGCCAATTTCCTTAACTTTGCATTGAGGGCTATAAGTATAAGTATACCTTCGTGTGTCTTTGAAGCGAAACAGATTACTGCACGGATCTAAAGAGAGGGACAATGACGGTTTTAGCGGTGGATGTCCGTGATGAGGAAGACTGGCCTGATCGACCGACCCGTGGTGCGGGTGATGGTGTAGTCCGTCTCCAGCAGCAACAGAAACTGGTCCGTCAGGCTCTGATTCGGGTATCTTTTGTAGCACAGAGTCTAAACTCCGATTTCTTTGATGTCTCGATCCGCTACATTATTATCGCCATTAAATTAGCAAACATTGAATTCCATGTCATCATGACATATATACTGTAATAATTACTTGTGGGGCTGAATAGTAGCAGACAGCGGTGGAAGAATAATGCCCATTGAGCGAAAATCCAGACTCAAATTTCGTTGGTGGCCGAACTTTGGAGTGGAAATTGGGCTCTGAGAAGGAGTGTGGAGATGAACAGCAGGTAAAGGTGCAGTCTGTCGTGATGTGGGTTCCAATCGAGGGCGGACTGCTTCAATCACACCAATCGTCTCCATGGCAGCAGTGGACTTACTGTTAGTAATAAAGAGGCATTCATCATGAGAGGAATCATCAAGTTTTCATCGAGAAAGTTGATCACATGGTTAGTATATACAGTTCACATCACTCAATGACAAAAGGTCGTGGTAGATTGTTAAGTAAAACTCCCGATTCAGTAAGAATTGTTTTCATTTCAAATAAACAAGATTCACGCTTAAGAAAGTTAGATTTAAGCTTTAATCATTCCCGTCACGAAACTAGCGTCATCAACACAATCCGGTTCCTTGAATCAACTTACACTAACCATTAAAATCTACACCCCCATACGCATTTTATTTTTATTTTATTTTTCAGTTCCAACAGATCCCTACTTCAAGCGACAGCACAAGAGCATTAGATTCACGTCACGTTGCCAGAACACAAGTAGCTGATAGATTGAGCATTCCTCTGCTGCTATCGATCGTAACCCAGGAAGAACATCAGACACCGTCTGGAAAAAACAAGAAGACGCCAAGAGTTTTCAGGATTTTTACTGTGCACATTCAAAACAGAATGTGAGTTACTGTTGACAACCTTCGCAGAATAAACTTGATATTTTACTTGGCCTAGTTTATAAACACGTCGCGACGAATCCGACAGTAAAAATCAATTGGACATGGACTCGTAGTTTTTTTGCACTTTGAAATCAATTTATGATGACACGAATTATATAGTGGCCAAGTACGTGTTATAACCCCATTTCAATTCGTGAATCTTACGGTATCTTTCGTTAAGAAAGATAATAAGAACGTAATTTTCGTCCTGACAATGTGTTTCTACTTTTGAAGAAGACTGTACGCAATTTACAAACATTTGTAAACAAATACTATATTCGTTGAGTGTCTGGTATTATTTAATTCCAACTTCATACTGTTTGATGATAATTAAAAAAAAAAAACGTTGTGATTCAGCCAACGGCTATCGTTCTGCTAGATTAGCCTTGAACGAAAATTTAATAAAAACACGTCTTTCCTATAGTCGCTGTACTTTTTTGCAAACAGGAAGAATGCCAAAAGCCATCGATTAGATCGTAGGGTATTACAGACGTCCCTCAACTACCCGGCCTTTATCCCGCCCTCTCCAACTCAATAAAAGAAGGTCGTTCCGCATGCAATACCCGTTTTTCTTTTCGTATGCGACCTTCACCTACAAATTCAAAAACGTAAAAAAGAAACGGTCCTGCTCCCATAGGTGATGAAGGACGATCCACTCGAAGTATCGCTAGACCGATTCGTTTTCCAGACGTACACGCCCCCTCACTCACGCAGAAAAAGTAAATAAATAAAAATAAACAAAAGTGGAAAAAAGAGAGGAACAGTTCAAACATATCTTGAAATTGTTGTGGTAAACGACATTTACCATCTGGGTTTTATTTTTTTCTATAACGGAAGAAGATTCAAACGTAAATCAAGTTGAACGTGAAATGGAAACGAAAGTCTCGTTTCACTATTCTGTTCCACCAACCTGGCAGACATCATTTTTGAAATGAGAACAATACCCCGAAAACAAAAATTAACCCAATTTTAATGTATCGAATAATCTTCTTCTTTCTTAATATAAACCATCACATTAGGAAGGCGACAAAAATTCCACGTCTAATTAAGTACAGAGATGATGAAGAACGAGATTTTGCTCTTTCCTGAAAATCCGAGTAGATTTTATAAGCAACTGTGTGAGAATGAGGTTTGAACATACAAACAAGACGGGGTCCTTGTTTCTGTTTCTTTTCACGTTGCACGACTATTCCGAATTCCACACTCTCCTTCAAACAAACATACCGCATGATAAAATAATGAATACAAATATGGACGCAAAGAGAATGCCTGCACATCCAATAGTATCAGGTTAATATCAATTTCATTCCCCATCGTTATAACTTTTTTCTTATCCGGAAGCGCTACAAATTTCACACGGACGCTTCCATATCGAGCTTTATGTTTCCCAATCAACAGCTGACATCCCAACATGCTGAGGTACTAGATTTTCTAGCATCAAAAATCTTTTCCATCGCTTTCATCGTAAACGGAGCACGCGACATGCTAGATATTCGCGTAAAATACGACAACAGTAATCGGACCGTGAGACTTTTTGTGCAATATCTGTTGCCAATCTTAAGTCTACATTTTCTCAACAGCGGGACCTATAAAACTAGATCAAGAAAAGAAAGCTAAAATTGTTGGACATTTTGGAAAAGAACAAAAAACAGCTGACGATAGCACAACATAATTTACCAAGAACTTTGCTTCTCGATGACCCATAACGTTGTCAGAATTTTAAAAGATTTAGGTTCTACAACTTTCTACAGCGAAAACGTCGAGCTCCCCAATGGTTTTGGCAGATAGGCCGTGAGAACGGAAATCGGGGTTGTACCGTAAAACGGATTTGTACCGTTAAAATCGACCCAGTGATCGCATGACAACTTCTTCTCTGATATTTCCAAAATTCTCTTTGCCATGCAGCCCCTAATTGAATTAGTTCTCCCAGTCAAACTAACTAGTCATACCATCCAAAGATAAAAACAATCCCGAGTGCAGGGGTGGGTTTTTCCGACTGTTCCAGTTGGTATAGCAACTGGTAAACAATTTGCCACCAAGTCCTCTTGGAGAGGGTCGAGATAATTCGGTCCATCCGGTGGAATTGTCAAGAGACTATAGCAATATGATAGATAACAAACATACTAACAAATACAACAGGAGGGTAGCTATGACTCAACCGGATGTTGTTGATTTATTTTTTTCTCTCTTCTTCTTCTTCTTCTTCACATATAAAATCAAAACGTCAAGTTCATCATCTCACAGGAAGTAGAAAGAAAGGGTGAGAAAGAAATTCTTCTACTTGAATAAAAATGAGAGACTTCCATAGATTCCAGACATCAGCAGGAACCTTGACCATAAGACAACAATCGTTCTAGTGGCTCTCGATATGGAAAAAAAAAACGTTTCGAATGGAGCATCATCATCAAAACCTGATCACGTACCACAACTCCTAAACATTTTTGGGCTCATCGGAAATCTAGCAAGCCTAGACCTGAATTCCACCTGCGACGAGGCTACAGTGCGGTTTTACTGCTAAAACAAGGTCATACTTGTAGTGTGTGTATACATCGATATGCAAACGACGATCATTTCATTCATTCTTTGGCGTCCTTGAAAATATTATATGCCCATAGACCAAAAAACGTACTACTACGGTTTAGGAAATATCAAGGTCTTTGACATCATTTCAATCTCAACCCTTCAACATGTGTTTACTCTTAGTGGAAGGCTTTATACATGAATTCATCTTTTAAAAATGATAATTCCTTGGTGGGAAAATTTAAAAAAATGGCGTCAATACCTTTGTTTATATCACAGCTGAATCGTTGAATTGGTCTTCTCCATGAGCATGAATAGTCGACATGTTCTTAATCATACATGTGTAATTTGTTTTCCTTCCTTTTGCAACAGTGATGAGTCAAGGGTTTATAACAAGTCGTTCGCTGGGCGTGTGTGTGAGTGTTTATACCCCAACCGGCTTGAAGCTGGCAAGCAACCCCACCCTGGAAGAACAGATCGATACTCTGTCGGTGGTAACTGACGAAAGAAACCGAGTAGGCAATTTTGTGCTTAAAGGTTGAAGTACAGCCGTCCCAAAAATGGCAAGAGAACGTCAAGTAATGCCTTAAGAAAAAAGCGACAAGCTCACACTCTTACGCTCAGGGGAGGAAATAGAAAACGCCTCCACCTAGCTAGACACCAAGAAAAAAAAAACAAAAAAAAAAACACTGAAACTCTTGTTGCTAGCTCGAAGGAGGGAAAGCCGTCACTATAAGCAAAGACATAAAAAACACACACAACAACCAGGAAAAACGTTTTCGAAATCACACAACGGCAAGGAAATGTTGAAAGTTGATTGGAATTCCAATCCACGCCACGCCGAAAACACTTAAAAAAAACACAGACACAAAATGACAGAAGAAGCCCCAACTGTTGTAGAGTTGGTGCGGCTAGAGACTGACTGTGGAAAGCAGAACGGCCGTGGAAGTCGAGGCTAAAAACCAAATGGAAAGAGGGTGGAGCACCTAGTACACTATTCGCCGCTAGAGGCGCTAGTTTAGACCACAAAAAGTGGGTTATTAGACAAGTTATATGTCAAAATGACAACGGCCACCTTAGTGTCTTTGAAAATAAATTCCAGCATGTCAACGTCATTCAGTCATGTTAAGTGAAACGAATCCCGCATGGCAATTTAAAATGGACAACAAACTCGCAATTAATGATTTGGTTCCTGAGGATGAGGGATCACATGATCTCCGTCTTCAAAAAAAAAGAAATAAGCACATGAATCACGAAAAGGAAGCTGACGCAATTTTAACTGATTTAAACATTCGCAATCTCACTGCCACCTTTGCAAAAAAAATATTGCTTAACTGCCGCTGGCAAATGCGAAATGATTACTCGGCAGAATGGCGAAAATTCCGCCTTCTACAAACACAATGATGACGTAAGACTGGGCGACCTTTTCGGACCAAACGGGCGGATGAAGCATGTTTCATTCGCTGTCAAAAGAATACTATTGCTGAGATATGATTGACTCGACAAGTTTTACAAAGATCAAGCCTCAAAGATTAAAAATCTTGTTTTGATAAGATGACGACATGTCTCGTTATTAGCTATGCAAAAAAAGACACGATATTCAACATGAACTCAAGCGCAGAATATTAAGAGAGACCGCCAGCACATGTCAGCCTCTCTCATCTTTACTAAAATGTAGTACAAGCTGCTGGTTTTAGTAGAAAATCACTTCATGAAGAAACAGATTCTCACATTGACGACCAAGATGACTCAGCCACTCTGAATTCCAATGGAATATAACAACAATCGCTAGTAGAAATCTAGACCAAGGTTTTCCTGGTGACCACACGAGAAATATAATGAACTGGTCAACAACCGAAGTTGTTGTAGAAGAATGGGAAATGCATCAATTAAAGTCAAACGTGGAATTGGGTTATGTGTATCGGCTCGGAATGAGAGAGAGAAGAAAAAAAACGCACTATAACCCACGCCCACTGGATTATTATCTGAAACACTCTTACTTGTTAGTGTTCTTTTTCTCATGCTATTTTCGGACCCTTGATCTAGCCTAACAGCATCTGCATCCTTCTGACGTCCCAAAAGACCTTCACATAACAAGCATGGCAAGATTTGACGTTAGGAAGGAAAAAAAGAAATCTTCACAGACTTAACATCCGTTTGATGGAAATTTGAAGGCCATTAAAGTATTGAGAAGAATGTCTCAGTGTCTGACGATAAAACTCATCGACCTTTCCATTTATTATAGCCTACTCTATACTAGGGCTTCAATGTGCGGAAGCAATACAATTGGGCGCGGTCAATTAATGTAAGTCAATTTTGTTTTTATTTAAATTCAACATTCCTGATGTATTGTACCAATCGTGAACGACAATTCGTACCGCTTTCCATTAGTCAGTTTGCCATTCGTGCAAAAATCAGCATTGTTCTCCTCAAGATTAAGACATGAATGGAATATAAGATGGCCTGTTGAAAAATAACGAGGAAAGTGCGTGGAGAACAATGTCGATCAACATGGCAGTTGAGAGAGAGTCAAGTAAAAATACAGGAAAAAAGCAAAAAGACCAGTCCATGGTAAGTCTTGATGGGTTACTGTACAAAACCCAACGGCGGAACTTTCTAGTGGAAGGTTTGGAATAATGGAAGGAAACGGTAGTGCATGTGCACTTGAACAGCGTATTCGCATTACCAAAAGAAAGAACTCGAATTGTTTTGTTGACTTTTTTGCATCTTTTCCCAATTCTATTTGACGATGTAAATCACGGCCATTGGACGATTAGTATTAGTTAAATTCCTTGAACCTCAATTTTCGAAAATCTTGATTTTTATGGAAGATAAGATTATTTACTTCATTACTGATACAGCAAGTTCTATACCATCACACACTGTGCAAAGGCTGTTTGTCGCTATGCGCCTTCACAGTTCAACTACAAAGAATACTTGTAAATTCACTTACACTGGAAATGGGTCTGGATTAAGTGGGCACTGAACGCCATTGTTTTCCTTTGGATGTCAGCAATCAAATAAAAGGTTTACTTCTTTTCTTAAACGATTGTTTTTTCACAGTTTTGAGAATCGTGACAAGCACGAAAAATGTTGTCTTGCTCTAAAATGTAGTACTGACAAAAAAGAAAACACATGACGCCGCCTAACGGTAAGTTTTGTTAACTACGCAAAATTCTTCTGCTAGTTGTCTTTCATGTGTTTTGTTGTTTGAATTATTTTCTAGTCTTGTCTTCGTCAATTGTCGAGTTTGGATTCCTTTAAGTTGAACAACACTAGAAAATGTTGCGACAGTGTCTGCAGTTTAAGAACATAAAGTTTTTATTCAGGAATATTTCTAATAGAAACAAATCAGATTTTGTTGATGAAAAGCTTCTAGTTTCCAATATTCCAAAAAATCACAATATTCTTTTCTACGAATAAATCAGTGAGTGATGTCTTAGATGACAAAATAAAACTAATCCCACCGCAAGAAAGGAACAATCCATTACTGGTTGATCCTAATTTTGATGGAGTGGTTCCGATTGTGACACCCAGTTTCAATTTAGCCTCTTTAGTTAATAAGTCAGAATTGCTGCAAAAGATGGTTAAACTTGGTGTGTCAATTCATGACTGGGAAAGAAAGGGAAATGTACATCCCTGGGTAATGACACTTGATTTCAAGAAAGATGTGCAACCCATCATTCAATTTTTGGTAGATCAAGGTGTATCACCAGAAACTCTAGGAATGTTTTTTACTAAAAACCCCATGATTTTAAAGACAAGCATTGAAGAGCTTGAAATAAGGACTAACTACTTACAAACAAAAAAGTTCACTTCTGAAATGATCTCTAGAATTTTGTCTAAAAATCCATACTGGCTGTTATTCAGGTACATATTTTCAAATGTGTTTTTCAGTGAGGGTTTCTAATAATAATCTGTTTCTAGTACTCAACGAATAGACAGTAGGCTTGGGTTCGTACAAAAAACTTTTAATTTGACTGGGAATGAACTGAGAGCTGTGGCTTCAAAAGAGTCTCGCCTTATCACAAGTAACATTCAGAATATTAAGGTGAATTTTTTTTTTTTTTACATTAGCCCTATTATACCTTTATTTACCATTTAACAAGCCTCTCTTTACCTCAGATGATGAATTTTGGATTCAGAGAAGAAATGGGATTTGAGTTTGACCAAATCAAGGAAATGCTACTTTCAAAGCCAAAATTGTGGTTAATGAGTATGTATCTTTTTCACTTTTTGTCAAGACTTATGACAACTTAAGATTTCAATTATTTTCAGACAAGCCGATGCTATTGGACCGGTTTGACTATCTTCACAATACAGTTAAAATGGATCACGAATCCATGTTGCGGTTTCCTGCTGTACTGACCTGTAGAAGTTTCCGGATTAAACAGCGCCATGAATTTTTGTGTCATTTAGATCGTGCTCAATATGATCCTAAATTACCAAATTACGTGAATCCACTGCAGTTAATAAGGGATTCGGATTCGCACTTTGCTGTCCATGTTGCTAAAACTTCCATTCAAGAATTTAATGATTTTTGTAAAACTATGTGATGTACTGATGTTATCATTTTAATAATATCAATGAGTTGACTAGTTTTTATTTTTATTGCAAACCCATGAAAAAATTCAATGAAATGTGTAGAAAATTAATTCTAGAAATATTTAAGTTTATTCATGTGGCTTTTCCGAGTTGCAGTTTTTGTTGCAAAAGTTTTGAAGATCGGTAAAGGAGGGAATCAATGATTCCGGCAACGGTGAAAACTCCGCCAATAATTGTACATACGTCTGTGGCAAAGTGGCCAATCGATCTGTAATAACTCATTAATATAAGAGAAGTATTTAAAAAAAATAAACATTAAAAAAATTTACCTTTTATTTTCTTTGTACGAAATTTGTAAAGGGCTCATTTCATATGTAAAAAACACTCCTGGAACACCACTTTCACCTCCATAAGTTGAAACAACCTAAGAGAAAAATATGGTAAACTATTTATTTTTTAGCATTTTAGCTTGTACAAATTAACCTTTTGATGGCGTGTGACGGAATATTGATTGGTGTGAAATTCCTCTCCGTCCAGCTTGACGTACCATCTAATCTCAATAGTTAATTACAATATTTAATGAAATTAGTCATGTTTTAAAATTTCTTTCTAAAAAAGCATTTTTATTGCAACCATAAACTTTTTGGTTTTTGGCGCATGGGACTGCAAAATAAGCTTTCAAGTAAAAATTAAAAAATTAAATACTTTGCAAATATAAAATAGATAAATCTTCATAATACATACGTTGGCACAACTTTAATGTAATATTGAAACATCATAGCTCCTGTCAAATAAAAAAAAATAGTTTACATAAATTTACTTGTTAGAAATGATAAGGTTTCATTTAAAATCGTAAATCGTAAAAAAAAAAAAGGATAAATAGAAAATGTAAAGCATTTCTTTGAAACCGACAACGCTGTATGGATTTATTAGCAGACGGAAAAAGAATTATCGTTGCAGGAAGTCACGCTTAGTTTTTATTCTTTTTCTACACTACAGTAAAGTAGTCCCTTATTTCTCCCCGTTTTTGATCAATTAATACCAGGAAAGATGCCTATGCCCGTTGGAGGTGGATACCAACAAGGCCAACAACAGACCTGCTTTGACAAAATGAAGGTTGGCTTCATTATGGGATTCAGTATTGGCATGGCAACTGGAGCTCTATTTGGTGGTTTTGGAGCATTAAGGTAACACCTACTACACACAGAAAATTTTGTTCCCTAAATAAGCACTATTTTTCTTAAACATGGTTGCAGACAAGGATTGAGAGGAAGAGAATTGATAAACACTGTTGGCAAAATAATGGTCCAAGGTGGAGGGACATTTGGTACATTCATGGCTATTGGAACTGGAATAAGATGCTGAACCTTAATAATAATCACTATTCATAATAACATGTTAGTAGAAAGCATCAATACATTTGCAATTAAAGTGAGATAATTACATATTCTTTAGACTATTTAACCCATTTGCCTTATTAGATATAAGTTTGTGTCCTACCTTTATCTGCAATAGTGAGGAAACCATCTAGAGGGTTGTCCTTTCCCTTTAGAGAAGTTCCAAAAGATAGTGAATTAATGTGATGTGTGACATTAAAATCTTCAGATGAATAAGGTTGAACATCATGTACTGTGGAAGTTCAATTGTTAACAACAGGCACAGAAATTTCCATTCTACAGATAAACAATTAAATACTCACCATGAACATGGTTAATAGCATAACTTTTTCCAGGAGCAATGTGGAATGACCCACTGACCCTATTAACTTCTAAATATCCATAAATTTGGCAGCCTTCTTTAAAAGCAGAATAATCTCTTGTCAAATTCTTTTCACTTCTGCACTGCTCAAATTCCTCTGGTCTGAAAGCCCAATTCTAAGCAACATAAAAATTTCATTAGTTAATATAAACACATTGTATTAATTGAGCTTTACTTTTTGCCTGTAAGCCTCACGAACTTCTGCACATGTTTCACAACAACCATCTTTAGCCCCATAGCAACTATAACAAGGTTTAGAGGCTGAATCTTCTAAATTTGTTTCTGTTTTGTTGTGAGTTATATTAATAGATTCTAATTCAGCAGCATGTAAAGCCTCCCCTAACAAGTTTAATCTTTGTTTGAATATGTTATGTTCAACTCCAAACTGCTGTTCACCAGATGAATCTACAGCATCCACACTCAAATCTAGCAATAATAAAACCAAGAATCCTTGAATTTGTGAATTAAGCATATCTTTGAAAATACTTACATGCACAAGATATTTTGGGAAAAGTGACATCAAAGTTGATTTTCATGTTTGGAATTCTAGTTGTATCCACATACAATTGTTCTAAGACATTTATTGAGAGGAAATCTTGAAACTCAATCACAAATAAGAAGACCTGATTAAATTGGAAGTAACCAAAAGAATTACTTTAAAAATGTACAATAATATTTAAAAAAAAAACAATGAATACCATAATTATACTGCTGAAAACTGTAACTGCAAGGAGAAGTGAAAGTAAACATAACATTACAATATTTAGGTAACATAAGACTTAATATTGAAATTTGAAATCAGATATATTGAAATAACAATATCATCATAATAATATTACTACAATAAAACGTGATATTTCTCAAGTACTGACGTATGTAGGGCATAGTATAAATATAATTATATAAGTTTGAACTTCACCAAAAAACACATACCCATAGCACCAGTTGCTGTTCTAATTGTAAAGTCTTCTAAAGTTTTCGGGTAAGCATCAATTGTTTTAAATGCAGCCCCTAAATTTTTTATCATCTTTGTTTCTATTTATTTGTTATTAATTGAAAGAATGAGAATGATCAATTATTCAGAACTGTTTTGACTTTTGACAGCATAGAAAAGATACAAGGATACATATGCAGAGTTGTCAATTTTATTTAACAAGCATTATATCACGATAAAAACAGAGGCAGGGGTGTAGAAGAGATGGTTGCCCCAGGGGTGTAGAAGCGATGGTTGCCACTTGTATCCTTTTTCTCCATAAGCCTCTGAAGATTTGTCTATCATGAGGGCAGCGCCATCTGTTGCGTGTAAAAGAGAATGATTTCAAACTTTTAGGCGGTAAACTCCAGCTACTCTTTCCGTTACTTTTAAGTTTTAATCCAGGAATAAATTGAAGTTTTAAATAAATAATACGTTTTATGTTTTAATCCGATTAGGTTCAGTTTTGCATTACAAAATTAAATAAATGAAAAAAAGTAAAAAAAAGTAGTGAAATGCAATAGCACCCACAGAATATCGAACAGTAGAACTTCAGGTAACCAATCCATCGCACTACCAATCGAGCCACCGATCGCTGCTTCTAATACTAAAATCTCGAAAAAAGTATGAACAAATCCTTATGGATAACAAGATTTTAGTGTCTATTTTAACTCATAGATGTCAATGCCCTCATGATAGACTAAAAAGGGGAGGAGACAGAGGCGGAGCTACACATATCCACAAGAGAAAACTGTTTTCAGAGCCCCATGTTAAAAAAAGATACAAGTGGCGCAACCATCTCTTCTACACCCCTGGTTGCCCCATGGTTGTAGATATAATGGTTCCCAGTCTCATTGTTATAAGGTCCCATAAGGCAGCTGATTTTTTTGTGATCTTTGGTAACTTTGACAGCCCCGCGACCTCTGGTGTTGGAAGGGGGAAAGCTAACACTGAAACAACACTGAAATTTTTAAAAGTCAGACAGAGGCGGAGCTACACATATCCACAAGAGAAAACTGTGGGGAGGGCTATGATTGACATGCGTAAAACAGATTGATTTATGATTGCTAATTGATTAATTTCAGATGACAAAAAAAAAATAAATTTAATTTTACTATTATGTATATTGGTCAAAATGAAAAATGGACTGTGATCGGAATCGAACCACGGAAAACGAGATCTGGAGGAAGACGCCCTACCCACTATATCATAAGTTGTGATAGTAAACATTAACAACATTCGTAGGGACTGTTCCTCATGTGTTAAATCTCTTATGGACATGGAATTATTATTGTTGTAAGTTAGAGTATGTGTGTGCAGATGGCAGCCTTTAGGAAGTTACCATGCCCTGAGAGAAGATCATTGACGGAGAACTTTCAATTTTTTTCTTATGGGACCTTATAACACAGAGACTGGGAACCATTATATCTACAACCATGGGTTGCCCAACTTGTATCCTTTTTCTCCATAAGCCTCTGAAGATTTGTCTAACATAAGGGCAGCGCCATCTGTTGCGTGTAAAAGAGAATAATTTCAAACTTTAAGGCGGTAAACTCCAACTACTGTTACTTTTAAGTTTTAATCCAGGAATAAATTGAAGTTTTCAATGATACGTTTTATTTTTTTAATCCGATTAGATTCAGTTTTGCATTACAAAATTAAATAAATGAAAAAAAGTAAAAGAAAAGTAATATAATGCATCCATAGATGTCGAACCATAGTAGGGCTACTTCGGGTTATAAATCCTACGCCCTACCAACTGAGCTACCGTTCGCTGTTTGCTATGGAAAAATCTCAAAAAACTATGGACAAATCCTTATGGATAACAAGGTTACAGTTTCTATTTTAACTCATAGATGTCAATGCCCTCATGTTAGCCAAAAAAGGGGAGGATTAGAGGAGGAGCTACACAACATCCACAAGAGAGAACTGTCTTCAGAGCCCCATGTTAAAAAAAGATACAAGTTGGGCAACCATCTCTTCTACACCCCTGACAGAGGCATGGTTGAAGATATAATGGTTCCCAGTCTCTGTGTTATAAGGTCCCATAAGAAAAAAATTGAAAGTTCTCCGTCAATGATCTTCCTTCAGGGCATGGTAACTACCTAAGGGGTGCCATCTTCACACACAATCTCTAACTTACAAAAAAAAATTTCGTGTCCATAAGAGATTTAACACACGGGGAACAGTTGGCACCAATGTTGTTACCATTATACCAGCACTTCTCATGGTATAATGGTCAAGGCGTTCATCTCAAGAACTCGGTATCCGTGGTACAATCCTAATAAATCCAAAATTTTCTTTTTGACCAATACACATAATAGTAAAATTAAATTTTTTTTTTTCATCTGAAATGAATCAATTAGAAATCATAAATCAATCTGTTTTACGCATGTTTATCATAGCCCTACAACTTTGTATTGTTTACGAGCCATACGAGGGACTTTTGAGCTTTTGAGCAAAAACTTCGAGGGATAGGGATATACTTAAAAAAAATTCCTTAAAATTATAAAAATCTTAATATTATTAAATTAATGTTAATTTATCTTTAATTGCAAACGAGATTTTGCTATCTTGTTGCAAAGTATTTTTTATCGATTTTTTAAAAAGCCGGTTTTAACATGGCGCTTATGGGGGAAAGCAAGTGTACCTATTAAAGTGAACGATCACGTAGCACCACAGGGAAGCCTCGGACAAAAAATTTGTGAGCGTAAGAATTGTAGATCACTTTTTTTCCTTTTAGGGAAAAAAAGAAAAAATTCTAGCCCTAGCGGCCTAGCCGTTCAAAAGTTATTTAAGTTTTCCTGGGACACGTAGTGCCATAAGAAAGCATTGACTAAGGGGGGGTGTACCTAATCATTTGGTGGGTACTGTATTTACAAAGAAACACCTACTAATTACTAGAAAAAAAATAATAAGTTGTTCTCAACCTGATCCCAATAAAAATAATTCATATTGAAATTTAAAACCAACTGAGAAACTAAAAATCTTAACATGATTCCACGTACACGGTCTAACTGAAGAGGTAGAAAAAATTTAAGACTCTTATCTATTACCTTGTCCCGATTTTTAAAATTAGAACTCTTGTTTTAATACATTGTTCTTTATTTGTTAAATCCCCATAATTAAGGGTGTGACTAAAATGCGGACGTGGACCGTGGACGGCTAAATAGTGGACTTTGAATAAGTGGACTCGACACAATTTTTTCGGTCCAAATCCAAGTTTTTGATAACTAAACGGTGGACCGAAAAAGTGGACCAGACTCAAATCAATGACATTGTTTGTATGTACTCTTGCCTGAATTTTATTTGATGGTCAAAACACAACGATAAGAAATTGAGAAAAGATACAAAAATAATTGTTCATAATAAAAAAGAATCCATAAAAAAGTAAACTTATTCAAATATTAACGCATTTTTGACAGCGCCACTTCTTAACTTTAAATATTTCGCCAGAAGGCAAACAAGAACGATGAAAACAATAATTGCATAATTCACACTGTGTCAGTTTTTCTTCTTTTGTTGGAATTTTGCCCAATCTGAATCTTAGTGGTCGACGGCACAAACAGTAAACTTGAACGATCTGGGCCGGTAATTTTTCTTGGAAAGGAGAAAGTTGGTTTAAAGAAGGAAAAGATGTCAAATTTTGCCGGATAAAACACTCTATAAGATGTTGCCTCATATTTTGTGAGTCAAAAGTAATTTTAGATGGGTCAGTGTCAAACATAAGAGCAGTGGCGAAAGCGATTGCATAAACACCACAGTCATAATGATTTATTTGTTGTGAAGCGGTTGCCAATTGTAAAGTGAAAAATGTTTCTTGCGTCTGAATAAGGCTAGCAACTGACCCAACGACAAAACTATTTAGACTACTAGAGAGACTATCGTAAATAACCACCTGACCAGGAGGGAAGTAAGAAAAACCAAAAGCTGCACAAACCCAGTGCCCTCCTTGTTCTCGCCCATTGTGAAGTAGCTGTACCCATTTTTCACAAGCGGCTTTAGGGTATTTTTTTACCCCTTGGTCGACATTAAACAAGCCACCAATTAAAGGATTCAACTTGCGAAGTAACAAAGAGGCATAGTCTATATGGTCGTCACACAACAAGCTGGTTTTCTTAAGGTTCTTAATAACTGCGCTACAAATAGCTCTGTTCTCTCGAGGGTCTATAGCTTTTTTAAATCGTCTTGGTCGAGATGCGGCCAAAGATTGTCCCTCTGATTTGGCATCGATGACAACACATTCATTCTTGTCAGAAGCAGTAGTGATCTTATCTGGTTTAGATGAGATTTCAATAATGGACTCCTTACAGGAAGAGGGTTGATGCCGGAAGGAACAACCGTCGCTAGTGTGTCGATAATCGGATTTTTTGGCTTCACACTACGTGTTTTTACACGCCGGACGAACACAGGCGTGTTTGGAGACTTTGGAGACGAGACCAATCGCTATTAAAAAATAATAAGATGAATAAGGAATCGAGAACTAGAACTGATAATAATGAAATGATTAATTTTGTACCATTTTTTTAGCAGAACTTGCGTTGATGTTTGATTCTTCCATTGAATTATTCTCAGGCTCCTCCGTACACAAGATTTCTTCATCAAGCAATTCTTGGTGAAGAAATGGTAAACTTTCCTAATATGAAAAAAAAGCATAAGAATGAAATAAGAAAATACAAAACAAAACAAAACAACATACATCTTTTCTAGCTCGTTTTATCTTGACATTATCAACCTCACAAGGCTTTTTTTACCACCCTTTTTGTATGGACGCTTTCTGGCTTTTTTTCTCATGGCAGTAGTATTTGGTTTTTTAGACTGAGTCATTACGCAATCGATGGAGTACATGGCTGCCAACAGGTGTGTACATGTCGTAGTTGCAGCACAAGTGCAAGTCAGACGACGAGTACCATCTCTAAAAAGGCGAACAGTATATTCCTCTCCACTAGAACCAGTTACATTCCAAACATGATGGGCAGCTGACAAGTGAATTCTGTTCTCAGAAATTATATTTCTTTCTCTTTCCTGTGCGCTTTCACTTGGAATGTAAACAAATTTCTTCGGTTAAATTGCGAGGTGTTCTGTGTCTCGATTCTAAATTTAAAAAAATATATACTTTATTTAATATCATAGATAATATAGATAGGATGCTTTACCTCTTTTGGAGCGTCTACTTTTTGACCGTTTACACGAGCTATAATTTCTTCCAAAGATATTATGGCCGGAAGAACGACCCCTTGTTTTGGATAGATGTCAACAAAATCCTCTTTCAGCGGTATACTCTCCAAGACCATAATGACCTCTCGCAATTTTAATTTGAAAAAATTTGTCATGTCTCATTAGTGAAATCGCCATAAGATCAACCGGAGATCGCTTCCATCCCCCGAATCTTTTCATTGTGCAATTGAAAGATTCTGACTGGTTCGTAGTGAGCAATAAAATTCCAAACGGACGCAACACCCAAGAACCCATGTTTGGCATGTCAGGATCAATGTTCTTATTGAAATAATTACAAAAATCCTAAAGAATAAGAAACATCGTAAATAAAACGTTAAAATTAATTAGCTTCATAACACATTACCTTATTCCACTTTGAAATATAAAGTTCAATAAGTTTTGCTCTATACTGAGCTTCCGAGTCTTGATTCAGAAGGTCGATGAAGTCATTTTTGTATTCCTTCATTTCTGGTCGCTGACTGATTCCAAGAGTTCTAAGCTTGTCTTTGATGTTTCCAAGGGCGTGAATCCAACAACGAAATCTTGGTACTACAGGGAGGTTGTTTCGAATAGCGTTTACAATCGCGGCCTCTTCGTCCGAAACAATGACAAGTCGTTTGCATCTTGTAATCTCTGGAATTAGTACAACTAAACGTTTAAAAAGAAATCTTGCACAGATTCAAGCCGCCGTTCATGAATCATAATTCATAAGCAACAGAGGGACAACTGGAGTCTCTTCAAACTCTGTTTGCCTAAAAGTTAGCACAGAGAGATAAAAGTCTCCCATATCAAACGTAGTATATAAGAAAGGCACTGGTAAGGCAAATCTTCACGACCAAGGAGTTGAACAAACTCTCCCTAGTAGAACGAGATATCTTTTAGATATCTTTAAGATATCTATATATCTTTCTGGTGTCTTTTTTTTTGTTGGTATCTTACAGATATCTTTTAAATATATACAAAAACATCACCCGTTTATCATATCTATAAAACATTTAGAAAATATCTTTATAAAAACATTTTACGTAAGATATCTAAAATAAAAATAAAAGAACTAAAGTGGAATCGAACCTTGATCCTTCATGTTCACTCGCCACCTCGCTATCCACTTCACTATCACATTATATGGAAGTTTTAGAAATTATATATTTTGACTGTATTAAACGGACTTTAACTTTTTCCCTTAAGTTACAATGACAAATCTTTAGTAAATCCTGATAGAGACAAATTTAAACTCTTTTTAGACCAATTAAATAATCTTTGCGGCCAGAAAAAAATTTATTTTTGGACCGTTAAAAAACCCAGTTTGAAACCCATTAATTAGACCACCAAAAGCCGTCTTTTATCAAGCCTATTCGGACGGTATAGACGACGTCTTTTTTATCCCAAATAAAAAAATGTGCGTCTAAATTAGACCGCCAAAAGCCAACTTTTATTCAGCCTATTCAGACGATCACACAAAGACGTCTTTTTCCCAAATTAAAACCAAGCGTGTTGTCTGGGTATTGAGACACAATGAATGAACAATTCGAGTATCAAGTTATTTAGAATCAAATCATTGAAATCGTAATGTCAAATTTACAAAAAAAAATCCTTCAAAATATACTTTCCACCACTTTTTTCAACACATTGGAGATTAAGGTAAAGTTGCAAATCTCCTACTAGGAACTGAGGTCCTGAGTTTCTAGCAAACATTTGAAAACGGCAGCCAACGAAGGAGGAACATTGGACCATTGTTGTTTTATAGCTTGCTTTTTATTTCATTACATACTTTTATTCATTTCTATACGCAAAACAGCTGAAGATTTCCTGGGAACCGCAAATCGTCTACCTATAATCCTACATGTTGCAGATAATATCTATTATCTTTAGTTAAAACATAAATCCCATTAGTAAAAAAGGAAAATTCTTATTTATGCTCTTTTAGTATGTAATGTTGGTATAGTGGTTAGCGAGTGGGGCTACCATTCCAATAGTCAGAGATTCGATCCCCACGGTCGACAAAAAACAAGTTCTCGTAGTTTGGAATAAATAATACGAAAAAATGAAACAGAAGTGTCGTAGTATATTTAAAAGCATTTTTCAAAGATTTATTTAAAATATCTATCAAAGATGAATAATAGATATATTTAAGATATCTAAGAAAGATATATATTAGATATTCAAGAAAGATATCTTTAAGAGATGACAATAGGTTACTAGATAATTATCAATAAGATATGTTTCTGGTAGATAACTCTTTGTCTTTCAGATATCTAAAAGATATCTCGTTCTACTAGGGCTTGAATTGTGCCTAAAAATAGAAACAAAATGTGTAAAACGATTTTAAACTCAATAAACTTGCTAGAACTTACCCTCGTTAAAGCAAATTATGGTGAGGTGCGGGACAACGTGAATGTCATGAATAAATCCGGTTTCAGAAGCCAGTTCAAATTATAGATGCCGTCAGATGACAAACGCTGTGACTGGCGAGCAGCACATTGAGCGTTCCTTACTTGCTTCAAGTCTCTTGGGGCATCCGTGATGTGTTGATCCAGTTCATTTGGAGCAGCAAGTAAAAAATCGGAATATATCTGACCAGGAAATTTGTTATTATCTTGTTTCAAAGCTTCAAGTACAGACGGAGCGGTACGCGTGAACGGCTTTTCTACATTGTTAACTGTACGATTCCCATGTGCAAAATCTACAACAATCGAATCATCTCCTTGATACCCAGACTTGCCGTCCAATCAGTTTTATTAGTTTGAGCGCCGCACAAGTCGACGTTTTTGAGTTTATGCGGCGCTCACTTTGACAAGTCTGTCTACCACTTTTTATTTCATTGTTCCATCTTTTCACGGGAACGCACCACCTTTCACGTTGCGTGCTCAGCTGCGTCGGAAGCCTGGCCTCTGGAGCTGGCGGCAAGGCCCTTTTAGCAAAAAGTTTGGATGGAATCAAGGGTGTGAGTTCAGTTGGCAGGGTGTCATTGGGACCTTTGGTTTGGTCATGATTGGAGAGAGAGTTGGATCGTCGCTTTACCTGCTGGACATCCATCACACCACCGAGGAGGATCAAGTTAACTCTGAAACCTGTGCTTTTCCATCAGCCATTTCACCTGGTATAACAACGTGGCACCGTCGGTTCGCTCATGTGAATTATCCTGCAATCATCAAGATGGCTACAAATGGCATTGTCAAGGGACTCGAGCCAACACCACCATCCCGATAAAACCCTGTTCTGGCTGCCCTTTTGGCAAACATCAGAGATCACCTTTCCCTACTGTCCGATTGCGAGCAACCTACCCTGGGGAGATGATCCATTCTGATTTGTGCGTTCCAATGGAAAAGGCCACTCCAAAAGGATCTCTCTACTACGTCATTTTCATTGATGATTTCTCTTGGATGCACTTCATTACCTTTTTAAAGTTGAAGTCAGAGGCAGCTATTTCTTTTCAGAACCTCATTCACAAAATCCGAGGAGAAACAGGAATTTTGGGACGCGTTTTTCGTACTGACAACGGTGGCGAATGGTCAAGTAACGAGTTTGCGGATTGGCTGAACCGCAAGGGTATACCCCAGATAACACACACCTGAGCCAATGACGTCCCTTAGATGTCGTGTTGGGACGGTTGCAACGTCCCAAGGACTCCCCATATTTCGGGGTTCTCGTCTTTGGGACTGGTTTTGGATGTGGCAATGTCCGCCTTGTCATCATCCCATTGTTGTGCCCAGCACAGCCCATGGGACGTCTCTAGGACGTGCTAAGTACGTACTTTACACCACCAATTATTAACAATAAAATCTTCTGCCATGCTGAAAGCGTCCGACTCGGGGATCGAACCATAGCCCTTTAGCATTTTTTTTTTTTTTTTAATTAAAATCCTTTATTCAGCTTTGTCCCCGGTTCAATATACAAATTGCATGGTTACAGAGAAAACAATAATAACAAAAAGGGAAAACAATGGTACAAAAGGAAAACAGGACAAAACAAAAGTAAACAAAATGGCAAAAATGACAAAAATAAAACAATTGGGGTTGGGTTTTAGGGTTGACAAGGTCAAAGTATTGAAGCCCATAGGCTCTCTATTTCAGTAGTAGACGGTGTTCTTCCTTCCCTTCTCTCCTTCCACGTTGCGTAGATGTAGGCAGCCACGAGCGCGAAGGAGGTTCTTGGATTCCGAACAGGCCCAAGTTGTCCTCTGATGAAATCCATAGGTATGGTGCTGCAGCCGTGGGTTCTGAGGGTCCTCTCCAACCAAAGGGTAGAAATTTCCCGACTAGGACAGTGTAGCATAATGTGCTCATCGGACTCGGGTTCTTGGTTGCAGAAACAGCAGGTTGGGTCTGTGGTGCTGTCAATCCGATGATCTCTTGCCCTAGTCGGTAGTAGTCGTTGATTGAAGAGGAACATGGTTTCCTTGATTTTGGTGTTTTTTAAGGCTGCAGTATTCCTCCATATGGATTTCCAATCCAAATGAGGGTAGAGGAGCTCGGTTTTCCCAGGACCTGTTACTTTGGAAATCCAAGTGGCGTAGATGTTCCTGTGCACCATTCGGCTGTTTGGAGAGATGATTCCCTCTTCAAGGAGTTGTTTGATCTGGTGCACAGGCTCCTCCAGGTAGAAGGGACGCTCGATGACTGCTACTGGGGTGTTGTTTCCCTTGTAGATATTTGGGAGGTGCTTCCGGAGAGAAAAGGCCATCCAATATCGTAGAAGAGAGCTTTCTGGGCTTTCAGGTTCGGTAAGGGCATTAAAAAAAGGACGTAGGAATAAGGCTTTGTAAAATAGACTGGGTTCAGTAAGGGAAAGGCCACCTTCAGGGATTTTTCTAAATACTACACATCGTTGGGGTTTTTCAATTTTTCCTAACCAAATAAATCTTACAATTGCACTTAAAATTTTGGGACATAAATTTGCAGGACATGGAAGAATTTGAGCAATATATATGGTCCTAGAGAGCACTTTCGCCTTCAAATAGTTCACTTTCTGATAGATAGTGAACTGACGAGATGCATTTTCCCTAAGCTGACCAATTAAGTGGCCATATGCTGTGTCCCACAATCTCGACATCGTTTCTTGAATGGAAGGTGATAACTTGATACCAAGGAGGGACAAGGTAGGAACGGATTCAAGCCAAGCAAGTGGCCAGCGACTTCTACTCCTCCAGCTTCCCAACCCAAGAGCTTTTGTCTCCTGTTTATTCATCCTTGCCTTGGTCCAATTGCAGAATTGGTCAAGGACCTCTCCTGCATTAATGATATCGCTATCTGATGAAACAAAAATAGCGACATCATCAACCATGGCTCTGACAGTGACTTTGGTACCAAATAAATTGATACCATTGAGAACAGTGGAAAGACGAGTAAGCAATGGTTCAATATAGATAACAAAGAGGTGCATGGATAGTGGACATCCCTGGCGAACCGAATGAAAATCTGAAATTGTTCCGGCTACCTCAGTTCCATTGAGGATTGACATCTGCGTGACTGAGTACATAGTTCTCAGCCACTTAATGAAGGGAATCGGATATCCCATCACTTCCATAATTTTCCATAACACCTCTCTGTTTACCAGGTCGTAAGCTTTTTCTAAGTCAACCCCTATAATGCCTGCTTTCATTCCACCAGAGGAGAAGGAGTGTTGCTCTGGCTTTGACCGATCATCTACATATTGAATGACATCTCTGTACAGGCAGAGATTGTCAGTCAGTAAACGACCGGGAACTCCACCTTTCTGGTAATTTCCTATGGTGTCGTGGAGAGAACGTTTGAGTCTGTTTGAGAGTACCGATGCCATGAGCTTATAATCTGTGTTCAAAAGTGATATTGGACGAAATCCAGATACCCCACAGCAAGGACCATTTGACTTTGGAACCAGACGAATTGCGGCTCGCCCTTGTGATTGAGAAATTGAGTCCCTTTCCAGTACATGCAAAAACATGTCCAGGAAGTGGGGGGCGATCAAATCCCAGAAGCAAATATAAAACTCAATTGGGATACCATCCATGCCGGGAGATTTGTTTCTCTTAGTAGCTAGCAGTGCTGTTTTAATTTCTATAGGAGTGATTGGTGTTAGAAGGGAATCCAGGTTCTTATGTCCATTTTCCTTTTTAATTCTATCAATATCAGTTGAACTCTGAGTAATCAATTCTCCTTAACTAACCTTAACTCAACTTGTAGCCACATATTGAAAGGAAGTCGCATACGTACTACTAACACACAATAAGAGATACCGTAAACTTTTAAAATTCATATACGATTTGTTGTAATATTTACCCAGTTCTTGCGAATTTTTAATATCCTTTTTAAGAGCAATCTTATTCCAAGAGACACGAGACACGACGCTTACTGAGACCAAAACCAGATGACAGAAACTAAAAAATTGAGTTGTCAGATTTCTGAAAATTTACAAAAAAATATGAATATAAGCATAACGTTATGTAGGCAATTGCATTTTTAATACCGTTTATGGAGAATAGAAAACATTGAAAAATAAAAATTTATCACTGAATTTCTTTTCAGAATTTATAATTATCCGTCAGCCATCTAGCGCTAAAAATGGAACTGTTAGGCATTGCTTGACTTGCTCGTAACTCATATACACAGACATAATTTGTGTTGAATGTTTCTAAAAGAATTTTATAAGCTCAATTAACAATCACAAGTCTGGAATTATGTACAAATCTTAATAATAATACCTTGTTTCGTACAAAATCCATTAACTGAAGCAAAACACAGAGATGATCTTTACCAGTTTTTTCTCACACGAGGCAGAGACCAGACGACGTTTCAGAAAAGTCCAGAAACGTTGCCAAGCACTATTTAATGAACACCAAAGTAAAAATATGTCTTACATAAATTATCAATAAACAAAAAGAAATGTATGCATCAATAAGAACAATAAATAAAGAAAATAAAATATTGGTCTAGAAAATACTAGAAACAGCTTTGAAAAATTAATTGAACTAGCCATCTAGTGAACGCAACGTAAAAGCTGCCTTAAAAGGGAGTGGGAAATTTCGCCGCGTAAAAACAATGACGGGATAATCATTAATTTTTCTAAGTGTTGACAGAGAGCCAAAAAAAGGAAATGGAACGGACCAGGGATATAGCCAGGAGACCAACGAATTACAAAAGAAAAAGGAAAGAATTATTTTTTTCAAGGGATCGCGTTGGGACATCTTTGGGATGAACTCGTTGTAGGCGTGCCATTGGTACGGCTTTGGAGCTACTCTGAGACAAAAATTCCTATCTGGGTACAGCGATTTTTAATCCCATCTAGAAAAGCCGTTTCAAATGTACTATCAGGAGGAGGCCTATCCTTAAATATCTTTGAGAAATGTTCAACAATTGTCCTATTTACTTCATCCTTGTGTGAGATTTCCTCTCCACTAGGGGAAATTAAAGTGTCAATTGTGCTATTGCGAAAGTTCTCTCGAGTTTTCTTCACATGAAACACAGTTGCATCCTCAGCATCAGAACCCTCAAATGAACGTGATCTTACACCGAAACCTTGGAGAAGACTCTCCTCCCAGGACTTCGAGGAAGACCTCAACTCCTTGAAAGCAATCCAATCCAAAGGTTCAGTGTTTACAATTTCCTGGATGCATGTTTGGTAAAACAATTTTGTGTTTCTAATCAGATTTGCTCGATCCTTGCAGTAACTTATCGCTACTCTTTTGACACCGGGCTTAAAAATTTTCTCCCACCAAATTGCACAATCTGTCTCACGAAGAGGATGATGTAATGAACGGTCAGTAAATGACTTAATCCTATTTTGAAATACCTCCTCCGATAATACAGAAGTATTTAGTTTCCACATATTAGTTTTGTTGAAACGGCTTCTTGTTACAGTGCCACTAATAAGAATTGTGCATTCTAAAGAGTGGTGATCACTAATGGAAAGATGCCTAAGTTCAATGTTTGCAATGTGCTCAGAATTAGTTCTACTAGTGTATATTCGATCTATTCTACAAGAACCTTTTGAGTGGTGGAAAGAATGTCCCAGATCCCTAGGTCTTAATTTCTTCCACATGTCAACAAGTTCTAGGCCAGAGATTAATTCAATAAGTGCCAAACTTTTAGTTCTAGAAGGTGATGTTTTTGACACTGATCTATCTAGGGCATCATCTATACAGTTGAAGTCACCTACAATTACTAGTGGTAAGTTAGTTGTGATGGCATAAGCAGGCAGTGTTTTTCGAAGGAAGGAATTTCGCTCTTGTATTGCAATAGTGCCTGAAGGTGCATAGATGTTGATAAAAGTAAATTCTCCTACATCAATGGAAATCAGCCTTCCATCAGGATCTAGGAGTTCACGTGTGAAGTGAATTCCCTTCCTGATAAGAACTGCTGTCCCAAGCCTTTTCGGCCCAATATTACTCAAAATGTTGTAGTGGGTTCCAAGGACTGAACATTCATGGAATGTCACTTCCTGGAGTCCCACTATATCAAGTTTACCATCCAAACAAAATTGTAATAGAAGGCGACGACGTTCAAAAGAGCGAATACCGTTAATATTAATAGATGCTACCCTAAGATTGTTCATTATTGAGTTTTAGGAGTTTTTCTAGGCGGTGGCCCAGAGGAAGATTGTTGAGAAGCATCCGGTTTTTTTCCTTTCCTAGATTTTCCCTGTACAGCTATAAAGTTTGCACTAGGGATGTGTGCAACTCTACTCGGAATTTTACTTGGTGGTAGGGGTGGAAAAGAAGATGAAGAAGCAGAATCTGTTTCCATGTTGTCTACTCTTTCCTCAGTATTTTTATTTTGATCCTCTGAGTTTGCAGAATCTGACACCGGAGGTGGCGGATTCTCCTGGGCTACCTGTCTTCCACAAGATTGGGTTTCTGGGATAACCTGAGTTTGTTGTACCTCTGTTGAAGGTACCTGTTCTGGGGTGTCAATAGTAATTTCCATATCTACCATTTCGGGTTCAGGAGCAACTGACTCATTTTCGGAGCCAACTGCATCCTTCTTCCCATCATTTTGGTTTTCCAAAGTAACCGATTTCTCAGACTGCTCGTTATTCGACTTTTCCACTCGTGCGGGTTTCTGCACGGGTGGAGCTTTAGTCGGAACAACTTTCCTGTTCTTTGACAGGGTTGGACAATTTTTACCAATATGTTCACGATCGTCACAGATTCTGCAAGTTGGAATTTGACCAGAGTATCTAACTACAGCCTTGTAGCTACCTATGGTAACGTACGATGGAATGTGCTTTTCAAGAGCCATTCTACAAATAAGCCAAGTGGAAAGAACAGGATAGAGATACTCACTATCCACAACATGGTAGGATTCCCAACGTAAACCTAAAACGTTTCCAAATTCTCTAAACCGCGTTTTCAAAATTCCCAAATTCATTTGGTATGGGATACCTGAAATTCTGACAAACTTTTCCTGCACATTGCTATCCTTGATAATAATAGAAAAATCCCTATCATCAATTTTTTCCTTCTTGATCCCCTGGTGTTCCAAAAGAAATGCATCACAAGCGGCTTCCTTATGAAAGTTAGCCTTACAACCTGGTTTTGGGATTCAAAAACTGCAGCAATCCCCATCAAATCCTCTTTTTTCACTTTCAACGTTTGGATGTACTTGTGTACAGTCCACATAGCAAGTCTAGGGGTTGGGTTACCGAAGTCAATATCGGCACAACCAATCCACAATGCCATGGCAAGGGGATAGGGGGAGGAGGGGATCGAAAACCAAAAAGCGCGGTCAAAACCGCGGAACAATAGCAAATGGCCAAAAGAACAAAGAATATATACACAACAATCACAATAATACAATAACACTTAATACAGTTAAAGAAAATACAAATTGACTTACAGGGAGCGAAACAAACAATGAACCGGGGACCCAAGCGTAAGCGTGTGAAACCAGTCGTCTAACCACTGAGCTATTTACTTCTTGTGTGAATTGTTATATTGTATAACACCATTTGTGTAATATCACCAGAGTCATCCAAAGTCATCATAAGGATGGCTCTGATTTCACAAATTATGAATCGGATTTCAACTTTCTTGACAAGATTACGATAAATCATGATGAAATATTTTATTCAGTGAAGAACATCAATGAAGAATAAAATGGAGTCTGCTGGACTTGAACCACAGACAATTGATGCCGAATGCCAGCTAGCTACCCACTGAGCTATCTGAGATACATTATTGTTCCTGTTTATTAAAATTCAGTCGTTGTTCCCGCGTAAAAACACGATATTTCTAAAATTTTCTAAGTGTTTTGTTGGAGCCAAAATGTATTCAATGGTACGGATAAGGTACGTTCACATGGGACTGTGAAAATTGCCGCGCTTCGGTGCTTTTTTTGTTTTAAAAGGGACGGCTTTTAGATGTTTTATACTTGAGCCTGTCCCAGACGTCCCATTGGTACGTCTTTGGGGCTCGATTGGGACGAGAATTCCTATCTGGGACGTCATGAGACCAGTGCACCTTATACGCCAGAGCAAGATGGAGTTTCGGAACGAGGCATCCGTACAGTCACGGAAGGCATCCGGAGTTGTCTATATGACGACCAAACATCATCCGAGTTTTTCGGTGAAACAGTGACCAACAGCGCAACGAACCTCATCAAAGAAATTCGTCTTCCTTCCTACCTGTGGGCAGAAGCTGCACAATTTACTGTGTACACTTTGAATCGAGTGATCTGCAAGGCCACTTCCGTCACCCCTTTTAAAACCTGGAGCAACAACAAACCGAATGCGTCGCACCTACGAGTTTTCGGTTGCCTGGCCTACGTCCATATACCAAAGGTAGAATGACGCAAACTCGATCCGAAAAGCATCAGGTGCATTTTCATCGGCTACTGTGAGACTAGGAAGGCATACCGCTTCTGGGATCCAGCCACCAAGACCGTCAAAGTCAGCCGAGATGTAACCTTTGATGAACATCATCGACTGGCAGGCACACCGGAAGAGGTGTCCACCACCACTGGTCAAGGAGTATGCTCGCGACTGGTAAACCGAGTAGAAGAGGAGCCTGCTGTCTCTTCTATAAATGATCATCCAGTCCAGGAGGAGCCTTTGCAGACTTCGGCAAGCAATCTTTATGGTAGAACAAGCCCATCAGAGAAAATTCAAGCCATCTCTGCATTTCCAGGCGATCAAATTGTACAGCCCTCTATTGGGCCGGCAGTTCAATTATCTACTGAAGCAGAAGAAAGGGAGAAGTAACCACAACTACGCCGTTTATTACGTGGGCGTGTACCAGTCAAAGAATGGCCCGTCAAGGTGGCCAGAATCCGGTCGTATGCTGATCAGTTTCCTATTCCAGCCAGCTATCGAGAGGCCATGTGTAGTCCAGACAAGGACAAATGGATTGTTGCCACCCAGGAGGAGTTCTAGTCCCTAATCAATAACGGGACATGGTCGGTTGTAAAATGCCCTGAAGGAGCGAAGGCGATTTGCTCCAAGTGGGTCTATGATTTAAAGCCTCGAATAAACGACGAACCTATACGTTACAATGCCCGTCTCGTTGCCAAAGGATACAGTCACCGTTCAGGAGAAGATTTTGGAGAGACTCATGCCTCCGTCGTCACCCACAACGCTTTCCGTATGCTGATGTCCACCATCGCGGCAAAGAACCTTGAGGCGAAACAATTTTATATCAAGACGGATTTTCTGAATGGTCGTCTTGAGGAGGAGATTTATCTACAGCAACCCGAAGGTTTCGCCATTCCAGGGCAAGAAGACAAGGTGCTACGACTTCACAAATGCATCTATGGACTAAGACAGGCGTCTCACGTGTGGGAGAAACTCTTCACCGGATACCTTAAGCAACAAGGTTTCAGTCAAAGTGAGGCTGATCCTTGTCTTTTCACTAGAGTCAGGGGCCAAGAAATCCTGTACATGGCTATCTGGGTGGACGATGGAATTCTGGCCAGCAATCGACTTGAAGGTATTGATTATTTCCTCATTGAACTTGGCCATGAGTTCAAGATTAGGATCTACCCTTTTGAACGTTTCATCGGAGTTACCATCATCCGTGACAGGCAGAAGTGGAAGATCCACCTATCACAGCCCGACTACATTGATCACGTCATGAGGAACTTCCATATGGAATCATGCAACCCAGTTACCTTCCCAGCTGACCCAAATGTCCATCTAGTCAAACCTGTTCAGGGTGCGCAGCTCAACGAGACGTTTTCGTACCGACAAGCTGTTGGAGCTTTGCTCTACCTGGCTGTGGTCACCAAACCGGACATCTCCTTTGCAGTAGGACTAGTGGCACGATTCATCGAGAGACACGATACTTCTCATGTCAATGCAGTTCGTAGGATCATCGCCTACCTAAAGCGAACTTCCAATTTTGACATCCGTTTCGTTGGTTTTGGTGCGGATTCACCTACTGGTTACACCGATGCGGATTATGCTGGTTTTCATGTCTCAAGACAGTCAACAACTCGAGAATGAAGAGCTCTCATCTTCATTTCCAACACGACGACCATCCTGTGGCCGTCGGCTCGGACGTCCGAGTTGGACGAGTCGGATTGAAGACGGACATCCTATGGATAGCAGTGTGCTACCAGGGCTTTGATGGAAGTGAGCAAGTCCAGGTTTGAAGCTTGTAGGCCAGTCAGATTGGCCCCCGGCCAAGCGAAAGAGAAAGCAGAAAATTGTGAGACGATCTCCGCTCTGTGGTACAAAATGTTCAGACTGGATGCACGTTTCAACGCCTGATTAACGGCGTACAAAGCTGCTGGGGTCTCGTTGGCCCAGGCCTGAAGAATGCCGTGGAACACTTCTTTGGCACCAGCATGATTGAGGGTTAGGATGCAAAAACTAAAAGCTTTGACCCCACGTGTGTGATACGCATTCATCCGCAAGGTCTTGGCGTCAGTGGGCCATAGAAGGAGGTAATCCTCTTTATTTAAAACGTGGCCATCATAAGCCAGAGAACATGAGGTTCCTTGTAAGAGGATGTAAAGTGTTGACACCATAGATCGACAAGACTAGGTTTAAAGTAGGAAACTCAATCGCTTTGCGAGAAAACGGCTTAAAAATTGTTTTGATGGCATTGAGACTCAGTTTAGATTCGACGCACCAGTTAACAACGGCATTGCAGACGAGCTGGAGGTTAGCTGGGGCCATGTGAGGATCTTTATGCGAGGTAGCGACCGTCAGAACGTCGGCATATGCAAGAATATGAAATGAGAACGGAAAACGTAAGCGCAGGATGTCATCAATGAGCACATTCCATAAGAAGGGGGACAATACGCCTCCTGTGGGCAGCCAAGGTTAACTTTTACAGATAAGTCAAAATCATTGTGTGAAAGTAGAGCTGTTCGATCAGCTAAAAAGCAGCGAACCAGGCAAACTAGATATGGGGGAATTTACGCTTCATGAGGGCGGCAAGTATATCGGGATGCCAAGCTGAGTCGAATGCGCTCTTAATGTCTAAAAACGCATAAAGAAGTCAGGGAGTGACAAGCGAATTCAGTCGATCTGCCATCCGTAAAACCGCGCTGGTTGGATCTGAACCAGTTCTCATTTTTGCCAACCACTGTAGCCTGCCTAAAATAATTTTTTCGAGTATTTTAGCGAAGTTGTTTATAAGGCTGATGGGACGGAAAGAGTTGAGGCTAACGTAAGATGGCTTGTTGGGTGAGCCAATGATGAGGACTTTTGACGAACGCCAAGCATCAGGAAAATAAGAGAGCTGGAAGCATGAGTTCATGATAAAAATAAGATGAAATTTTATTACGGGAAAGCATGACCTCAATATGGCAGAGGATAGGCCATCAATGCCTGCTGCCGCGTTGTGGTTCAGCGATTCAAAAGCGGTGGACAACTCCCAGTCCCTCACCACAGGTGGCGGAGCGAACTGGTGATGAGACTCGTCGTTCAAGTGTTCCACTAGTAGAGAATGCATAGGGAGAGAGGGTGATTCAGCCGAAAAAAAGTGATCAGCTCAACCTTTCAGCATAGCTGGTAATGTAGCCATCAATGGTAAATTCAGATGGAAGTGGAACAGCAGCAGATTTGCCGGACAAAGTTCTCGGAACAGAAAACAACTTCTTACTATCCGGCTCAGCTGCCACAAAACTGTTCCCATTATCGCCTCTTTGCCCTGCGCAGCTCGCGTTTTGTTCGGTGTACAGAACCCTGTTGGCCAGCGATTTCTGAACGGACCAGCACTTGAAGGCGCGTCTGATGTTGTTTCTCAGAGCACACAGTTCCTTGGTCCACCATGGCATTCTGCGGCGATGTGGCAAGGGGGAATTATCGCTTTTCGAGTTGCGCGCAGAGACAGAGATTAAAAAGGAGATGTCAGTAATAAGCGAATCAATGTCCCTTTTAGATGGGCATAGCGGGATATGAAAAGATTTTAGTCCTACTGAGAGTTGGGCACTGAATTTTGCTAAATTGATTCTGGAGATTGGCGGGACTCTGGGAGTGGAGGTGGATTTCTTTTTCAGAAAGGAATGACAAGCGCGCGAAATTTCAAAGTATACGTAAGGATGATCTGAGAGCGAGGGTATAGAAGGAAAGAACCAGCGTGACACCACAACTTTATCGCCAGCCAGGGTCACATCAAGAAAAGAGGTCCCACCCGGTGTGAAGTCCAGGTCGGATTCATTACTGTTAATTTGACTTAGGTTCTCACTGTGAATTAAACATTCCAGCTCGACCCCTTTTGCGTCAGTAGTAGGGCTGTTCCAAAGACAGTTCTTGGCATTAGAGTCCTTGGCAATTACTGTGATGGGGGAGACAAGATTTTGGAAAGCAGAGTGAAATAGGGAGGAAATATCGCCATTTGATGGGCGAAAATATGCAGACAAACGGGGCATCAAACGAGCATCGGGCTGCAGCCCGATGCTAAAGACTATTTTTGAGGCCGTGCTTCTTTCGATTCTCTTGCAAGAAACTGTACTATCCTGAAGATGTATTTTCAGCCATATTTTTTGTATTATTTGTTTCATTTCATCCCTTAAGTTTTTAATTCCATTGTATTATCTGCCATGTTTTTCGGTCTTTAAAAACAATAAAATAACGATTGATTGTAACTTTTAGCATCCTTTATTTATTATACGCCTGAAATACAACAAATTCAAAATCAATTCAATAGATTCTGGATTTGTTAATTAATAGTTTATGTAGTGTTAAAAAGCAGTTTTCTTACGGTTTGATTTTATATTATTCAAGGTAAAATGCAAAAATGCCTTTGGTTCTATTATTCTGTACGGAAACGGCTTTTTTACCGTCAGAAACCTGCTATGTAGGGGTTTTACAACCATTCAAAAAAACCGTGCAATAACCATATTATGGTAAGCTAAACCAGTTAAAAACCAAAAAAAAACACGCAGGACTTAGGATAGGGTAAGCATGCGGTTTAGATGCAAAAACCTTGAATTATTCAAGGTTTTCGTAATAATTCAAGGTTTTCATCAGAAACAATTCAAGGTTTTCACGAATCCAAGTTCATAGGAATGAAAATTTTACAAATTTTTCATAAATCCATTGTTATGTTATCAAGATAATGATATAACACAGTGCACAATATTAATATTTGTATCCATAAATATATTCTTATACATTATTATGCAGTAGCAAGAATTATTCGTTAATTTTATTTTTTATAATACTATTGCATAATGTTTAAATGAAAGCATAAATTTAATCAGAAACTCTATTTTTCTATTTTCAACCTTATATACATTGCTAGCTAATTAGATACTTTGGAAATTTTGGACACGAAATTTCTAATGGTGATTGAAGATTTTTACGCTCTTTGGTTCTTTAGGAATATTTACAATTTCTTTCAAAATAAGCCCCAAAAACATATCCCATGGCCTCTGAAACGCAATCAACTGCAAGTTTGACTGCATGCTCATCTTTTTTAAGGTAGAATTGGTCTACTCCAAGTATAATCAGTCCTTGTTGTTTCATCTCGCGTGATGCAGCCGCTGCAATGGCAGCATTCAAATTTGTGTCCTCCTTCAACCAATGTATGAAATAATTAAGTAAAAAGGATAGCTAATTATAACTAAGGTAAAATAAAACAAACCGGAAAAAATTGTATAGGTTGCATCTCTAGTACTTCCCGTTGAGGGCGAGGTCCTCATTTCCACTACCCGGGGAAGCAGGTAGTAGTGAAACCAAAGATTGGAAAACTTTTCCACTTTTGCGAATGTTGCTTCCTATAAGGCATAGAATAAGAAAATATAACCGTCCAATGAAATGCATATATTAAACACTATGTCAAAAATAATAGAAAGAATTACCAAATTCTTCAATTTCCTGACGGAATTGGACTAAAAGAACCTGTAATATTTTGTCTTCAATTGGGAGCCACTTTGCCATAAGTAACTCTACATTTCAGTTCGTAATTTTTTGAAATCAAGGAATCTGATAATCTGATTCAATTAGTTACCAAAAATTAAACGGCAAGATTGCCCCGAGTGAGGGTCGAACTCACGTTTTTTTTTTATTATATAACATAAATTTTTGTACAGATAAAAACAAACATGCCCACCAAACGTGAGTATTTCTCAATAACCGAGTTACGACACGGTGGTTTCTTGCTGGTGATCCAGTTACGACGGACGTTAAATGTTACATTAAAGGCATGGATCATTTTCTCTTTGTTGGAGTTCGCATGCTGACACTGTTGCATAAAGTTGGTCGCTTCTGTGACATCCTCCATGTTCAATTCACTGGGTCTGCAGTTCAACAAAAAGCCAAAGACGATATTTCTGTTATACAGTAGTTATGGATAAAATCCATTTAAATCGGTAGCTAACTTACGGCGACTCTATTTAAAACCAGCAGAATTTTATCGACGAGACACTTTGACGAAGCTATTTATAGAATTCAACAATATTACTATAACAGTACACATATTGAAAAATGTGTTACATACCTTGCTCAAGCATGGTATCCCTAGTCGAACCCTCGCACAAACTCTTTTTAACAGCAAATAAGACACACGACACAAGACCATTTTGGAAATGCAGATAACTATTTAAAAAACGAAGCTCAAGTGTGTGTGAGAAGCTTTCATTACTAGAAAAAAAGTGGGGGAAATTACAATTTAGACAAAAGGGTGTTTTCAAGGAATTGGAACTGTACTCGACGGGTTGAGGAAAATAATTTATACTTATAGGTAGAGAAAAATATTTGTAGTGCAAACATTCACGAGCTTCGTAATGTATACCTTTGTAATTTTAAACGAAATTTTGAGCATCTTGCTTACACGCGATTTACTAACGCTGCATTAACGATATGAGGAACATACATCAAAGGGTTGTTTGTGGGATTTGTTTGTTAACATTTTACTTTGCCTTATTCATTATTTCCTACTCTTACCAATGAACACAGACATAATAGCAAAACATCGTGTTAAATGCAATAATCAGTGTTCATTTGTTCGAACATGTTTTGTGTAAGAAAAAAAGTCGTCAAGCGGAATACAATTTGAAGCCGTTCAAATCTTTATATATAATAGATAGATCCAAAGAATCAAATACATTTAACAAGAATCTGCAATCTGATGTCAAATGAATGCATCATAAAATATAATTCCCGACATGTAGTCATGTACCAATTCAAATCAATTAAAGATAATTGCTAATTACGCATACCATGAACTTGGACGTTATATCTCGTTATTTTTTATTACTAAGCATAATATACTCATTATGCGTAGTCGTTCATGATCTGCTAATGCGCGTTATCATTCCCAAATCACCCACCATCAAGTGAGAGAAATTTAAAATAAACTAATTCGTCAGCAGCAGTTAGATATGGAATCCACTATCTGTTTTCACCACGAACATTATTATCTCAGCAACGACAAGTTTTTTAATGGGAAAAATGATAAATGTGTCGACCCTTTTAAAGAACACAAATCTCAATTTAGAGGTATTTTGATCAAGTATTTTTTTACGTTTCTAAGATTAATTTGGTGCCTGTTGAATTGATACATAGGAATTAGGAACAAACGTCCCTAGCGGAGCTTATGGGTGTAAAATGAGTACGGAGAGTTAAACCCATTTGAAACCCCTTTTATGACGTTTGAAATCGGTATCCGTAACTCACACAGTTTTTACTAGTCAAAATAACGCCCCCTCTTTGTTCTTTTAAGCACCTCTTTTTTCCCTTGAGACTTCAGTTTTCAAACCAGTTTGAGCTGAGTTTTATCAGAGTACTACTCACTCAAGAAAATTGTATTTTTAACTCTAAGTATTGAGTGTCATTCGTGGTTATGTACACCAGTATGAAACTCAGATACAACTGGTATTCAAAACCGCTATCCCTTGTTTCTTTATTGGTTTAAACACTTAGAAATTTTTTTTTAAATCGACAATTACAGTTTTTCACACCAGACTAATCTGGGTGTTATTCTGGTGTACAACCTTAAACACTTAGAAATATTTCAATATTATGAAAGATAGCAATTGGTCCCCTGACCAATTGAACGTCAATGCTGTTATTCTTAATAAAATATAGTTTTACCAAATCTACTACACTTTATCATTTGTTTGACAAATGAACTTTATAAACTAATTTGTTTTGAGATTATTAATGCAAAATATTCTGAATTATTTTATAATATGTTATCTTTAAAAGCGAAGGAAATGCTTTACTTTCGTTAACCATGTTTTTCAATAAGAAAACTATATATGTAGTGGCGAAATTAAGAAATTTGTCTCTCTCTGCTCCATGATGTCTCACATTAAGAGATGCTGTGTGATTGATCTTTTGACATTATCATGATGTAATAACCCAATGTGTCAGGTATTGAGGGAATTATTATAAATGATGGAATATTCAAATTCAAATTCAAATTCGATTGTGGGGGTATAAAAAAACGAAAAACGTAATAAAGCATTTTAATTAAATAAATCGGAATAGAAAAATAGATATTTACTCAATAGCACAATAAAAGATAATAAAAAATGAAATCAATACGAGAATGGCCCCAGTATAAAACTCTGGAATTAAACCAGTGTGACAAACCAAAAAAACTACTAAAAACAAATGGTTCTAAATACCCGTGTAAAACCCGCCCTATCACGCAAACAAGTGAGTATAAAACCGGTGTCAAACACCGGTTTCAAACCTCACACCGGTGATCCACACCAGTTTAACACCAGTTTTGACCCGACAAAACTCCACTAGGGGCGTTATCTCTGTAGCACAATCCCAACAGGTAGCTCATATATAAAATTGGTTCCTGGTACAAAGCTCTGTATTTCTTGCAAGGTAAAAGTGAAAGCGCAGACTGAGTCTTCTTCAGGTAGCTCTCTGTGCACTAACCCATTTAAGATTCATTCTTCAGGCCATTTGGGTAAATTTTAAATTTAATTAATTTTAACAGAAGAATCGTTACTAAATTATTTCCCAATCCAAAAAAAATTAATAGTAGGAGAAACGTACACAATTACTGCACATGATTCTTTGATCTTGAAAATCAACCCGCGGCTATTCCCTGGTCTGCTGTTGTGTTATCAGTGCTCAGATAAAATGCAAAATGATATTGCCAACCAAGAAGAGAATTGGAGTAGCCAAAGTACATATCCGAGCCAAAGGTCGAATGTCGAAGAATTCGTTGATCTCTCCAGTGTTCTAGACTCAACTCTTACACGAGTTCAGAACGTTTGTTCCTTTCTCGAAGTTTCTCCAGTCAAGGCCACAACTTTCAACAAACTAAATTCTCTACAGCGTATAGAAGTAGTCAAAAGAAAAGCTGATTCAATTGCTGCAGCAGTGGTTGACGATTTATCTACGGCTATTCAAGTACCATATGTACCAGTAAATCACTCCCTTGTTGAGTTGACATCGCAAGCTGCAGATTTAATTACCTTGATGGACGCGTTGAAAGAAAATTCTATCATCGAAATTTTCTGAAAGAATCCAGTTATTGACATTGACACCTGACTCATGGTCTCGAGAAAGAGTTGCAACCGAATTTGAAGTTTCAGAACATGTTGTTCGAGCCGCCAGAAAGTTAAAGGAAGAAAAAGGAATTTTGCCTGCTATTACATCGAAACCAGCTGGAAATCGCCTTATACAATCTACAATCGACGCCGTAACACAATTCTACTTAGACGAGGAAATTAGCAGATACTGCCCTGGGATGAAAGACTATATGATGGTTAATTTGGAAGGAAAGAAAGTGCCCGTAAGTAAACGATTGATTCTGTTAAACCTGAAGGAAGCTCATTACTTGTTCCAACAAGATAATCCTAATGTTAAAATCGGGCTATCAAAATTTTGTTTTCTGCGTCCAAAATGGTGTGTTACGGCTGATTCCTCTGGTTCTCATAATGTGTGCGTCTGTATCAAGCACCAAAACCCTAAGCTAATGTTAGCTGGGGCTGATATTGGTATTGATTATAAGTCCCTTCTTGAACTTCTCGTTTGCTCCCTTGATAACGAATCTTGTATGTTTGGAGAATGCTCCCGTTGTCCAAGTTCCGATGTTTTGAAAGAATTTCTTTTAGAAAAGCTAGATGATTATGAATCAGTAACGTATAGCGAATGGACAACTGTCGATCGTACTACCTTGGTTAAAGTTCAGCAATCAGTGGATGATTTTGTTTTGAAACTAGTATCTCTCCTTCTTAAGCTTACAACTCATCATTTTCCATCTAAAGTTCAAGCAGCTCATTACAAGTCGTTAAAAGAACAGTTGGGAAACTCAGATTGCCTTGTCACGCTAGATTTTGCTGAAAACTATACTTTCGAAAGCCAGGATGAAGTACAGGGTGCACATTGGACAAACAACCAAGCGACAGTACATCCAATCGTCATTTATTACAAAGAAAATAAGGAATTGATCTCAAAAAGTTTTTGTATCATATCTGATTCTCTTAAACACGACGCAGTAGCTGTTCATTCGTTCATTCGGGGAATTTTACCTAAAATCAAAACTGTGATTCCCAATTTAAAAAAGGTATTCTTCTTTAGCGACGGTGGACCGGCACATTACAAAAATCGATTCAATTTTGCCAATCTTTCCCTATTCGAATCTGACCATGGTATCCCTGTCGTTTGGCACTTTTGGGCTACTTGTCATGAGAAAAATGCATGTGATGGGGTCGGTGGGACTGTCAAGCGATTAGCTCGACGAGCTTCCCTTCAACTTTCATTGATTTTAACCCCCTCAGATCTTTACAACTGGGCAGTGGATAATATACCTGGGATTGAATTTGTATATGTAACTAAAGATATCATTGCGGACGACGCAGAAAGGCTTTCCAATAGGTTAAACTCTGCTCTTGCCATAACCGGAACACAAAAATATCATTTTTACGAACCAATTTCAAAGGGTGTTTTACAAGCCTCTCGTACTTCTGTCCAAGATAGTGGTTTTCCAAAAGAAACTTTTATTGTTTTGCCTAGTTTACCGGATAGAAACTTTGTCTCCATCAGTGATTTGTTTGTAGACGATTACGTTGCTGTTGCGTTCATGAGTCAGTGGCGGATTGGAAAGATCCTTGATGTCGACTATAACAGAGTGAATGTCAAACTGTTCAGTGAAAATGGTCCCTGTCTTAATTATACTTGGCCCCCCAAAACGAACGATGTATTCATTTCAATCTCTGATGTTCTTGTAAAAATTAACCCCCCTAAACCACGAACACGATCCGGAAGAAGCTTTGGAATAACATCCGATGAAAAACAATTTGATTTCGAAAGAATTTGAATTGTATATGTCACTAATATCCACCTGAATGCCAATTTTCCATCACTTTCAGATGTCACCGACTGAAATAAAAATATCTTGAGAACAAAAAATAATACCTCTCTAATTTTTGGATATGTTTTAGAAGAAATAATGAACAATAGTATCTATAAGTTTCATTTAAAACAAAAATTATAGTTTTGAGATTTTTTTTTTGAAAAACACCAATTTTCGTCAAAACTGGGTTTTTTCGAACTTTAAAGATTAATATCTTTTTTGTATTAAATGAGACAACTGATTTTTTTACAGTCGAATGTCTTTACTATGAGCTATACCTGGTAGAAAAATCATACACCTACAATGAATACAAGACCCTCAAACAGCTGATGAAAGTTGTCAAAAACTCATTTCTTATAGTTGATGACGTTGGGGAGATAATAACTTCTGATAAAGGTCGCGAGGGTCTTAAAATTAAGTTTTCTATACCCTTTTTACATTCTATCCATAAAAAAATTTGATTCTTTCGTTTAAATCGGTTAAAAAAATTATTGCGCGCAATACCCATTTTTCGACTTTTTTAAAAAAATCGAAACTTTGGACCCCTATATCATCCGAACGAAACATATTTGAGTAAAATCCTTTGGGGTACCTTATTTTCTAATTATAAGGAACCCACCCACCAAAAATTATCAAAATCCGTGAGATGTCGCAACGAGCTCTGGATGTTTTGGCGTGGAATGATCCTCCGACCATTTCGTAAAATGGTCAATAGAAACTACTCAAAGTTTATTTCCACGAGTTGTATTATAGCCTAGATAATAAAAAAAAAGTTTGAACTGGTCCAAAAAAATGTTAATAAGGAACCTCTCAAATAATTTTGTTAAATGGTTTCCTCGTTAGAATAGATATTTCTTGGATACTTGAACTATCTGACAGATCTCTGTTTATGTTCGGCCAATATTTTTGAAACGTCAGAAGGCATATTGCGTGCACCATTTATATGATCAAAGACATTTTTTGAAAAATAATTTTTCCCTCCATTTATTGCGCTAGCAACAAATTAAAAGGATATAGTTTGAGTGTGGTGTATCTCAAACTCAATATATTTTCAGCCCTTTGTAAGAAAAAGAAGTTCGGAAGTTACTTAACGTGATATCACGAAGATCGTGAAAATTGTTTTTTCACGCGTTGAGGCTCTACATTTTATTTTATAGAGCAGTAAGACATCCTGCGTTTACAGTTCTTGGCAAATGTTAACACAATCTAGTTTAATTTTAATTAATTATTGTTTGTGAGTGGGGTCATTTTTTTTTCTTCATAAGCAGAAGACCTCTATTTATAGTGTTGTGAGCCCAAATTTGTCACTTGTAATAGAAAGTAAAGTAAGTTCCCTTTTGTGTAATTAATCATTTAAATGGCATTCTCCAAGAACAAGTGTGCAACCAAATTTGCCGGATCTGAAAATCAATAACACTGAATTTAAATGAACTACCACCAAGTTTTTTTGCAGTCCCCTAGCAGCGGTTTTCGGTAGCTAGTCGGTAACAGTTAGAATTACCCTGTTTTTACCTCTAGTTTTTGGTAATTTTTAGGGCTAAATTACGTTCACCAAAACGCGTGAGGGACTCTGACAAAAAGAAGAGTGTATGGCAATATTTCCAAGTTTATCTTAGGTTTTTACTGGTATTTTTAATCCTAAAGAACATTCTTGGAAAAAGAGTTGAAATAACTCGTTGGAAACAGGTAATAAATACTATGAATAGTGAAGCACAATTCTACCTGTTTTCCACTAGTTTTGGACTCGTAATTTTAACCAAATTTCAAAACTCTTAAATCAGAAAATTTCAGGCTAATAAAAATCTTTTTTTCTTCGTATAACGGACCAATTCATAACCGTCATCAGAAAAGGTTTTTAAATCGGTATTTATCGGGTTGGCAAAATGTTATATCTACCGACTTACATTTTCTATGAAACGGTAAAATACAAGTATAAATGACTCTTTTTTCTCCCCTTTTTTTAACTAACTTAAAACTGACACAAGAATAGGTTATTTTTATCCGTTTTCATCTCGTTTATCAAGAGTAATTTTTACCCAAATAAATCCTTTTTTTTTCTACCGTATTTTAAACTTAATTAGAACTGACACCAGATAGGGATATTTTCATCCGTTTTCATCGAGTTGACCGAAAGTAATATTTACGCACTTTCATTCTCAATGATATATCGCTTTTCCTACCAATTAAACATTAGGTTGAAACGGAAAAATATTGGTTAAATTATCTTTTCATTCAATAGTAAATTATATCACATTTAAATTCACAGTTACGGCAGTCGGTATGTTACGGTTATAAAACTGTTATTTCCAGTTTGAATGTGGTATATTTTACCAATAATTAAAGACTATAACGAGTAAATTAAACCCAAAACTTGACTTGGTAGAAACTACGGCAGGAACTCCCGTTGAAACTGGGGGGAAAGCGCCCTATTTTTTCAGTAAAACTTTTGGTAAATTACACTTTTGTGAACTATTTATACTGAGGTGTTGTCCAAAAACCGCGGTTCTTGGGAAAGGGTGGGGTTGGTTTCGTTTAGAGTTGTATTGGAGTGGGCGATTCTTGGGTGGGTAAAAACCCACCCAGATTTGTTTGGAGTTCGATTGGGGTGAGAATAGGGTTGGTGGATTTTCACCAAATTACCACCTTAAAACCACGTTTCTAACGCTTGAACTTTTTCTATTTTATTTTTTTTACTGAATTTTTAATGAAAAGTCAAAAGTTTATTCGTTTAAAAACACCATTGTTCAATATAGCAATGCATAGCTACAGTAAATCTGTAAATTTTGCTATTTGATTTCATTTATTTTGTGCTTAGTTAGGTAATTTTCAATTACTTGATGTGTAAAGAAGAAAATATTTCTAAGTCCCCATTACATTCCTTGCCGAGTTGCACTATACTTCACGTACAATACATTTTAACAATCATTAGTGGCTCAGTCGGTAGCAAGCTGAAGTACGTATTTCTTAGAAGAATGCAGTACACAAGTTCGATGCCAGGTGTAGGCGTAGGAACATTTTATAGGTTATGTGGAATTTGGTTGTGGAAATAAAAATATGGGGATGTGGGCAGGTAAGAATAAAAAAAACGGGTGGGTGGGTTGGTTTCACCAGTTGGAATGGTAAAAATTAATTAAGGAATAAAATGGTAAAATTAGGACTTTGTATACCGCAAAAACCCCCAATTACAACCAATTTATTTCCAAATTCGAATATTATAGATACGGTAAGATTACCACTTATGTCGGGCGAAAAGACGCACTCTTGGGGTAAAATTGCGGTTAAAAAAACTAATATATTAAAGGTAAAACATCCTTTGCATTCCCAATTTGAAAAAAAATTATGTGTTAGAAAATACGGTTGAATTCCCAAGTATTGCGGGCTAGATAACGCACTCTTTGGGTAAACTTACGGTTTAAGACCCCCATGAATAACCATTTACCGGTTTTTCTCACCGGTTTTTTACAAGTTATTTACCGTAAACCGCTGCTAGGGTCCTTCTAAAGCCAACCGGAAAAGATTGAGAGGCGCCAGTAATTCACCACAAACTCGTCAGTAAATACGATGTTTCTAAACACTATTTCCTGGTGATCAGAGATTCAAAAATCTTCTACTATCACAAAGAGGATTATCAATGCATGTGTACGACTGTCAGCAGAAATCTAATTGTTGCTGTCCACCCCAACTTAATATCTGTGTGGCCTCAGGTTGTTTACAAGCACTACGTCAGGGCATGTCCCAAGTTTTCCATAGCGCAAAGAAATTGGATCGGCCAGTTACCTCCTGCCCAATCTAAGCAACATGGCTTATGGGACCTTGGTTTTACTGCGGCCGATTCGTTATTTGGGTGCATGGTTTCATACTCCAGTTCTACAAGTCCAACTGGTGGTACCAGACGAACTGGTCATCTTTATTCGACTAGACCCAACACAACGCTTTTGAGACAACGGATTGTTGGAAGATACAGATGCGTAATGTTACTATTATATTTAGTGTGGCAACGCTGCTGTTGCCCTTCCCTATCTTTTGATAGGTCCGTCTGTCGTCTGTATTCTCATGTACCTCATGTGCCTACTTTCTGATCTCCTCGTGTGAATAAGATACAACTCACTGAATCTCAAGTCTTTAACTTTGTATATTAATTCATACCTAAGTGTTATCGTCAACAGCAACTGGTAAGTTACCTTGTCCATTTAACTCCGCCATTAAGGCGATACGTCATATAAGACGATTTACTGTAAGTACTCTTTATTCATAATCAAACCGGAGAAAATCAAGCAAACGCTTCAATTTTGGCATGACGTCGACAACAAAATTATGGCTAATATAGAACTTGATGACGCATGTTTGGATGGTTTACCTAGAGATGATGTGTCGCCTGCAATGTTCAGATCTCCCATACCCAACATCTGACAGCGAAACATCTGATTCTGAAGCTGGCAATGAAGTAGGAAATTCGTCCACTTAAAGATTATGTGGTGAACAGTCGTTGTTAAGATCACACGAGGAGAGTGAAAGTGCTATTCCTCTTTCAGCAACCGTCACAATTGGATCATCTCAATCGGACGACATGAATGTCCATGAGTTGGCTGATAATTTGCTTTACAATACAGCACAACAACCGGGAAATAAATCGTCACTTCTACAGAAGAGGAAAATACATTCGTCGTGCGCCCTTCAACAACATTTGCATTCGTTTCCGATCCCGAATATCTTGAAAAACACTACCCTGATTTGTTTACGTTTGAGCGCGGTGGTTTTGGCGAGACAAGAAAAATGTAAATTTCTCGAAAAGCATATCTTGCTTATCTCCTTAATCCCAGTTTCAACACATCAATTTTTTGTTGCCGATATACGATATGACTACTCGGCGAGAAGTATCTAATGTTTTGTTCGTACGTTCCAAATTGCCATCGCGATCTAAATCAGGAGACGGTCATCTTTCTAACGGGAAAGCATTTGGTAGATTGACTTCTGAAGCCATAACAAATAGATGGGCGGTACAAACTTGCTTGCGCCATAGCAACCAAACTGGGACAACGATTACCACCTGTACTGTTAAGTCTGCGTTCAGCACTGTATTCACGGTCTACAAGCAATCAAAATACACAAGACGGAACAGTAAGACCTTCTTCCACTTGACTCTCGACTCGAATGCCGTTCGCTCCATGGCCCTCTGGCGTAAGCCTTTTGCGCGCCATCTGTCACTACCTTCGATACATCACAACTCCTCCCGAGCCCTCGCTCGTTACGGACAAACAGAACAAACAAATAGAGAGGCGATCCCGTGAATACAGCCAATGGGGAACAGAATTTCACCGACACTTCGGGGCAGATTGGGGACAAATGCATATCATACGGGTACAAATGATTAATGGTTGTACGACATGGGATAAATTACATAGACGTGATGACCCTCTGCTTCCGAACGCGAGTTCCACGGCGTGGGCCGTCCGGCGCCGGGACGATGGGAGGTTGTCGGGTTGATTTGGGGGGAACGATGATATCTCCAACCGTTGGCGCACTGCCGTCTGCCGATGGAACAGTTTGGTCGATCGTCGCCGTCGTTTCTTCTTCCACCGGAATCAGGGGGCGGAGGAACCGTCGATTGCGCCACAGGACGCTGCCGCTGGCAAATTTGACTCGGTAGGATCGGTAGCGGCCGACCGCCACGATGACGCCCACGTGAATCCAAAGCTTGGAATCCGGGTCTTGGATTCGTACCTTTGTGCCGATCCGAAGTGGTGACAATGGACGGGTATGAACATCGTACCGGAGTTTAGTTTCGGCCGCTGCCGCCGCCTGTCGCTCCCGTGCCATCATAACGTCCTTCCATTTGGGAGCATAAGACGATCGATGTGCCGGGATGATGGAACGGAGTTGGTGGCCGAATAAAATTTGTGCTGGCGATGCACCACTCTCGTGTGGGGTATTCCGAAACTCCAGGAGCCCCGCTAGAAATTCTTCCGATGATAAATCTCCGGTCTTCGCAACTAACTCTTTCATCGCCTTCACTGCTGCCTCCGCGTGGCCGTTGCTTTGGGGGTAATGAGGTGTAGAATTACCCCACGCCACGCCCCAACGTTTCAGTGTCTCCTGGAAGACTCCGGCATCGAATTGAGGTCCATTATCCGAGCGGAATCGCATGGGCACGCCCAGCTCGACGAAATTGTGCACGACTGCCTGGATTACTTCTCGTGCAGTGGGATCGCGTCGCCACTGGTGGACTACCGGCCAGCCCGATAATCTGTCCGCGTATACCAGCACATGGAGGTTTCCATGCTGGAACAAGTCAGCCGAAACGTCTTGAAATACGAATGTCGGTAGCGGATCTGACATCAGTGGCTCCTGACACTGGCTCGGCCGTCTCTCCTGGCACTTAGAACATCGTTCGACGAGCATCGTGATGTCGTTCGACATTCCCGGCCAATACACCGTCTGCTGGGCCCGTCGTTTTGTCCGGACGATGCCCTGGTGGGCGGCGTGAAGTTTCTGGAGGATGTCACGGCGAGATGAAAACGGCACCACGATGCGGGATCCAAAAATGATAAGGCCGTCGTCTGTGGATAGTTGATGACGAATGGACCAAAACTGACGTATGTAGTTAGACACGCGGGCTCGGTCCGTTCCGAAACCTGATTCCACTGCCGCCGCTAGAGCCTTGTAGTCCGCGTCCCCCGCGGCTGTGGATCGGAGATCGGCCAGCATAACGTCCGGCAAATGTGCCGGCGGGGCCAATTCATCTTCAGGGTTGCATATCGCCGCGATCGACTGAATCACCACATTTCGGATGGAGAAATCGAGGTCTGCGCCCACGCGTTCATCTTCCGGAGCTGGGTCGTTGACTGGGGCCCGTGATAAAGCGTCTGGGATGGCATGTTCCTTCCCCTTTCTCCAAACGGTGGTGAAAGAATAAGGCGACAGTCGCTCTTTCAGGCGCTGTATTTTGGGATTATCGATGGCGTCTAAAGTATAATTGTCTAATATTGCTACGAGGGCCTGATGATCCACCATCAGGGTGAAATTAGGCAGACCGGAGAGGTATAAGCGGCACTTCCGGATTGCCCACTCGACTGCAGCCAGCTCCAGCTCCACGATGGCGTACCGCGACTCGACATCGGAGCACCAACGGGAATTGGCATCCACTAGACGCCATCCTCCATCATGTCGCTGCATTAGCGCGTATCCCATCCCGTTCTTGCGTGAAGCGTCGACTTGGATGACCGTATCCCGGTCTGGTTCGAAATGAACCACCACGGGTGGGGAGATTAAGGCCAGCTTAACGGCAGCAAACGCCCGGTCATGGTCCGGCGTCCACACGTACGGGTTGCGGGTGCTCAGAAGAGGTCGAAGGGGTTCCTTCGCCGCTGCCACCTCCGTTGAAAATCCGGCGAGTTGCTCTACCAGGCCCATGAATGATCGTAATTCCGAAATATTATTCGGCCGGGGAAATTGAGACAGGGCCTTCAATTTGGCCTCCTCGATGGTAACACCGCCGTACTTGATTTCATATCCGACCCACGACAGACGATCGCGGGCGAAGCGGAACTTTTCTTTGCTGAATGTGATACCGGCGTCGCGTGCCGCTTGGAGAACTTCACACACTCCCCTCACGTGTTCCGGAAAGGTACGATCGAAGCGAAGCAAATCGTCGACCACACGCACCGTATTCGACACTGCGGCGAACGCAACATCCGCCCTCCTGTTGTACTCGTCACCCGAGCAACTAAGTCCCATGGACGCGCGGAGGAATTTATAACGGCCCCACGGCGTCATAAATGTGGTTAAGTGTTGGCAGGAGGGGTGCAGGGGAATTTGGTAGTACCCGTTTGCGGCGTCGAAGCTGGTGTAGAATCGGCACTCGCTGTCTATTTCGGCGACCGCGTCACGTGGAGTACGCGTGGGGTGAGTCGGTCGCAGGACAAACTTATTTAATCGGGTATGGTCGACACAGATGCGGATTTTGCCGGTCTTGGCATTCCTAATCACCACCAGGGGGGCGGCCCATTCCGATGCTTCAGTCACTGGCACGATCACTCCCTGCGACACTAAATTATCCAGTTTGGACTTCACTGCCGGACGATCACTGAACGGGATTGGGCGTGCTCCATTCACGTAATATGGCACTGCATCGTCCCGCAACTGAATTATCATGTCTGGTCCCACCATAACCCGTAAACCGTCCTCCTGGTCGAATACGGAATCGAATTCTGCTGCGATGGCCGCTTCAATTTCTGCGATCTCTTCCGCTGATGGGTCCAAGGGTAAGTGAATGTTTCGGAGAAACTCCCACTCTGATGGTCGATTTGGCTGAACTGCATCCTCCGTCGTCGGAATCTGCACGGACTGAATTGGTGTCAGTGGCTGAGGGTAATCTGCGTGGATGATTGCAAGGTTCACGCAATCCAAGCGGCAGATGAGCATTCCGCGTATTTCCGGGCAAAACACCACCGTCATGCGAGTACACCGGCCGCCATATCGAACAAAAATTTCTTGCTGCCCAATGGATAGGAGTGGAGTGGACCGGTCAGCCATGACCAGTTCAAAAGGGGAATGCAATAGGTCCGCTTCGGTCATACCTAAAGCCGCCATGACATCACGCCCGGCCACGCTCACCTCTGCTCCAGGGTCGGGGATTGCTTCATTGATTGTCGCGACCGACGAGCCACTCCCATCCAACAGAACCTCCAATGCGATGGTAGGGGACCTGCGTTGTCGATGGTTGGCTTGCACGTTGCCAATCGTAATGTGACCGACTTTTGATTTCGATCCGCCACCGCCACCACCGCCGCCGCCACTGCTGCCACCGTTACTGCCGCCACTGCTGTCGTTGCTGCCTCCGCCACCGCTCTTTCCTCTGTCGCGAGTAGGACACTTTGGTGCGAAATGGTCCGGCTTACCGCAAGAATGACACGTGCGTCCTATGGCTGGGCACGTCGTTCCAGTAGGATGTGCTGCGTGACCGCATGATTTGCATTCGTTTGCATGTGGACGCTCCGTGCGATTCCGCTTGGTCTGGATCGATGATATGCCGGAATGACCACTTAACGATCGTTCATTAGCACGTGCGGATTCTTCACTCCTACAAATGTTGATTGTCGGTTGCAAGGCGGGAAATGGGCTCATTGCCAGCAGCTTTTTCTTGGTTTCCGCATCTCTGGTGCCGGCAATGATGCGCGTGACGAGACGGGTGTCGAAACAGGTTGCACATAAGTCTGCCGCTTCAGCTAAACGACGGAGTGCAATATAAAAATCGTCGAACGTTTCCGATGGACCTTGTCGCCGTTCTTCGAAGGCGACCCTGTCGAGAGCGATATTACGTTTCGCGCGGATGTAATCAGCAATGCTGTCCAGTACAAGATCCGGAGTGGTGACCGTGGTGGGCAGTATGCCCAGCGCCACCTCGACCACTTGTTGCATGGCTGGATCAAGAGCCATACGGAAAGCCGCCATCTGCTCCGACCCAGGATATGTTGCCAGCTGACTTAATTCGGCGAAATCGTTCCAGCGGTTCCTCCAGGACCGCAGGAGGGGAATGGTGACATCGCCGTGAAGTTTTTCTACGCTGGAGGTGTCCAGCCGCCGTCGTTGAGGTGTTGCCGGAATGTTGCCACCGCCGCCACCGCCACCGCCACCACCGCCACCGACGCCGCCACTAGCGCCACCGCCACCTGCGCCACCGCCCCCGGCGCCACCACCGGCCGCCGTGATCAAAGTTTGCAGTTGACCCGAAATGGCCAGTAATTGAGCCTCCAGGGTGTCGATCCGGTTTCCGGCCGCCGTCGCCGCCGCCAGCGCATCCGCCGCCGTCGGTGATGCCATTGGGACTGCGGCTCGCAGACGAGCTCGGGTGATGATGGATGACGACACAAAGTATTGCTTCTTTTTGGGCATAAACGGGATGCGAGTACAACCAGAGCCGCCCGCCGGCCACTGTTCAGCGATGCTGTGTCAAGCAAAAGTTGCAACGTTTGAATGGCACAAAAGAAAATAAACACAAGGAGAACTACTAACACGCGTCGCTCAGAAATATAGTCGGATTGAACAATTCTCTCAGCGAGAAGAGTATTTGGGGCCTGTCATGCCATGAATTTGATCTACCAACACACAATGAAGGCCTGCAAAACCAATATGGCGGCGCCCATGGACCGCGTGCGTTGTTCTGCAAAAACCAAGATGGCGGCGCCCATAGACCGCGTGCGTTGGTCGGATACACACCACCGAGAAAAAAAATGTCGATAAATCGGGAAAACTCAAAGCACGCTCGAGTGCCACACAACTAACAGTACGAGGACCAGCACGTGTAGAATGGCCTCCTGTGAGGATTCGATCGTCAAGACAAGATGGCGGCGCCCATGGACCGCATGGACGAAAACCGAACACTGAAGGCGAGGAACACAGGGAAATGCAAAGTTCACTAGAGTCACGAAAAGGTACACCACGGTGATTAGCAATCGTAGGTGCGTGAGACCAACTGCGCCATGTTAAGTCTGCGTTCAGCACTGTATTCACGGTCTACAAGCAATCAAAATACACAAGACGGAACAGTAAGACCTTCTTCCACTTGACTCTCGACTCGAATGCCGTTCGCTCCATGGCCCTCTGGCGTAAGCCTTTTGCGCGCCATCTGTCACTACCTTCGATACATCACATGTACCCCTTAAAACCGATGTTCTAGGCCTTTTCCTTCTTCACAAAACATCAGATTGTCAACGCAGCCAATTAGCACACCCACGCAGCAACTAATCGTGATCGGCAAGATGTCTATGCAGCTCACAATTTGAATGGCCCAGCTCAAATTTGGTTAACGTTTAGTCCAGACGATGGGTAATCGTACGATTGGTATGCTCTTGGACCAGTTGAAGCATGAAAACTCACCCGCCATCTGGAGAATCTCGCTTCAAATTATTGGCTGAACATTCTGTAGCAGCCCAGATAGCACAGTGCCGTCCCAGAGACTTCCCAAACACGTCACTTTGAGACGTCTGAGATGTCCATGGAACATAGAAAATTCCCAAATTGACATTCCTTGGATGTCTTTTACGTATGGGTAATGTCCGCTTTGCCGAGATCCCATACTCGCACCTTTCTCGTCCCATTAGATGGACCTTGGACAGAATTTGGACGAGATTGAGATGCAAACGGAACAATTGAGATGCATAATAAACGTATTTTATACCAATAATATCCTCGTTCGTTTTCAATTTTCCCGCTGCGTATATGGATGAATATGAATGAACCACGCTATTTTTAATGAAATAAAGAGACCCAATAATTTTTTGAAAAAAACTCAAATTTATTTTGATTATTCAGTTACAATACGAAACTTGAAACAGTCAAATTACTCACATACAATATGAAACTCGAAATAGTTAAATTTCTCAGGTACAATATGAAATTTAAAATATTTAAATAAATAAGTGCATTAACAAACGCACTCTACGGAGATAATGATCAATTAGTCTCCAGCTTAGTCGGCATCTTCTTGTTGGTCTTCTACTCCATTTCGTCTTCCATATTCATTGTGCTAATATCTTGGGCAGTGACGTAACCAATTCTTAATCTTGTTTTCGACTGCATCTTTTGTCAAAGCATTTTGCACTTCACGAACTCCTTCTGAAATGGTAACCATATTTTAAAAACCTTTAAAGTTGACGGAATCAATGCTAACAGAAAAACATGTTCTAAGCACTCACCAACTACAATCTCACAAATAGTGGTTGACTTGAAAGCCACATTATCTTCATTGAGGCCTAGATAGCAGATTGATCTTGTTCTCTGTTTTGCTCGTTTTCCTTTTCCCTTTTTATGTCTATCAATATCAGTTGAGCTCGGAGTAACTAATTCTCCTTGAATAGCAAGACGCAATTTAGCCTTTGCTTCAGTATACGTCTCTGCAGAGAGAAATCAGAATGACTATAAAAATCAATCTCAGTATAGCAATAAATGATATACGTACTGAAAGTAGCAATGAGACAACCGTTGCTTCTTCACAATTAACATAAGATTCTTCATCGCTGTCACTGTCAGGTTCTGTATCACTATGATTCATGTCACTGCCGACAACTTCTGCAATGCAATCATTTTGTAATTGTGAGGTAATATATTACTTTGCACTGTTCTATTCACTCGCACCTATGACACTTTCAGTAGCAGAGGAATATTGCTCGGCATCGTCTTCATAGAACGCACTTTCGTTAACTAGTTTTTTCTGAATCCGTCTGCGTTTTTGTTTCGAAGAAACGTTGGCAGCCATTATTGTCCTCTCTCTGAAGTAACTACGGAAAACAAACTATAACAAAATATTAATAAATTGGATCAAAATAAAACTTATTAGCGTATTACTTCGTAATAAATGTTGTTATGTCATAAATTGAAGTCTTAAAACGTAAAAGCATCCATATTGAATTTATAAACATCCGTCTGCCATCTGGCGCTAAAGATTGGACTTTCCTTGGCTTGGTTTTTCTTGCTTGTAACTCATTTACAAAGACAAAATTTTTGTTGAATGTTTCTAAAAGAATTTTATAAGCTGAATCAACAAAACAACTCATGAATTATGAACAAATCTTAATAATAATACCTTGTCGATTACAAAAATCCATTAAATGAAGAAAGAGACATTTGTCTTCGTCCTTTCTTATATCGTTGTAGCTATATTCACTCGTATAATCAATTAGATACCTTCTAAATTGTTCTCTGTTTCTCGTTGTACATTTCCCTTTTTAATTCTATCAAAATCAGTTGAGCTCTGAATAACCGATTCTCCTTAACTACCCTTAACTCAACTTAGCCTTAGCTTCAGTATACGTCTCTGCAGAAAGAAATCAGAATAACTTTAAAAAATCAATCAAAGTATAATAACAAATGAAATACGTACTAAAAGTAGCAATGAGAAGAGCATCATAACAGTCCCATGTAGCACAATTCACTGACTTCGTTACTTTTTTCCAATGTTGAATAAGCAAATGCACCTGGAGGCCACCAACACTGCCCTGATGAGTGCCTTGAACTGGGGATGACAACTTTAACTTCAGGCTCATGTCTACCTATGATATATACTCCAAAATAAGAAACATTTCATCTGTAAAAAAATAAAAGACAAAAAACAAACATTGGAAGGGTTGATTTGTAGCCACATCTTGAAAGGAAGTCGCATACGTACTACTAACACACAATAAGAGAGATACCGTAAACTTTTAAAATTCATATACGATTTGTTGTAATATTTACCCAGTTCTTGCGAATTTTTAATATCCTTTTTGAAGGCAATCTTATTCCAAGAGACACGACGCTTACTGAGACCAACACCAGATGACAGAAACTAAAAAATTGAGTTGTCAGATTTCTGAAAATTTACAGACAAATATGAATATAAGGATAACATTAAGTAGGCAATTGCATTTTTATGTTTTAATACCGTTTATGGAGAATAGAAAACATTTAGAAATAAAAATTTATCACTGAATTTCTTTTCAGAATTTATAATTATCCGTCAGCCATCTAGCGCTAAAAATTGAACTGTTAGGCATGGCTTGACTTGCTCGTAACTCATAACACAGACAAAATTTGTGTTGAATGTTTCTAAAAGAATATTATAAGCTCAATAAACAACCACAAGTCTGGAATTATATATAAATTTTAATAATAATACCTTGTTTCGAACAAAAATCCATTAACTGAAGCAAAACACAGAGATGATCTTTACCAGTTTTTTCTCACACGAGGCAGAGACCAGACGACTTTTAAGAAAAGTCCAGGAACGTTGCCAAGCACTATTTAATGAACACCAAAGTAAAAATATGTCTTCCATAAATTATTAATAAACAAAAAGAAATGTATGCATCAAGAAGAACAATCAATAAAGAAAATAAAATATTGGTCTAGAAAATACTAGAAACAACTTTGAAAAATTAATTGAACTAGCCATCTAGTGAACGCAACGTAAACTCTGCCTTAAAAGGGAGTGGGAAATTTCGCCGCGTTAAAACAATGACGGGATAATCATGAATTTTTCTAAGTGTTGACAGAGAGCCAAAAAAAGGAAATGGGACGGACCAGGGATATCGACGGGAGACTAACGAATTACAAAAGAAAAAGGAAAGAATTATTTTTTTCAAGGGATCGCGTTGGGACATCTTTTGGATGAACTCGTTGTAGGCGTGCCATTGGTACGGCTTTGGAGCTACTCTGAGACAAAAATTCCTATCTGGGAGAGGCCCTACATTTTTAAAATGTTTGCGATGATGTCATCGAATACGTTATTGGTTGGTGCCAAACGATAAAAAAGCAAAAAAAAAGACTGGTGTCCCGAAAGCTTGGCTGCGAGTTGTTGAGGAACAATCTCGGTTCTACACGCTCATTTTCTAATATGGATAAATGGCCATAAAACAATTTGACATAAAAAAAACCATTTCAATAAGCCATCAGTAGAGATAAACTACTTCTGGAACCAGTGTATCGCATTCCAACTGATGAATTATTAGGTAATTATTTCCTACCTTCTTGTAAAATAACAATGTTTCATAATTACTATAACTTTTTTTACTTTAGTTTCGCCAAGCATTCCCTCCGCATGTCACTCAAGAATATGTTGAGATGAAATGCCTGTCGCAGATTTGGTGTCATTACCTGCCGCATTGCATTAAACCGATAAAAAACATATGCTTATTTTGGTGGGAAAATATTTATATTTTTCTAACTTATTTCCGATAATTATTCGGGTTCTACTGATAATCGGTTAATTTCCGCTACGGTGCTTCAGTTGGCAACAGATTTGTCCCACATGTAAGGTTATAAGAAGAAATTAATATGTAAATACATGCATTCCTTAATGTTGCGATATTAGATTTAAACAATATCGACATTGAATTAAGATCAGCTTGAAAATGCTGAAATTGGTATCCAGTTAATCAGCGCGTCATCTGAAATCCATTTTAAATCACTTGTAGCGCAATATTGACAGTTATTGCGTGGGAGAACTGAAACTCCCAGACATCAAAATGGCGATGCTCCCAAAATATAGTAATCGCAGCCGTGGAAAATGGTAATTACATAGTGAAGAAATTCTACTGAATATGGGAAACCGTCCGAGAAAAGAAAAGAAAGAACGAGAAGCTTTGCGTTGCTCTCTTTGCATGCGGAATAAGATCAAGCTGTACGGATCGCATCAACGCCGCCCTTGAACATGAATACTTGCGCTGTTAAAAAAAAGTCTAGACCTAATAAGGAGGAAATTTTGAATCTCATTTGGCTGGGTTTACCCAAGCAGCTTGATAGTATGGATCCCATTGAAAATGATCGTTGGCTTTTAGATGTAGTGGTAGTTCATGGATTACGCAATATACACGACTGGCGACACCGATACAGTTGCTTTAAAATTATGGCGATAGTTGCCGTCATCATTCTCCACATGCAACAGTAAACGAGACACGCATTACTCCTGAATTTAATTCTGGCAATATGGAAAAAATCAACATTGAAATGAGAAGACGATCCGTTTTCATGTTTCTTACGTATTGCAACCTGACTGACTATCTGTGTTGAACTGTAACAATTGCACACGCTATGCGCTTAACCAGCTCGTCAGTTTATACCACAGTAAAGACTAAAATCGGTCCCATAAGCCCGAGAGGAACAGCTTGGGCGATGCTTGAGCTTGCCGGTAGGGTGCGTCATATGATTTTGAGAATTTCTCAGCTATTTTCCCGTTTACCCTTTCCTGTTTTAGATATTTTACATCAGTTGTTTTTATAAAGATATTTTCTAAAGGTTTTATAGACATCTTAAACGGGTGATGTTTTTGTATATATTTAAAAGATATCTGTAAGATATCTACAAAATGAAGACAGCAGAAAGATATGTAAATATCTAAAAGATATCTAAAAGATATCTAAAAGATATCTCCTTCTACTAGGGTGAATTAATATTTGATGAATGTGAATCACTGAATTTTTTTCTCTTAGTTGCCGTTGTATATAAATAACGGAAAAGTGCGAACGGCCAAACGACAAACCCGACCAAAAATTTGTTCTAGGAAATAAGATTTTAAAAAAGTCTTAAGAGTACTTTCAGAAATTCTAAAAAGTCTTAGAGTACTAATGGGATAGAAACTCTAAACATAATTCTATCAGTCTCACTCGCTAACCACTACACTGCTACAATTTACTCCAAAAAGGAAAGTAAAAAAATAAACTGTTCCCATCCTAACGAGTTGACAATATCGAACCAAAGATGGCGATGCCTTAGCCTACTTTTTATTCTGATTGGCTCTTGCCAGGGAAAAGGATAGGGAATTTTGCAAAACCTCTCGCCTTCATAGGGCAAGATTCAAGTTTACTTGCCTTACCCATTCAGTAGGCCTTGTGATACTATCCCAATCACAGGTACGTTTGGAAAAAAAGTCAGCAGTATTGATACTATGAATTCTGAATTTTAGAATATTATTTTAAAAATTACTAGTTTTATTAAGATGATTCTTCCTCATAGAATTTAAGAATATTTTCTTATTTAAAACTTTGAAGGTTTTAGTTTAGTTAACTTAAAATTCTATATAAAGTAAATTAAAGAAAGACCCCAGCATAGACTTAAACTTAAAAGAAAGTTGAGAAAGAGCGTTGTGTACAGAAAAAGAAGATTTATCCCCGGATGAATTGTCTAGTGATGTACGCTACAAGTTCTCATTGAAGAAACAGACTTTCTACTGACAAAATGCCCTAAACAACTCCAATCCTGTTTCCAGCTTCTGTAATTGCCTCCCTAGTCTGCGATTTCACATTTCCGCCCATGATTCCTTTTTGGAGACTATAAGTCCCTTTGAGAATCCACTCCATTTATTTCGTTTTTAAAGAAAATGAATTATATCGGACTCGACGTCATCGTAAATCCTGAAACTAATTTGACGGTTTTGTCACTCGTTCTGCTCAATTATCAACGAATTCCGTTTTGAAACTTCCTTGGGTTAAGCATCACCGTCGATAGCCGTGTAGAGATAAATTTAATGAAAGAGCATAGAATAGAGGACCTAGTTGAGTAGTTTACCATATATTCTTTCTGTCGAATAATATAATTTCAAAAGATACCCAGGACATGAGTATGACTAGCGTTAATGGATTCTCAACAAAAATGCTTGTGATTGGATTTTCATCAGTTGTATTCGTTGTTCCCGATTTGGAGTATAATAGATCTAAAATTCCGTCATTTAACGAACTCTGCAATGGTTCAAATTTAAAATAAATGGAAACCAATAATACAACCCGATGATCAAGTGAACTGATCTGACGACTGAGCCCTTAGCCATCACGACTAATCAACAAATGAAATTGATCGAAGAATACAGCCGATTAGGCAAAGTTCTTGACTTTGGAGTTGGAGAAGAAGATGACAAATTCAGAAAATTGTATAGAATTCATGACGAAGATTCGCTGCTTCAGAGTCATATATGTTAACAACGGATGACTAGCTAGATGTTATGATTGTGTGTGTGTATTTTTTGCAGAATTTAAAGAATTCGACATCGAGAAAATACATGCTTCCTAAATTACTTCGAAAGAACTTGAACCGAGCAGCTCTTCTCGGTTCAAGAACAGCTATTTGTGCGATCAAAAATTCTCCATTCAAAAATTTAGCAATTTGGCATAGTTCATCGCTTTAAGTGATTTTCTCAATGCAAAAATCTCTTCCTTAGCGCTTGATAATATTAACTAAAAAAAGAGAAGAATTAGAATGAAAATTAAAATATATGAACGAGTCGATTTACTTCGTGCACTAGCCGAGAATGCGAAGTCTTGTCTCCAGCAGCGACACCTTTTTTCCTTCTTTGTTAAATTTATATTAGTCTAACAAAGAAATGCATGCAAAAAAACTAATATGATAAAAATAAAAATATCATTACCGCATTTGTGATTGCATTTAAATCATCCATCCAACGCATATACATTTACATCTCCTCGCGCAAATTTTCTTTAGGGGCGAATGGCTCACCTTTTTTAAAACGGCTGGCATTCCGGGATTTTTCAACCGAATTAGTCATGCAACTATACCGCGCATAGTTATTTAAGATATAAAAAAATTAAAAAAGTGGCCAAATCGCCCCATACCTGGGGCACATTGCCCATACCATCGAGGTATTTGGGCCTCTGCTTTGCGTATGGAAAATACACTTCCTACCTCCAATTTTCAGTAAACTCTCATTTTTAATATTAAATTGATTAATAATACACTAGATAGATATAAATATAATTAAGAAAATCTGGGTAACGCTTATTTTGGAAAAATATAGAAAGACGGGGGTTTTTTTGGCGTCAGTTTGGCGTCTCAACCGCTTTTAGAAAGCGACGGAACTTGGACAGGTTACCTTGTCTTTTTCGTACACTTTCAAAATAGTTTTGAAACTAACTTCTTTTCCATTGATAAAAAATTCGCTATCCATGAAATCATTCCTTATGTTTTTAAGAATATGAACGGGATCATAGCTTAGAAAAAGCGGGCGAAAGATGCAAGGCCATTTTAAGGAGGCCGCAACTGGGTCGACGGGGTGGGAAACAACTGGTATTAGGTGCCAATCTGGTGTTGAGCAACTTTTCATTCATGCAAACATTTTGACGTTTGTAGACGCTTATAGAACAAAGTCGCTCAAACCGCAACCCAAAAGATTCTACTTTTTCTATGGTGTGTGATGTAAGCTTCGTCTGTTCCGCCGCTTTCAATTTATTCACTTAGAAAAACGCTAATAAGGTATCTTTACTCGTTATGGATTACACGTATTGAGTCCGTGTAGACATAGGCTAAAACTTTATTAGCCAACTGTCCTGATTCGTCGATGAAAAAGTTTCCCATGTCAATTTTTTGCAAAATATCGTCCTTGGTTTCTCTTGTTTCATTGATTTTATCATGGGTTTTATTGTCATTTTCTTGGCTGCTATCGTTTCAAGCATATCGACCTCATCGGGTTTCTTAACCTCTTCTATAATCCTTTTTTCAACTAGCGAAGTAAATTCTACCTCTAAAAATGATTTCTTAATGTACGCGCTTAAGGTAGTTGGACAAGGCAAATTTAAAATTTGTAATCTCTGAAGGAATTTGTAATTTTTCTGTACTTTCACGTTCATGATGATGCAATTCATTAGAGTTGTCTGATTCCATTTTGCCGCCTTTAATTTGCCAAAGTTGCGCAGTTGATCAATTATTATCCCTGAATATACATCATTTTCTTCTGTAGAGGACAGTGATTGAACTGCTTTAAGTATTCTGATGTCAATCTTCTGATATTCTTCCACCTTCTTTTCAAATTGTTTTATTTTCCTGTTAGATCTTTACAACTCATTTCTAAGGCATTTGATCATTCTGGTTTTGTGTTCAGGCTTTGCAATCTGGTTCTGGTTGCTGTATCATGCACATCTATTTCAATGTAAGATTGCTCATGTGAATTTTTCCGTCTTGATTCATCTTTCTTTTATTTTAAATTTACACATGGATTTCACAACTAGTGTGGTCATTCTCATTTAACAAGAATTCTGGAACTTGAATGAACTTTTAATAAAATTTCTAACTCAATGCTTTCATATTTTAGATCCATCTCACGAACACCAACGTTGATGTAAACCAGCGGAAAATTTAAGTTACTATTTTGATCCAATAGATCTTTTGAAATTTCAGATATCTCAAGTTCAACATGTAAATCCCCATCTCCTGTTGATTTAAAAACACAGGTTATATTATTGCATAAGTTATACATAAATACTAATATATTTCTTGCCCAGACATATTTTTTTAGTGTGTGTATCTTCCCCAATTGGAATGGCATACGATTTCAAATTGTCTGTATTAGGTAGAGTACCCAAACAAAGTTTGGAAAACGGGATGAGTTTTTCGCGGTTTTAAAACGGCGGCTTAAGGGCTAACGTGTAATACTTAGTTTTTTCGCGATAACTCTTGTTTGAGTTATTGCATTTTAATTCTAAAACAGCCTATCACCACTTTTATTTTGAAATGCTAATTTTATCGAAATGCTGATTTTTAGTGATTTTTAAAGCCAAAATGACGATTCATTTTCAATTTTTTCTCCTTTTCCCTCGGTGGCCACTTGGATGTATCCAGAGCTTAGACTCTCACGGAGCACGCCAGTATTTTCACAGCAGAACTGCAAGCTATATACCAGGCCCAAGACTACACCTACAAACTGGACGAACATGTGCCGGCAGTGGCCATCTACTATGACTCTAAATCAATGGTAAGCTCCATTGCTTCGTCTACATCAGGGAACAATGAGGCACTCCACGGAGTAAGGGAGATAATGGCTAGCCTTAAATCAAGTGGAACCCTCACTACCATACTATGGATCCCTAGACACGTTGGAATAAGGGGAAACGAGAAGGCCTATAGACTGGCTACACAGGAATGCTCATCCCCAACAGGAACACGGATCAAAGGTCAACCTAAAGGTCTATGTAAAGGTCAACCTATCGCCATCAGAAAAATATCCATCGTCAAAATGGACTGGAATGAGAAGGTTCTAGTTCATCTAAAAATCTGCCTGTATTCAATCGAGGAAGACTACAGGATTAGTCAGATGGCTCTATCACAAGGATAGATGTATCACGGTATGCCTGCACATACTAAGATCGGGACATAACTACCTTAATTCCTTCTCGAATAGGATCGATCAAGGGGCGGAGCCAAGCTGCCGTAAAGGGTGCGAAGAAATTGAAAATGTCAATCATCTACTAGTGGATTGCCAGGTTAACGAACCTCATCGCAATAAGCTGAGGTACCAATTCAAAGACAAAAATCTGTAGTTCAACGTTAACAATCTGTTAGGCCTAAACTTGAACCTCAGCCCAACCCTACAATACAAGATTAGGGATACGCTGACCAGATTTCTATCAGTCACATCAATTATCGACATGGTGTAATTTAATTATTAGCAAAAGAACTCTCAACCCATATACTCACGGACAGAACTTAATGAAGGCTCAAAAGTCAAAAGAAGTTATAGGAGGCTTTACTTCTTTATCTCATCGTCTATTCCCAAACCTCCACTCCACCTGTGGAACTACTCGGAATCACAAGAAATAATTAGAAAGTGGATTAGAACTAAAGGTGTTCACTCTAATTAAACCACATGGCTTCATTCATCAAAAAGGACTCGCAGCATCAAACCCAGGAGAGAAATATGCCAGTCACAGCTACCCTTCCACCATCAAAACGCCTGGTATGAGATAACGAAATAAAATCTATACATCTTGAAATGGAATATTACAGTACCCACCAAGCTATTAAGAACACCCCCCTCGTTTTGCGTGTATTGTTATGGTGCTACGTGTCTCATTGCAACTCGCGTAACTTTTTAACGGCTGGGGATAAAATTTTTTTTCTTTTTTTCCCGATCAGATAAGGTCAATCTACAAATCATACACACTTGACATTATTGTAGGTCTTACCCCCAAGTCCCTACACCCTCGTTCACAAATTAAGAACACCCCCTTTTCCTAATATAAGCGCTGTGTTAAAACCGTCTTTTTAAAAAATCGATAAAAAATACTTCGCAACAGGATAGCGAAACCTGGTTTGCACTCAAAGATAAATTAACATTTATTTTATAATATTAAGGTGTTTTCTTAATTTTAAGGAATTTTTTAAAACCACCTCCCTATCCCTCGAAGTTTTCAAACCAAAAAATTCTGAAAAAGGGGGAATTCTGCCTATCTCCCCAAGGTTAAGCCGGACACCGTTTTTTTTAGCAAAAAAAACTTCGAGCAAAAAAGACACCTGGATCCTTTCTGAGATTGACTTTACTTTTCAGGTTGTAAATTTTCTTTTCTCTTTTTTTCGGATGGTTTCTGCAGGGATACAGGCAGAGGCTTGTACCGACTTTAAAAAATCGATTATAATTCGACTTTATTCGACTTTTAGTCGAAACGAAATAATCGATTCCAAGTCGAAAAGTCGCGACTTTTAATCGATCTTCCAAAAAAAGTCGTCTCCACCGTCCGCTACGGCCTTCTCCCCCGGCTGAAGACGGTCAATAAAAGCATTTCTTGCGAGTCGCAGATCATCCCGTTGGCCCAAACAATTTCTCCAGTGCGGATGCACAGACCTATTTCATAGCGTAAACCCGGTCCATTAAACTTATGCGACCACCATTTTGCATTAAAAGGTGTTGGCTCAAAAATACTAAGCCCGTTCCATCGAGAGAAAAAAAGTTGACGTGCCTCTTGTGGCATTTTGATAACGCTTATCCCAGTTAATCTATTACATAATTACAAGTAACAGAAATAGTCAATCAAAATTTATAAGAAAATAAATAAACGGAGGGAATTTTAGTTACCACTGGCAAGTTGGATAGAAGGTAAATGAAAAGTGTGAGACTATTTTCGGAAGGTTAAACCAACACTGGCGTTAATGCTTTCAATATTATAACGCTTCAGTAACAGCAGTGCCCATAAATAAAGGTGCTCTGGTATTGACTTGTGTGGCCGATGAACTAGTATTAACATGTCACAAACAACATCGCACACTATTGGGGATGTCCCGAAAAAGGCTCGAAATTTTGTCTTCCTCAAATAGCAAAGTTATGGCCAGATCTTTGGACAACGTATTCTTTAGAACAACTTATACTTAGTTATGGGGCTCAATTGTAAAAAAAAAGCAGAAAAAAAAGATCTGGGTAATAAAAAGTCCTTAATATTGGTCTTTATTGGCGAATATCAAGGTTTGGTTTTTACCCAGATCTGGCCATAACTTAAAGATCTTGCCATTACTAATTCTCTGGATCTAAAACCAAACCGAAAATTTGTCCTGAATAATAAGGCCTTTAAAAATTGAATTTTTAAAACATATGATTAGTTTATTTTAGGGCATGGATTGCAGCTAAGTAAACAAATTCATATTTGGAAAACAAGATACTGTAGAAATTATTGAAAATTTATGGTTAAAACCAATAATATTGCTATTGGCATAAAAATATGAAATCTGGCAACGGCCAAATTTCGCAAATTGTCTTCTGCAGTCGATTGTTTCACGTGTTGTTTAAAACGTATTGTTGTTTCCGATTTGTAAAGTGAAGTTTTTCTTGCTTCAAAATGAGTAAGCCACGGTGGACTCGAATACCACCTTATTGTGCCGCCCACAAGAAACTCGAAAAGATGTTTGAAGACTAGCTAATGATGCAAATGCTAGCATTGTTTGGTACCTCGATAGCGAATTCCAGAAGTACCAATTAGATGTCTTAAGAACAGCTTTCAACGAGATTCGTAATAAATATGGATGTGAACGTAAGCAGCTTTTATTCCTTTTTCGATTTTGATGTTCATATATTTAAAATCTTAAAATTTGTAAATCAAAAGCTGTTAACAAAGAAGAAGGAAGCAGTAGCTCTGCTGACCATGGCTCTGACACCTGCAGCAGCATTGTTCCTAGGAAGCGATTCAAGCTTGAACTTGAATCCGATGCTATCAAAAAGCTTTGCTCAAATGCTGATGCTAACAAAAAGCTCATATAGTTGTTGCCTTTTTGTCTGGTGGTTCAGCGAGGGGGACTTTACCCTTCTGGGAACTGGACCGGGTACTAACATTGCCCGCATCACTTATAAATGGCCAGAAGCATACTACAACATAGACAGATTGTTTAGAAAAAGTATCGCTTCTGGAGCACCCAAAAATTTTGGCTCTGAAAAGAGGTCTACAGAGGAATCGTGCATCAGTGAGTAAAGCCCCTGTCGGCGTTATCAACTTAAATTTGCTGATATCTGTCCTAACTTCTGAAAATTCAATCGATCGTAAGGGAGGATTGGATGGAGAAAATGGAACGTACCTCTTGATTATTGAGCTAACTGCCTTCGAAACTGCATATGCAGCGGAGAACAAACCAATCAAAAATGAAGAAATCTAAGTCATTTTCTTCTTGATGTTTTCTGGGTTTATGTCATATTGACAATTTGACAATACAAGTGCATGACAGAATCAATGACAACTTTACTGTTGAGATCAAATGCCACACTAACTATAAGAGCTATTTCAATTTTATTGATTCGCCAGATATATAGAATCAACACTTGTAATAACTGCAAGGACTTATATCAATTTTATATTTCAGGAAAAATAAAACCACAGTAGAAGGCCCAAGTTCAGCTGCAAATACATCTATCTGGAAGGAAGAAAAGTCTTTTTTTTGTGTTGCAAGCCCAGAATTCGAGAACTAGAAAAGCGTTGATAAAAGTATTTAGCATCTAGTTAAGCAACTCTACATGTAAATAAATCCACAGACTAGAAAAAAAAGTATCGGCCGCACATGAAACCAATAAATGATGAATACATGCATGTGGGGCAATTAGATGTAATCACAACATAGTATACTTAATACTGTTAGATTTCTTGTAGTCTGACCATGTCAAGGCTTGTTCAAAAGCATCAACTGGCTTTTGAATCCGACCCTACTTACTTTTTTGAATGATTTACGAAAGCCAATGGGCATCGCTCGGTGAACCCAATTACCACTTGGCCACACAATTAGTTGTTTGAAGTTGCTTAAGATCAAGGGCAAAAATAATGTGTAATATCCCGAGGTTTAACTGCAGAATATTCCAAACTCGTGCCCAAGTACCACGAACGATTCATTCAGACGTAATTTTCTTAATAATAGGAATACAAAATTTTATAATGAATCCGTGTTTCCTCTTACCTTAAACTTAAAGCCAACGAGGACAAGTACAGATATCCAATCGCGATCATCACCGAGATAAGTTCTTGGATCAGATTCCATGAGTTTTATTGCCCGTTGGCGAATTATATGTTTAAATTCAGTCATATAGCGAACAAACGACAGGGGTTGAGCAGTACTGATGTCATTTGACTGTAAAACGTTGCATGGCTACACATTTTTTTCAGCAAAGTTTTTTCAAATGCTGGGATGTCAGTCTAACCCATATTTCACTTGCAATTTTGCAGCCGAGCACATTATTCTGCAAGTTGGGATCTATAGTTAATAGAAGTATATATTCTCCTCCGGCTAACACATATTTCTTCTTCCATAAGTTGATTTCAGCAGAATTGGTGAGTGCATCTGCTTCTCAGTCAACATTGTTTGGAATGAGTTCAAATATTTTATCTAGTATACGGCTTGTACAGTCGATTCTATAAACATGCGTGGGGGATCTCTTAGAATTGCCTTGAGTATACGCGCTTCGAAAGGTATTAAAAATCCCTATTTTCTAATCCAACCCAAGAACGGTTAAAAAATACAACAATATCAATAACAATGTCATGGGCTCAGAAATTTTGAGGGACAGGTTCATTAAGATAATTTAAGACATACTTTTTTCGCTTCAACAGCTACAACCATAATGACTCTACGGTGGGACGTGGAGTTCCACGAATGGGGGGGGGGGGGAGAGCTTGATGCTCCGCAAATTTATCCCCAACCTATCGGAGACTAGTCCACGACAAGGATTTTCATTTGGCCGGTAGTTGCAACCCCACATTACCGTTCTCTGTTTCCGCGTGTAGCGAATTCCAAGACCACAATCAGTGTCTTCGATAGGCATAGGGTGGAGCCTAGGTGGTGTAATAAATTTAATTTTGGTAATGAATCGAAACAACTGAAATATTAGATATCTCTTGCATGCTCCCGAATCAATTTTCCATTTACGCAAGCCATTTATTAATCTATGATCGTTGCTCAGCCGGCAAGGATGGCAGATTTGATTTATGACTAGCAACATGTCTGGTAAAAAAGCTAGTCTTCGCATAGGAGCACTTGGCTCATATCTTTCTGAATCGCCGTGATCTTTCGAAAAAAAATAAAATTAAAAACTTAATTTAGTTTAACTTATTTAGCACTACTTAGTACCAAAATGCCCTGCCATTGCCCTGGCTATTTCAATGTCAGGCGTTATTAAGGGACGGCAAATTCCATCGATTGGTGTGAAATGAATCGGTAGTCGGTCGTGGATGAAGATGCTTATATGGGCTTCAATGTATTGGCCCTAAAGATAGCTTGTATGTTAAAGTCAACCAAAGCTCGCGCATTTTCCACCACCGGTGTGGCCTGTGCTACGAGTTCCAGATGAAACGCTTAAAAACAGTTGGACATTTTGTACACTTTTAGTAAAAAGCCTTGTTTTTCTTGTTCATCAGAACATTTTGTTACGTTCACTGATGTTTACGTACGTTCACCAACGTTCTTCTAGAGATCTCTAATCACCATTTTCTTTTCTCAATTCCCTTGTTCTACTTGTTTGACGAAACTCGACTCTGTTATATCAACGAGTATTCCTAGTATTCCATTATTCGTCTTCTCTACGTTTTCGACCAAAGTCCTTTCTCTTGGATTACTTCTGATTGTATTCTGGTGTCGCTATCAACTCCTGTATACTTGTTAACCCAGGCTGTTTAACCTGCTCGTTTAATCATGTGTGAGTACCGCCTAGACTGTTTTTTCTTTGCCATAATTTATCGTATTCTGTGTGTGCTGGAACTGGAATTTCGTATACATGGCTAGAACTGTATTCGGTGTATTTGCTGGAACTGGAATACCAAAATTATGACCAGTGGCAAAGTAGAAAGACCGACACTTTGAAGTGTGGTTGAACCAGGATGTTGAGTTGTCAGGAAATAAACTTTACCTACCTAAAGTATCGGAACGCGCGAGAGAACCTTATGGAAAAGGGTGATTTTCTCGGCGCTCTCGATAATTGAGCTTTTGTCGGAAAGCAACGAATTTTTGTTTACAGATAGCCATGAAGGTCATTTTTTCACGTGATTTTTCAGAATTTTTCAATCGCGGGAAGCCAAATATGAATTTTTCGTTTGGAACCGTTCCTGCTATAATTTTAAATTTAGCGATATATTCCACCTAAAAGAGTACGAAAACCCTGTTCTGGTCCGAAGAAAATGCAGTAATCACGCCGCCAGACGCTCCCGAAGCCGGCGTGAGAGGTCACTAAACTCGGAATCGTTTTTTACTGCACAATTTTATTTTTATTTTTGCGGGAAATGGTATGACAAGTAGGAATGTCAAAGACTTGAACGTTTTTGCTGGTGCGAAATGGAAACTAGAGCAGGGTGTAACAGCCTTTTTTTATGACACCTAGCGGCAGATTTACGTATGTGCCAACGCTTATTTCGGTCCGGTTTTTCCAAATCGCTGTACAGGCTATTTTTTTTAAATTAAAATACAATTTATTCGTTTATGGTTCCACAATGGCATGTAATTGAATATTAAGTAATTGACAACAAAGTAATTGTGTGCTTTTCTGTTTTTACAAAACAGTGTGACTAGCTGTACAAATTTGTTTACAATGTTATAATCCATTTTTAAATGAGTTCAAGTTGTGTTGTAGAGGAAGATAACAACGAAGATTGTGTTTTGCATGTAAAAGAGAAAGTATATATTGTTAGGGGCCACCTGAAAAATCAACAAATACGTAGAAGCTCACCGTTACCCGTTCGGGCAACCTACTTCTCTGCGCTCTCGATCACACTCTCAGGCACCAGACCAGCTCACCCCGCTCCGCCACCCTCTCTCCTCTGCTGTTCTCTCCGAATTAGTTCCCTTTCTTTTCTCTCTCCACTGCTTCAACGTCTGTTCCCTCTCCCCAGGTCGTTGACAACCACTCTACGATTCCAGTTCCCCGAATCCCCCAAAGCCGGATCATAAAAATATAAATACTAAAGAAAAAGTTTTGCTGTTCAAAGAATCTTCATTACTGAAGTGTAAAAATACTGATCTGGTTTTTCGCTTCCGTAGAAATTAAATATTTTCAAATATAGAAATTCCAACAGTTCCAAGTGATAATATTGGTTATCACGTTAAGTGTTATCAGAAATACACAGCAGTATTCCAAGAAGAAATCAAAGCTGCTAGAATGAAGTTAGCGGAGCTACAGTAAGCAACACAAGTTTAGCAGATGTTCATTAGATATGCAAAAAGCACCCATATAATCCGGTAAATTATCTAATAATTGAATTTAATACTATTTATCTGTAAGTTACTGGTAAAGTTTTGTGTGTTGATATAGATTCCATAAATTTGGAAAATCTAATTTTATGTTCTGGACGGCAACCATCAACTTCTAAAGCCGTTTTCGATAACACCTGTGTTTTATGAAAAAAGGAGATAATTGAAAAAAAACAAAATCAGAGAAAGCCTAGTTCAATGCCAAACCGTTGAGATACAAACAACATTAGAGGAAGATGCTTATGTGATGAATGATGCGAAAATTAAAGGAATCTGCAATAGGAGATTTCGTCGCTAAAGAATTTAAATACCCTCGTTCATGCAAAACGGCCTATCACGATAGAGCTAAAGCTGAAAACCAAAAGAAAGTTGAGAAAGCAACTTCAGCCTGGCAGAGAAAAAAAGACATGCTTGAAAAAGCATTGCAATTAACAATAACTTTCATGGAAACCAGATTATTTTTTTCAGCACTTTTTTGCGCATTCAAGACATCTTTAACCAGTATCTATTTACATTAGAAGAACTTAGGCTCAGCGAAAGGGAAGTTGAAAAAAAAAGGTGAAAAAATGTGTGCTGTAAAGGAAATTTATAACCCCATTTGGAAATAAAGTAATAACAACGTTTAATCATCCAACTATTAATATTGGAAAATAGTATTTAAATCAATACTTTCTATGGATGAAGCATTAAGCACTAAATTTGGAGGTCAGAGAAAAAAAAACCCTCAAAAGGTATGAGTCAGCTACAATTGATTAATTGTTGCTGCTTTACAGCGCAAGATCAAATAATTTCCCAGACAGAATATTTTGTCTTGAACACGTCTTTTACCCGTCATTCCAAGACTGGTCAATGCCACTTTAATTCATCTTGAAAGAAAGCATCTCCGTCTTTAAGATGAGTTCTAACGGTCTTAATGTCCGTATATTTCTGATCCAAAGGTAAAGAATATATCCATATATTGACAAAAGACCGTCCCTAGAGTCGAACACTAAACCTTCATGTTGACTCGCTAGCTTGCTAACCACTACGCTATCTAGTTCGTTATATAGCTACATCGTTATAGTTCATCATTCCAAGACCTCCTAGACGAGATCAAATTTAGACGACTTTAAGTTATCTATTCAAGATGCCAACAAGATATTACAAATAAAACCATTTATAGCTTGATATTAATCGATTTTTGTTGACGATTATATCGGTCTTAATACATTAATATAAAGCGGATATAAGAACTCTTTATGTAATCTTAAAAGAGTTTAAAATTTGTCTCTATAAGGTTTTTTTTAGATTTATCATTTACTGTAACTTAAGGATAAAAGTTAAAGTCCGTTTGATATAATGTGCCTATATAATTTCGAAAACATTAAACGAACTAGATAGCGTAGTGGTTAGCAAGCTAGCGAGTCAACATGAAGGTCCAGTGTTCGAGTCCAGGGACGGTCTTTTGTCAATATATAGATAGATATATTCTTTACCTTTGGATCACAAATATACGGACATTAAGACCGTTAGAACTCATCTTAAAGACGGAGATGCTTCCTTTCAAGATGAATTAAAGTGGCATTGACCAGTCTTGAAAAACGGGAATTAGACGTCTAAAATCGGTTTATGTTCTGTATGGGTTTGGTTTATTAGATCAGAGAAGTCGCTTTTCTATTGAGCAACGCTATTAAAATTGTGTCGAAAAGGACATATTTGGTGCCGAAACGGACAAAATTGGTGCCGAAAAGGACAAATTTCGTGCCGAAACAGACGAATTCATTTTATTTTTTAAATAGGTTTTTACATTCATTTTACATTGGGTGCCGAAAACGGCAAAAACTCATAAATGGAAAAGTGCCGTAAACGGGTGCCGAAACTGGTGGACACCAAAAAACTTTTCCTTCAAAGTTAAATGTAAAGGATTAAGTGGAAGGTAAAATTCAAGTTCCACCAATACTTAACTGAGTTTAATGCCTGCTTGCTGGCCAGATAAGCCCAACCAAAATTCGCGAAGGGAAAAAAATTAGAATCAAATCTCTTTGCGAAGATTCAATTTGTGGTGTTACACATGGAAGGTGTAAACCCTAAAAGCATATTTTACTTTCTCTATAGTAATGAATTCAGTGACGGGAAGCCGGAAAGCAATTGAAGTTCTGAACAAATTAGAACATGGTTTTAGCTGTCCTGCAACTGAAGAACTGGAAACCGAGTTGACTTATTCTAATTGTGATGAATCAAGACTGCTACCCTGGGGTTTAGAGCTTCAAAAAATCACTTTTAAACGGGTAAACAGGAACAAATGAAAACAAACAGTAATAAAAAAAATTCCTGTATTCTTTCTTTAAGGAGTGGCTTTTAAACATTATGATCGGTTTATTAATACTATTACTGGAAAGGACACCCTGCATGATACAGTAGGAATCGTGTATCTAGATATATTTGATTGTTTACAACAAAATCCTGGTGCAGATCAGCTACGTGATGTAAACGACGACGACCAAGTACCACTTACCGGAGAGGGCCAGTCATCTCGTTGTCGAAGGGCTTTTAATTAATCAACGGAAGCTATTGAACCTTACTACAAAAAACCAAGGATGATACGGTAATCAATGACTCGTTTTCAAGACCCACGGACAACAGAAGTTCCAACGAGCTTTAACTTGGCAGTTACTAGATCTGGTTTGGATGTCATCGTTGTCTTTTCGCATAAAACATATGCCAATGTGGACGGGTTGGAATTCTCAATTAGTTAGAGATTTGATGTCAATGCAAAAGGTTTGCTATTCTACCTTAACTAAACACGTCCCCCTACTTCTAATTCGGCATTGGTTGAAGCACTTAAAATAAGTAAACGTATAGCCTAGGAGTTTAACCAACAGTATCTCTCTGTAACATACGATCTAAAATGACTCACAATCCAAGCAGAGGAAAAGCCTGAATACGAAAGATTGTTGATTCATCTTGATTCTTTTCACATAGAACGTTCTTTTTTCAGAGCCATTGTAAATTTTATCGCTGACTCAGGTGGACCGTACATCTTAACAGAAACTGATGCGTTGGCAGAAGGTTCTCAATGCGTTTTTAAGTGGGATTCGCGCAAAACTGAGGGCCACTCTTTTGATTGAAACCGGGACTATGGGCAGTAAGGTGCGGCTACCGATCGTTTCTTGTTGTTGTTGTTGTTGCAATGTGTGCTACTGCAAAAGAAATCGTTTGGATGCGTAATGTTTTACATCATGTAAATTTACCACAACTGGAGCCTACTATAATGTTCTGTGACAACGTTCCATAAATGAACTAAACATATCAGCGTAAAGTATCACTATGTTCGCTCTTGCCAGAAAGATGCCTTTATTTCTGTTCAATATGTTTCTACGAAAGATCAGTTGGCTGATTTGTTTACTAAACCTCTTAATCGCCCTCTGTTTTAAAATTTACGTAATGCTATTTCTGTTTGTTCTACACCAGGTTCAGCAACGGAATAATCTTTTCTTTCAAGTAAAAACTTTGGCTGATATATCATTTTTGGAACAACAAAGTGTTTTCGTGATTCCAGAGAGATCAAGAAACAACAAAGAAATTGAAGCAATATAATTTTTAAATTGCCTTACACTCATAATTCCTTAATATGTTTGATTGTGTTTTTCATGCTCCGTTCAGTTTAAGGGGTTGTATTATTTATTCTAACCTTCACTCTGCATTCCATGATATCTGGCAACGTATGCTTCTTTAAAATGGTTGAAAGACGTTTAACGTATGTCACTTTCAACGTTTGTTCATCCTCTCTGTAAAGTGAATTGTCCTTCTCCTTTGTCGACTTCACTTTTTTTCATTGTTTCTTACGTGAAGATAGGTCTCCATATCTTCACAAGGTAATACACAGATTCTAAACTCAACAGATTATGGCAATTTTGATGAATCCTTACGAAATTGAAATTTTTTTATGATGATTTGTAATGAAACAAGTAAAATAATTTTGAAATGTGCGATTTATGCTAGCAAGATTTTAAATAATCGGGAAAATAATGAAATACTTTTGAAAATTTATAGCCAAATGAAAAAAGTGCGACCGTTTACAGCAATCGTTAGAGAATCAAGCGCACCCATGCGCCCAATGAAATCAATGAAAATGTCAGACGTCATTTTGTTGGCTGATAACCCCTATCGTCACCTAATTATTGCTTTTATGTACTTTAATCGTTTTTGTGAAACAATTCTTTTTTCCCTCCTTGTTTCAGGTTTTCAGAGAGCAATTAGTGAACTGTTTTTTTTGTCTGTGATATTTTATAGTCAGGGAGCCCATGACAAACGAAACAAAACCTTTTGAAGAAAAGGTTTGACGACTATTTTAAGGGAAGGGGAGGATGGGAAATCTAAATTCACTCGTCTGCCGAGTCAGACTGGTCGCGTTCACTCGTGGAGTCGTGGTGCACTCCAGAAGTCGGTGTGATTTGGCCAAAAACACAAACGGCCAGCCCGACCAGAGTCATGTACTATGGTTTCCTATCTCTTATGGCGGAAGATTCTCTCGGAGGAGACGTTTTCTTGATGGGTCGCTAAGGACATGCCTCCTTCAAACTCTATTCCGCCTTCTCGCAAGTCGGAGCGCTACTAGCGGCGATAGTATCGTCACGAAAGTGTGCGTACTCTACCAACTAATTATAAGTATTGATATCAATCGGTGGTCCAGTCGTTAAGCCGGTCGGCTTTCAACTCCGGGGTTCCATGATTCGATTCTCTGCAAAGTCGGTTTTTCGACTTTTTCGGTTTTACAGTAAGAAATGGCCTTACGCACAGTGTTGTACACACTCAGTAGGTGGCAGGATTTCTCCCGAGATGACGACAAAAGCTTATGGAAGCCTTTATTGTTGAGACCGACAACCATAGTTAATAGCTCTAGAGCTATATATAATAGCTCTGCCTCTGCCCCGACCAGAGCCATAGAGTCTATGGTTGATCGACTTCATAAGAAAGTTTACAGGGGGCCATGGCCCGGTGAAAGCTTTTGCTTTCCGAGCTGCCTCAAGTGAATGTGTAGTGAACTTCTTAGAGAGTTCCTAGAAGTCCCATGTGAAAATAAAAAATCCTCTAATTCCACCAAAAACTTAAAAAAAGGCATATCTTGACAGAATAATGTGTTTTATCAGTTTTGCATTAAAATATGAAAAAAAGAATTTTTACCAACTTGGCTACCGATCGGTGTTGGGCGGGTAACGGTTCAATTTGGCCTTGCCCAAATTGTAAAAACGGGTACCCGTATAACTGGCGCCATCTAGTAGTCTTATAATAAACGAAGCCAGTGATTAATGATTTTGTAATTTTTTCATCAAGTTGTTAAGTCAAAACAGTTAATTGTTTAAAAAAGTACTCTTTCAAGTATTTTATATCAATGTGTTGTCAAACCAAGAGTCGAAATACCAATAAAATTTGTAGAAAATTTGTTTTAACTGATTATTTATAGAGAAATCCCTTGATAAACTTTTTAAAAATGTATTTTCACCCGGGTTGAACCCAGGTCAGAGTTATAGATGATTATAACTATTATCTACTATTATGAACTATTATCATAACTTATCATCTATAACTCTGCCCAGGTTTTAACCGTTTTTTTCAGCCCATTTGTTTTTATTTGCCCGGGTAGTTACCCGGTAAAGTTTCGTTTTCGAGGTTACCCAAATCGAGTGAAACCGGTTTGACCAAAACCCGCCCATTTCGGTCCGGGCCACAGCCCTCTGCCCCGACCATGGTTGTAGATATAATGGTTCCCAGTCTCTGTGTTATAAGGTCTCATAAGAAAAAAATTTAAAGTTCTCCGTCAATGATCTTCCCTCAGGGCATGGTAACTACCTAAGGGGTGCCATCTGCACACACAATCTCTAACTTACAACAAAAATTCCATGTTCATAAGAGATTTAACACACGGGGAACAGTCGGTACCAATGTTGTTACCATTTACTAGCACCACTCATGGTATAATGGTTAAGGCGTATTCTTCAGATCACGGGATCTGTGGTTCGATTCTTTTCAAAGTCAATTTTTCATTTTGACCAATATACATAATAGTAAAATTAAATTTATTTTTTTTTTTTTCATCTGAAATGAATCAATTGTAAATCATAAATCAATCTGTTTTACGCATGTTTATCATAGCCCTACAACTTTGTATTGTTTACGAGCCATACGAGGGACTTAGAAAATTTCAGTGTTGTTTCAGTGTTAGCTTTCATCCTTCCAACACCAGGTCGCGGGGTTGTCAAAGTTACCAAAGATCACAAAAAAATCAGCTGCCTTATGGGACCTTATAGTTTGGTCATTTTAGCTTTTCTACCTCAAACAATTAGCAATTAGTAATTAGAAGTTCTTTTAATGAGCACTATTTCTACTTACTTTTTAAGGAAGTGTATAAAATAAGAAATGGGGGTCTACTTTTGAATATTTTATTATTTTTAGTACATGTTATCAAACTTTATACGTCAATAAACGTGTGTTGCAAATTTAAATGTTTTTGGCGGTTGCAGCGGCCCCCAAAATATGTCAACCTGGCGGGTGTGTTGTAAAACCTATTGGAATTTTGCGGAATTTGGAAAAAGCCCAAAAAGGGTAGTTTTTTTATAATGTGAATAACTTTTCTGCTGTGCTATTTTCATAACATCTAATTAATACAAAGTAAACTAGGTTTTATGGGCTACAAACTAAACTATTTGGGTATTTTTAGGTTATTTACTTGTTATGCAGCATTAATTTTAAGATTACGCGTAGCGCCATAAGCGCCAAATACGGTGAGTGTGTAAAAGCGACCGGGGTGACTGAGAAAATCCGACAATACGCAATTGGGATAATTGCGAGAACTTGCAACTCAGCATCCACTCAGGGTCTATTATACCTGGAGGCTATTTGAATTCCAAAAATGTGGGCTCGTCTTCCAGTTCTTCACTACTTCAGACTTCACGTCTTAGTTATGTGGTTGTCTCTTTCTGTACGTTACTACTGCACAAGGCTTCTTGCTTTGTCTTTCTCGTCTCGTTAAGGTCGTTTCATCTAAGTGGTTACCTGCATGCTTTTATAATGCAGGATTTAATATTTGCCTTCCTTTTTGTTGCTTCTTGTACTGCGCTATCTGGTTTTTATTATGACAATGGTGTCGATCAAACAGTGGTTCATAAGCATTTGAACAAACGTGAAAAAAAAGAGATGCAAAGTGAAATACTTCATCTGTTGGGTCTGCAGCATCGTCCTCGACCTGTTTTGATGCTACCTTCCAAGAGAAGACCACAGTTAGATGATGGCCTTAGCTCTGCACCCCGATTTCTCATTGATGTTTATCAATCTCTTACGGAAGAGGATTCAGGAGAACTTAAACTGACTCCTGATCTGATTGAAAAGGAGTTTAATGTTTCTGATTCAGATGTACTATCTATGGATCAGGCTGATATTATTATGAGCTTTGTCAATCGAGGTAAGGACTAAACTATTTTTTTTAATATTTTATTTTTCATTTTATTTTATGCACAACAGGACAACACTTGCATGGAATCAGACACCACCACAGTTTTGGCAGATTTTGGTTTGATTTATCTGAAGTTCCAGCTCAAACAACAGTTATATCTGCTGAACTTAGATTATATATCAATTTGACAATGGTTCAAGAAAACATGAATTGTACTGAAAAGGCTGATGAAGAAAAAACAAGCAATCACAATTTTTCTGTTACTGTGTATGAAATTGGATTGGAAGATATGTTGATCTACATTGATTCAATGGAAATTGACAGCCAACAAGAAGGTTGGGTAGCAGTCAATGTGTCAGTGCCACTTCAGAAATGGATTATGAGACCTGAAGAAAATTTTGGGCTTCAATTGGTGTGTCGTTTATCTACTTCAGGTTCTTAATATTATTTAAAATATTTATTATGTTGCAGTAGTAATATTTTTGGCAAATTTGTATTTAGGCAGACAAATTTCAGCCAGAGAAGTTGGTCTTGTTGGGTCTCATGGCAATGATAAACTTCAACCATTTATGGTAGCATTTTTTCGATCTTTGTTGCCATCAACCCAAAAACAACTCGGACAACAAATGCGAATTCCTCCAAATGAGCTAACTGACGCTGAAGATATCGAAAACGATGAAGTTCCTAAGAGAAGTAGCCGAATCCGTAGGCAAACTCCAAACAATAATCGAAAACGCAGTAAAGATACCGAAGATTTTGGAGGTTGGAATCCATGGAATGCGGGTAACGTTGAATTTCGCAAATAAATCGATATTTATTTGCGAGCTTAACTGGCAATTCAGATTTAGATGCAAGGCTGTCAAGGCGTAGCTGTCAAAAAAAGAACCTCTACGTTAGTTTCCGTGATTTAGGATGGCAGGTAACTTTTTGATCAAGTTAAATCGACGTAATTATAAGATAGTTCAATAGCCCACTTTTGTTGTGAATTGTGGCATGAAGTAGCCTTTTTTTCTATTTTCATTGATAGGATTGGATAATTGCTCCTGACGGGTATGCTGCATCTTATTGCAACGGTGAGTGTTCGTTTCCATTGAACGCACACATGAACGCATCAAACCATGCAATTGTTCAAACTCTGGTTCATTTGATGAATCCCTATCGTGTTCCCAAGCCTTGCTGCGCACCGATTAAACTATCTTCAATCTCGGTCCTTTATTTCGATGATAATTCCAATGTCATTTTAAAGAAATATCGGAATATGGTCGTGAAATCATGCGGTTGCCACTGAACGTTTTCTTTTTATTATTTTTCCTGAAATGTGGGTTTCAATAACAACTTCCCATTTAGTATATCTTTGTTTGATAAATGCTTTTCAATCGGATACGACTTTGTAAATATCTGTGCAATTAATATTTTTGAACGATAATGTTTGATAACATCGTAAATAAATGCTTCACATCGTTTACGTTATCTGTTTTAAATAATTTATTGTGGGACGATAATCGATAATTACATTCAACTAAGTATTCTCTCAGTAATGTAATAACTATAATGATACCTTGTTCTGGTTCTGGGCATGCAATTCGGATAGCAATCGATTGTTTTAAATGGTCGGTATAATTTATCATCCTAAATGAGTATAAATATGACTATGACTTCTGATCGTCGTGCGCCTGATAAAATGGTTGTATGTGTTAACGCTAGGCTATGCGACTAATAAAAGCTTCAATTGATGCCAATGTTTTTTTATAGATAGTTGGTTGATATTTGAATAGAGAACTACTCACACACTAGTTCAGTCTGATTATTCCTTTAAATTTATTGGTATTACAAGCTAATTACCTAAGGCGATGACAGACTGACACTAGGGTTTTAGGGTAAGCTTATGACGTGCATTGATATTAAAATTATTAATTATTAATAAACGAAATAACCGGAAATAAAACTTTCATCAACCTTTCTTCACATTAATTTGCTTCTTCTACTGTTAAACAACGTTAACAGTATTTAACCCTCGCATTTCAGTTTTCAACCCTCATTAAACATTAAGCGGAAAAATAGGTTAGAACTTACTTGTTTAAAAAGTTTAAAAAAAAAGAAACAGAAGTACAAAACAGAAATAAGCATGAAACAGCTAAAAAGTGCCTTAAGGTAGCCTAAGGGATTTCCACATAATATTTTCCTCTGTTTAACCATCGATGCTGCTACACCTTCCCACGGTTTAGTATTCTACATGTATATGGTGTCTCATTTTTCAATCACTAAAAATGGCTTGTATTTCATAGTAAACTTGCTACATTATTCTTATGTGACACTTTTAGTTTACTATTTGGTAAAGTTTTCAGCACTATTTCTCCATATTTGATTAGGAAGTTCAGATTTTACTGTTGAAGCAAGGTATTAAGTCAAACGTTTATTCGTTTATTGCGTGTTGAATCTAAACATTTTTGTGCTGTAGAATGGAGGATCAACTAGAAGAAAAAGACGTATTAGGAATGGGAACCTGGAACAGTGAATATGATATCGCTGAGGAAGAAGAAGAACGTCTTCTCGAAGAACATGAAATAATTGAAAGCAAAGATGGATTCACTTATGAAAGTGAACCAAACTTTTCAGACACTGAATTTGAAACAGCCGAAGTTGAGGAGGATATTTTAGATCTGGGGCTTAATGAAGATATTATTGAATATGAAGAAGTCCCCACAAATTGCCAAGAATCCTCTAAGGAGCTGAAAAAGAACACATCAACACAACCCAATCAAGGGCTTGAAACATGCTCAACCAGCAAAAAAGTTGGTATTGTTGACAGTGCATCAACTCAAAATCTTCAAAAAAATTTTAGCAATAAGAGTGGGCAGCCTGCTGGTTCCTTCAAAAATTTCAACTTCAAACGCCAACCAAACTTTCCTATACCTGTTCAGATGCGTAATGCACCTCCTTCAAGAATGGGGTCTCCTGGATTTCATAATCAAAGACCACATTTTGAGGGCCCTCATAGACCATTAATAGGGAGAGCTCCATCTATTATGGACTACCATGGAGCTCGCAGTGGGTTTCCAAGACATCCAATGTCGATTGGATGTGAGCCATTTTTTGTTCAAGATTTTCATCATGGTTTTCCGGCACAAAGATTTCAAAGATATGCAATTAAAGACCATCACTTAGTCAATCATCACCAATTCATGGAATATGATAGAAACAATAGTATCAATCGATTATTCATCAATCCTCACTATCAAGGTTCAGTGACAGTCCAAAATGGTTGCGCTAGTCGAATTACTCCTTTAACTGAGCCCAGGTTAAACTTCTCACATTCGGACAACGCACCTCCTCGTCTTGCGTTTCAAGCTCGACATCAGCGTCCTCCCCCTGGTCCAAACTTAGCGAATGCTCCAAGACCTGCTTCTTTTGCCCCGATGCGATTTGTTCAACCCCTTCAATCTAATTTGCCTCCGCCTCGCTTGAATGGACCCGTCGATCAAATCTCTCCCACACGCTTCAAAATTGCCCATCCACAGAATTTAATGGACATGATACTACCAGCTCCCTTCGGCGATGGATCATTACGAACCCCATACCATCCTGAACAACAGCGAACCCAAAGATTTCGATTTAACTCTTTTGACCCTCCTCCCCATTCTTACGACCCTTCCCAATCACAACCCATACGATTCTTGACACCACTTCCAACAGCGTCTAAACGTCCTGCCACAACTGAAGCCTCTGTTACGGCTCCTCTTAAGCAACTACGACTTGGGCCGACAGGCAACATTCAGGTTATGCGAACCTTTGCACCTCCAAATGTTTCGCTCAACTCTCCTCCTCCCACAACCGTAACAAATGTGTTACAACCCGGAAGTACTTCTCTCATACAGATTCCTCCTCCCAATATTCGACCTCCACAACTTCCAGTCCCAATCAGAAAGGCACCTTCTGTAATGAATTCTCCTATTCCTGCACAAGTCATACCAACGACAGTTTCCACTTCATCGACAATTCAGTCTTCTGTCGCGCCTGCACCAACCGCATCTTCTTCACCCGCTGCTAGCACCAGCACCATCAACACCACAGAAGATGTCTCATCAGAAATGAAAGAGTGAGTTAAACTGAAATGATTATATTGTCAATCTTCGTTATGTTCAGTAGGGTTTAACAAAATTTGTGTTTCTATAGTTATCTCGAAAAAAATGGAGGAGCAAAGGAAAAAGCGTGAAGAAGTATTAAAAATCAAAGAAGAAAGGAGACGTCAGAAATTAGCGACCATGACTGGTAAAGACGATTTTTCTTCTGTAGCGAGTTCCACACAATCTGGAAGTAGCGGATCTGGTAATAAACTCTCAATAAAATCGATTTGCTGATCATTGAATTTCATCACTTTTTTTGAATATTTAGGTAATCCATCGACTGTTACTGTGTCACCGACGTCTAGAATACCTGAAACGAATAAGCAATCTAACACAAATATAAACCATTCACCTTTTTCACGCTTGAACGTTGATTCTTCTCGTCCACAAACAGGAACAGCTACTGTCAAGGAAAACAGTGTCTCGCCAACTTTGTAAGAATATTTTTTTATTTCAGTATTACACAGGTTGTTGTATGTTTAATCTGATCGCTATTTTTTTTTCTTATCATTATTAGACGAAAAACGGTTTTAGTTAAGCCAACGCCTACGGTGCAAACTTCAGTTCGCACCATTCCTCAAGCTGCTATTGGAGTAAATCGACGTTATAAAATCATCATAGTTAAGAATAAAAGCGGAAAAATTCTCGAAAAGAGAAGGGTATATGCATTTGATTTTTAAAACCTTTTAGATAACGTTTAGAATAATCGATTTCTTTCTTCCTATATAAGGTTCCAATTGATGAACCCTCATCTATGGGAGTAAGCAGCAATCATGACAATCCTTTAGGTCACGTAACTCACACCTACCCATCCTCTTTACTTCAAAATTCGGTATTTTATCAATTCAAATCTTGTAATTTTCTTATATTAATGAAATGAATTCTTCGTTTCTTATGACTGAAGGCTCGCATTAGTGAAACAGTAACTATTGAAAATTTGAATATGAATGTTACCGAAGATTATGTGTGGAAACTGTGTCAGATGTTTGGTCCTGTTCAAGTGAGTTTAGAATATATACATATACATATAAATATAAATATAATAGTTGTTTATGTATACATCTGTTTTGTTGGCAATTATCTAATAAATTTGTATGTTTTCATTTTAGGAGGTTTATCCTAAATTACAGGAGGGTAAAGCAATTGTGAGATTTTCTAACTCTATTGGAGCCCACAATTTCCTTACTAATCATAACACTCCGGGGATATGTGTACGTTTCCTATGATTTATTTTGGTGAAGCTTTTTTCGTTTTATTGGCGTCTAAAAAATTCAATTTGTGTTTGTAAAGGACATATTAAAAAAAAAGGTCTTAAATCATTTCATCTCTGCTTGGTGTTTCAATGATGTGGTGTCGTTATACTGTTTGCTTGTCAATAAGACATCAGCAACTAAAGAAATCAACTGCTTTTTTTTCGTGTCGAGAAAAAAAAATATATATATATGTATATAAATGGTACTGTATTTTTGTGTTCAATCGCCTTCATTTGTAAATAGCTAAACAGAATAAGAATAGTCAAATACTTTGTGACGAAGCATTACCAATTCCATTATACGTATATTATTATAAAGTTAGTCCGCCCCGTATAATCCTGCAACATTATCATTATTTATTGTTTAATTTAGTTTTGGTTTTATTAGTTGTTGGTCCCTCATTTTTTTCCCCATGTTTTATGCTAAAGTATTGCGTAGTCTAGATCATTGGTTGATCACGCAGTAACATGGAATCGACAACACCGTACAGTAAAATATCTTTGGTGCCTTTTCTTGTATTTTGTTGTCATGGTTTTTGTAACCGGTTGGAAAGGTAATAATGCCGTTGTCAGTGGCACTAGTTGCCGTTTTCGAACAAGCTGATGGGTCTCCTTAGAATTGTTGTCCGATATTGTAAGATGCTATGATTGCACCGACTTAAAATAGTTTTTCTGTCAGCCTATTAATTTTGATGATAATTATGATATGAAAGACTTATGAGCTCATTGCCGCCCATAGCGGTATAAATGCTCACATTTAAACCCTATGCAACGCCGGATACTGCGCTTACCATCATCTGAGCCATGCACAAACGTTAAAAATAGATGATTTGAGTATATAGCTAACATTTTTATAAGAAGGTGTGAGCCCAGCTAATACAGCAGCCAGCCTATCCTAATCTTTAACCGATTATTTTACTTAATGGAGATTGCAATTAAATGCAAAAATCCTTGGGTAAAAAAAAAGCTCAAAGACAGCGCAGTTTGAATAAACTGAATTCGTGTGTCAATAGGGCCGGAATGGATGGAAAACCAACTAAGTAGGCTAGTGAGTTTCAGTTTCGTTCTATAGATATCTAATTTCTTTGTTAGCAGCTAGTCATCAGCAGAGAATATTTTACTGTCCGAAAATTCTTTAAAAAAAAAGAAATGAAAGTAGGCCTTATATGTTTGTTATTTAAATTGGTGTGTGTTTACTTTCCCTCTATGGTTGATTATTAACTTAGCTGGCCAAAGTATTATACAAAGATCTCACGTTTAATCTATGTTGACTTTCTGGAGGGCTAGTAACATGCCAAAAAAGGGAAAAAAGGCTCCAAGAAAACGGGGGAAGAGGAAAATTTTCTGTTTTTCTGTCTGTAAATTCTAGATTTAGTTTTCATTTAGCAAAAAAACTGCTTCCAGAACGCAACTGGCATTTTACAATAAATAAAAGTAAATTTTTTAAAATTTCATTCCAAAAATAGTATTTTCTCTCAGAATATGAGGAATTTGAGGATAAGCCTTCACATTGTCACGTTACACAAATTGAATGAAATGGGTTTCCTTTACTGTTTAGTTGTGGGGCACTGTCATCTTGGGCAATGTGTAGTGACGACAGTGCATGTAAATTTTACACGACTTTACGGAGTCTGTGCTGTGTTATTACGTGCCAGCTCTGGAATACTATGTACGTTTACTGATAGGTCAAAACCAGCGTGATATCCCCATCATACGAGAAAACCGTCGCCGTGAAAATCTTATGAGCGTTATTCAGCAAATTGGTAAAGCTTATTCATGATGGTTTCATAACAAAAAGCTATAATAAAGATTACTTTATTCTCTTTTTATCGCATATATTAAATATAAGTATTTCGATTCATACGAAAGTTATTGAGCAATGAAAGCGTTACCGCATTTATTTCTTTATTACATTTTCTTTCCCGGAACATCTCCTCTTTCTGGCCATGCGAAACGGGATTTTCGATTACTTCGTCGTATGACCGCATGTATGATAACCGCATATCTTTACAATAGATGAATGATCGCGAATCGCGATCTTTGCTTTATGAATCTGCCACGCAATTGTTAATTCTTCTTCAAAAAATTCATTTACAAAGATCGAGTACGGTAATTTTGTTAAATTGTTGCTGTTATCTTTCAAAAAGTGGTTTGTTTTAGTATATATAACAGGGATCATGTATTAATTATACGCAACAATGTACATAAATCCTAAACTATCGTTAGAACTGGAAGCATCTGAAAAATGATACTTTTTAAAAAGGAGGATTCTCTATTGACCTAGAAATTTAGAGCAAAAGGTGGAGATCTCTATGATATGTCGAAGAATTAGGTCACTGGCGGTCAGAAAGAGACGCAGGTTCATTGTTTCCGGGATCTTGTTTATCTTATTTATCATTCATGCCAGAGGGATCGTTTACTAGTTTATCAACCCCCCCGGTAAACGAAGAAAAAGAATAAACATATTTTTTTTTAAATTTAGAAATAAAAATAAACTTTCCTTTTGGGAAAGAAGCCAAAATTGATCATCAGCCCATTCCTTTTGCTATGAATAAGAGACATGTAGAGGCCGCTGTAGATCTTCAATTAACAGTTCCTAATTCGCATGCTACCGAATGTGTGAACAAAGGTAAACATTTTTTTCATTTACAAGATATTGCAGAAATCATTTATTTAACCTATAATAATATAGCTTGTATAAATTTAGATAAAGTTTATATTAGCGCATCATTGGGTTATGTGGCCAACACGTCTCTTGGAAACTGTATCTTTTTTACGTGCTGTGTTATATTTCAACTGTTGATAAGAACTGCAATATCTGACCGTAAGGTCATCAGTCTCATTAATTCCTGTCATACTTGCTGGACCAGTTTAATTTTATTTGCTTTTCGTACATTTCCTATGCGTTGCAAAAGGGCACATTTACCGTTAGATCTAGATAGACATGGCACACTCTTTGAGGCTATTTTGCAGTTTTCAAATAAAGTTTTCACATTTTTAATTTATACTATTAAGATAAAAGATTTGTCCATTATAAGTTTTATGATTAGGCTAAAAAATAGTAGGAATACGTTTTTATATTAGCTTCCTTAGTTTACCCTCTATTTAAAAAACAAAACAAAAAAAGAAAAAGTCGTAGAATTTTGGTTTTCCCGGGTTAAAAGCCACGCGTGGCGCAGGTTATAGCCAGGTTGTCTAAACGGGTGAACGCAGAGTTGCATAAAAGGACAGAGCGGTCATCCTTCTCATTCAGTTCGCTTCTCATCTCCTCATCAGCTCGATCGATCCACCTCTTCCTGATCATCGTCGTGCCATCGAGGAGGCAAAACGGTAAACAATTTTTGACTTGAAACTTATTTGATATAAAAGAATTATTTTTTAACATTTTGTTTTTCATTAATAGAGTGGGGGGTATTTATATATACAAGCTCATTTTATAACCAGTAATAGGTCTACTGATTAAAATGTGGCAGCAGACTTTGTTTGTTATTTTCGCGTTAACTTTACAAGTCACCTTGGCGGCACAGCCTCGTGAGTCAGGTATTGTTTTAAAATGCAATTTCTTACGGTTTCTTAGATGTCAACCATATAATATACAGTACAGTTGAGCGGAAATATCAAAATTTATCTCGTTTGTATATATTTCCAGACGTAAATGAATTAAAGAATTCAAATACATTACCTGATCGTCTGGCAAAAAGAGTATGTTACTTCAGCAACTGGGCAGTGTATCGCCCTGGAAAGGGATCGTATGACATCGATGATATCCCCGGTGAAATGTGTACGCACATTATTTATTCCTTTTGCGGCGTTAGTAATGTTACCTGGGGTGTTCTGGTTCTGGATCAAGAGGTTTGTTCATCTTTTTTCTTCTACTTTTTATTCACGACTATTATACGAGTACCGCATTGTTTGATATAAATAACATTTCAAATCTTTATTTAAAAAAACAGCGAGACATAGATAACGGAGGCTATGCAAAGTTTGTTGCCTTGAAAAACAAATATCCCCATCTGAAACCCATGTTGGCAGTAGGAGGATGGGGTGAAGGAGGCAAAAAATACTCGCAGATGGCTTCCGTCCCGGCACGCCGCCAATCTTTCGTTAGCAGTGTCGTAGGTAAAATCATTTCATTTTGATATTTTTTTTTAAAAAAGGAAGTTATTTCCATTGTAACGCAATCGAAAAATATTTTTAGAAAAATAGTTGAATTATTAATAAAAATTTCATTTTCATTTGCCATTTATTAACAATCAGAGTATATGAACCAGTACGGATTTGATGGGTTTGATCTTGATTGGGAATACCCCGGCGCTGCAGACCGTGGAGGCACTTATGCCGACAAAGAAACTTTCCTTGCTCTTGTCCGAGAATTGCGTGCTGCTTTTGATACTGTTGGAAAAGGATGGGAATTAACGGCTGCGGTAAGCTGCTGCTGCCCGGCAAACTCGAAATATTTTTTGTACAGTATATTTTAACACAATTCTTAACTTGATTTTGTTCAAAAATAAGGTTCCTGTTGCCAAGTTCCGTTTACAGGAAGGTTATCATGTTCCGGAATTGTGCCAGTAAGTAAACTTTGTTTTCTCGCGTATTTCAGTACTTGATATAAATTTAATTAAATGAGATAGTATTAAACATTTTATTCATTTCCTATTTATTTGAAATCTATATAATGTTTTAGACTGCTAGATGCTATTCACGTTATGACTTATGATCTCCGAGGAAATTGGGTAGGATTTGCTGACGTTCATTCTCAGTTGTACCGACGACCAGGGCTCGACCAATACGCATACGAAAAACTTAACGTGGTAATTAAACTAGAAATATTCAATTAACGCCTTTGCGCAACTGTTTATTAATTTCACCAGAAATTCAATACATTAATTTTAATATTTAAAATATTAATTAGAATGATGGATTATTGCTATGGGAAGAATTTGGATGCCCGAGAGATAAGGTTGGTTTTGATTAATGAGTAAACAACTAAACATTTCATCTTTTTTGTTGTTAACAGTAGCATTTTATTTGTTTGCGTGTTCATTTCAGCTTGTCGTAGGCACTCCATTTTATGGTCGCACATATACATTGGGTGATCCTAAAAGCACCGATTTGGGAGCGTGAGTTTTAATCTTATTTATCTTTGTCGAAGAAATTAAATTTATATGAGCTAAATATTTATATGAGTTAAATAAATATAAATAGATACATCGTCAAGTGGGCAGGAGGTGGTGAACCTGGTCCTTTTACCAATGCATCGGGCTTTATGGCTCATTATGAGGTACTCATTATTACGCGTGAAATATTGCCGTTATTTCTATTGTAATTATTTTATTTACTTGAAATATTTTGAATGATTAGATTTGTGTGAAACATCTGGATCCAGCTGACGGGTGGGTTAAGCGATACGACGATGTTGGCAAAGTACCTTTCACTCATAAAGGTAATGCATCTCTTCCACTGCCACAATTGTAAATGATTTCAATGATTCAGTTCAATGTTAATTGTTAAATGTACTGAATGTAGATCGCCAATGGATCGGATATGAAGACGAGGATTCTTTAAAGATTAAAATGGACTTTATTAGAGCGAGAGGATACGGTGGAGCAATGACGTGGGCAATTGTGAGTCTAGCTGCTAAATAATTAAAGTTTTCCCAGTTATTAAATTTCAATTACTGACAATTACATTTTTATAAGGACATGGATGATTTCCATAACCTATGTGGAAAAGGTCATCATTCAATGATGAAGGTAACATTCTTTGAAAATGTTGAATGAAATTTAATTTAATAATAAATAACTTGATTAATTGACACTTTCAAAAATCCTTTAGGTTATTTATGATGGAATGAAAGACTATATTGTTCCGGTACCACCTCCCATGACAACTACTACAGCTGTAAGTAGCCTATAGATTTGATTTATGTAGCCTGAAACACAGATATAATCTTCGGCGTCGTCGTCAGAATTATACAATTTTATTCATCTTTTACAAAATCGAACACATTTCATTGTTTAAGGTAACATGGTGGAAACCTTGGCGTCCAGATCCCACAAAGTCACTTGACATGGTTCATCCCTCCACCACATCAAGGCCAATTGAAACACTTAACCCAGTCGATGTCGTCGGAATGGATTGTAACAAACGAAGTTATTGGCCCCACGAAAAATGCGGAAAGGTGAGAAAAACGATTGATTCATTACTTTGTAAATTACTATGGATGAAGTATTTCTGATTCTTAATTTTAATTCATAAATAGTACTATTGGTGCGTTCAAGGATCTCCCCGTTTGTTAGGTAATTAACTTTGAAATTTTCGATAATATTGACGTATATTATATAAATTCCAATAATGTTATGTATTTACATTTTTTGTGAATTTAGATTGTCCGGGCGGATCTGTCTGGAATCAAGTAGAAAAAGTTTGCGATTGGCCAAAGAACACGGACACTTCAGCTTGCGCACTCTAAATTAACGCAATAGTCGAAACTTTATTTCGCCCGCAATAAATAAATAAATTATGGCTGCTAATTTTAAAAGCGAAAATATGTGAACTGTATGAATGTGTAAAATTTCTCAAATAGAGAAGAATAAAGGATGGTTATTTGAACTTCTATATTTTTTTTCTTTTAACTGGAATCGGATTTAGATATCTATCATCACAGTGTCTTTTCTGATTTTGGCTTAAGGATATTTTTTTATATCCTGCATTTTCCACTGAATGCTTGTTTTGTAAATTCCATTTTAGTTCTGATTTGTTCGCCATATGCAATATTACACACAGATCCTGTAGGCCTAGACCTTATCCCTGGGGGGTATTTAGATTTTATTTTATAAAAGGTGTGTAATGGTGTAGAATTTGTTTGAAAAATACTGTTCCAAATCAAGATTTTACTAGAAAAGTGTTGAAATACATGCCAACGCTTAACAAAAAAACATATGCAACACTTATAATGCATTTCAACACTTTTCTAGTAGGAAACTAAAAGCTACAAACAAATATAAAAATAGACAGACCAGTTGCAGTGGCTTTCCAAGTTGCCATTACATTCATTCCAACATCAATGGTCGCAACGACCGCTGGATGTTTTGGCGTGGAATGACCCTTACACGGGATATTTATTACCTGGAATAGACGCAGTCGATCGGCTACAATTCTACGACTTGAGGAATCGATTTCAAATTAAAACGGGAGTCCAATCAAACAATCAAACGGACGATGGAATGACTCGACTATTTCTGGGCATTCAACCGAAATTGAAATCACGTGATCAATTAGCCGTGGAAATCAGGTAAATTTCATTGACTATAGTTGGGAAAAATTTGCGTAATATTTATATTTTACTGTTAATATACTCAGGGAAAATGACGGAAGAATTTCAGAGACCGGAAGAGGTCTCTGTATGCATTTCGATTACATCAGGACATTCCGATCGGGCGAATCTGTTCCACCGGAAGTGTTCCGGTTTGATCGCAAAGGTTTTTTCGGTGTGACACTGATTGAAAATCAGCAGAAAAACGGACACAACTTATCAACTGACATTTTTCAGTTTCCATTTGGTCGAAGGTTTCAAATCGGTTAGCGTCACTTATGACACCGTTGGATCTTCACCATCTTGCATCAACATGACGAAAATATTTGAAGTGGGCTGAGATGACGAGACGTTGAAGGTTTTCCGAGAAGGAATTTCGTTACCCAAACGGTGTATTACAGTCGGAATTTGACTGTAATTCCCCTTCTAAAATTCACGTGATTCTCACAGTTTACCTGGCGGAAATGGACGAATGTTGGGGCTACCGATTACATGATCCTCGTCTTCCCGCTCAATTTTGGTCGTCTACTCAACGAGGAGATTTAACTGACGTTCAATTACGTCAGTTAAATAGTTGTCACTTATTTCCAGTTCATCGTGCGATTCTTTCGGCTAGAAGTTCAGTTTTTGCCGCCGTTTTTAAAAACATTGAATGCGATGACAGTTGTAACAACAATCAAGGAATTAATGCAGATAATGAACGGTTATCAATCATCGACATTGGTGAAGATCTAGACCCGGATGTCTTTGACGATTTTCTTGTCTTCATCTACACGGGCAGGTTGAGGACTGCGGAAAACATGGCCGAACTGTGGGCAGCAGCCAACAAGTAGCCTATGACGTCAAGACGCTGGAACGAATTGGCGAATCGGTGAAAGGCAGTTCGAAAATGGAGTAAATGTGTCTAACGTTAATGTCTAGTCTGTGATTCTTGTTTTTTGTTCGTGAAATATGATTTTGAAAAAAACGCAATATTTGACAGACATTTTCGAGTTCCGTCTGCTGCTGCATGATGTGTGAAAACCTTTTACTTTAGCGTGAAGAATAATAAACGCGTAATTAGTCTCGTTCGTGACGTGTAAACATTTCCATTTTCGAAATTCCCGGGGAATCACGTGTCAAATGAAACTTTTTTGTTTTAACGAAAAAAATAGAAACCAGGATCTAGTAAAATATTTTTAAAAGCTACATTTTCATACTAATTAATTTTTTACAGAAAAATGAGAAGAAATGCAGAAAATCAGAGTCATCCAAGAAAATATAAACAAATAATTAAATCGAATCAAAATAAATCAAATGGCAACGTTCTTCTTTTAGATGATGACAGTTGACGGGATTTCTAAAATTTCGAAGTCATTTCGAATTCTATCGAGTCTCCACTCTCCAAGTCGGAAACCGAATGGAACAATAAGCTGAAAACCAGAAAATAAAGTTCAGTGAGTAAAATCAGTTGTTTTCTTACACATCAGCAGCTAAAATGGCATCATCCTTGCAGAGCTCAGAAGAGTGCAATCGTCTTGTGTTTGAAGCCGTTAACGAGAACTCAACTTCTAAGTTTGCTTTAGCCAAGAGTACTTACAGTGTTATTCAAATACTGACCAGTTTAATCCAACGGAACGACAATGGCGAAACTCCTTTGGTGGTTGCCATGAAAAAGAAATCTTTTTCGGTTATGGATGAGTTGATACTCTGGATGTCAGCCAATAATGTCTACAGCAAAGAGGATTTCAAGTCCATGTTTTTCATCATCATTAATGACATTGCTCACCACATTCCCTTAAAGGAATTGATTGAGTACTTTATCAAAGATTCTTTCTGTTTAGACAATTTAGATAATGAACATTGTTTTCAGTTTATTGGGCAAGTTTTCATCAATTCTACCTCCATGTCTCGACAAGAAAAGATAATTGCACTAGAAATGTGTGGTGCTATAAACTTGCTTAGTGAAAATCTAAAATTTCCTGAAAATCTAAAATTTCCTGAAATTTTTTGCTGGAAAGAAGCAATGACTCTACGTTACTTACCACAAGATAGGGACACTCTCCTTCCCAAGAAACTTGATGTGCATGTTCCATCAGAGGCTTTTTCTGTAGTTTTTGGATCTGCTGTGGAAGTGATGTCAATGGAAGAACTGGGCCTATTGCAGCATGATATGGATTCTCTTGATTCACTACTAGATTATCAAATGTTTATTAGGCGACTTAAAATTCAGGCTCTTCTCGTCATCCGAAGAATCTCTGTTCAAGCCAATCTAGAACATCTCCATTGGCTCTATCTCGAAAGTTTGCTTAGATTTGGATGTTCTCATTTTGATCAAATTGCCCCGAGTTTTAGTAGAGATGGCAAGATTTTGATGAACACTTGTCAGCTGATCCTGGAACAAATGGATGGATTTGCTTCTCGAAAATTTTCTAATGTTTTCTTCAAAACATTTCAGTTAATAACACATTTCTTTGTAATGACCGTACTTAATCCACCCAATAGCCCAGAAAGAGGAGAACTTTCTTACACAAATCTCATGATCCCTACTAAATTCATTGCTTCAATCAACGATTATTTTGATAGTCGCGACGGTTGCGACTATGAGGACAGACGGCGTTTCGTGGCATATGCTTGTGTTTATTTATTTCTTCTTAGTTACATTTCCCCACGATTGACCAACGAAGAGAAGCAAAAACTGGAAGAACCTTATTCTCATTTTATTCGAAATTTCTCTCCAGAACGCACGACCACTGTTCTTCATTTGGCAATTTTAGGAAGAGAGAGAAATCTTGCCACTGAAAACTACGAAGTGCTACAAACTCTTCAGCTTATGCTCAAACTCGGAGCTGATCCGAAAGCTATCGACGAAAAGGGTCGAACTCCCCTCCACCTTTTGGCCGGATTAAAGAGACTTCATTTAGAAGAGTACATGATGGCATTTAAGGAATTGGTGAATGCAGAATGTCATCTGGACTCGGCAGCAGATGACGGCGAAACTGTCCTCAGTATTTTGAAGAAAACTTTAATGCGATACGGAGACGATTACGTCCACCCCTACTTCGTGTCGCTAATCAACACTGTCCTTCCGTTATCTTGCTATGCTGCTCGAGTCATCCGGCGACATGGAATTCCATTCGACGAAGATCGCATTCCCGTTCATCTCCAGTCATTGGTTGCATGTCACAGTGCTAAAGGTGAATTAAAAATTAAAGAAAATTTTGAATTTTCTTAATAAAATGGTTGGTTTTTTCACTCATTTGTTTAGACTTCGCCGATTGATGCCCTTCATCGCCTTATCTTGGCCGTGATCAGTTGATTTCATTTCTCGTTCGTTGAATTTCATTTGAATGTCTCAGTACTCAGTATTTTTAGTTACGGTTAGCTAAATTTTCTTACTGTGTATCTCAATAAAAATATTTTTTTTTTCTCCATTAAACGGTTAAATCACACAAAAATTTCCATTTTTGAAATTCCCGGCAAGGAGAATCTTGCGAATGCTCGAAAAAATTGCTGATATTCTTTATATTCGAATATTCGATGAATGAACCTTTTTGTTTTATTAGTTCAACAAATTTGATTAAAAACAGAATCTAGTATTATATTTTTAAAAAACTATTTTTAGTTTTTAACCCAAAGGCAGAGTTATAAAGAGATGGTTGAGGAACTCCATAAGCGTTGGACAAATTTTTTTTAACGATTGTTTTACCCATGTTTATCTTAAACAATAAGTTAAGAACTACAAAATATGATTGCTTTAATGACATTTTATGAAGTTCAAATTACAAAAGAAAGTAAGAAACCAAAAAGATGAAACTTCAAACAAAAGGAGATAATAATTTACGTAATCGTATTTTCAATCAGGTCTGAAACGGAATAACAATTAAATTTGAATGACGAACAGATGAAGCAACAGTATTTTCAACAGTTAGGACAGATCATAGCTCATCAAACGAGCATATTTCGGCTTAGCATTATCGGGAGTTACTAGCAATGGGGTTAGTCCGCCAAGTTCAAGCAATGGTGCCAGAAGAGGCCGCCCATGAGCGCATTGAAAAGGCACGTCACATTGACCTAGAGCTTTGATTAATTGTGTGCATTGTGTCAGAGACAGCTCATCACCAAACTTAATTGCACCTAAGAAAACAAAATCAAGTTATGAAATGAAATGAACGTTTTTTCTTTCATTTACCATGGCATGCCAACGAGTTTAAAACATTACGGATTTGTACAGGTAACAAGCAGGTGGTTAGTCTTCCGTTTTTTGTGAATTCGGCAATAGTCTCTTCGATGAGCGCTAACACCAAGTCTTTGTACAACGAACTTCTTTTTCTCTGGATCTAAAAGCAAAGAAACAGACAATATAATACCATTTTCCGAATTGTACACCTAATAACATATCATGCTTATTACCTCATTCATTTCTCTTGCCAAAAAACAAGAAGGAACACGAGTCACCAAAACAATCGAATCGTTGAATTGCAGATGCAAACCGTAACGAGTAAATTCGACGCTTAATTTTTGAATTAATTGTGATTCTCCGAAAGGAAAAGACAATTCCAGATGCGGATGAAGTGGCGAAGATAGGACTTGGATGTAACCAGCATCATTTTTGGTTGAATGCACTAACGTAAAATGGAAATCAACGTTAATCAATGAAATTTCTCTTTTTTTTTTAAATAGAAGATTGCACGAATTGCTATATTTTCCAAAGCAGTCAAAACCCTACTTTGCATAAGCCTTTCCAAACAAACTCGCTCATGAGCGGCGTGTTGATCGATAAGCAGGAGATAACGTTTTTCGTCTTCTTGCGTGATGCAGGAAATAAATTTTCGGTCAACTTGACTGACCACGTGAATATTTGCCATCACAGATTTCGTGAATTTGCATTCCTTTTGTAACGCTGATGTGATCAAGCCACTGAAATTCTTGATGGCAATATTGGGTGGCATTTTCGGTTGAACCCAAAATGCATTATTTGCGGTATAGTTTTGGCCAATTTTGAATTCTCTTTTAGAGTTGAAACGGAAGTCTATATTTAAATACAATGTGGATCAAATGAAAATAACAGTTTGTAGTTAATTTTGAGTTACCGTTATTAGTTGACAGGTACCTTCTTTTCTGCCCTAAACGTTTTGAAGAATCCAATGAAGAATCTCCTTGAATTTGGGCAATTTCTTCTTGAGCATTAAATGGCGAATTATTCATTGCCTTATCAGAGGGTAATGAAACTTCTAAACATTGAAATAATAATAACATTGTTCATTTCTTCAACATTTGTTAGACTAAATTATATACCATTTTCTTCGTGTGATTCTGGAATTAAGTCGGTTTTCCCTGCCGTTTCTTCAGCCTCTTCCCATAAACTAGCAAGGTGATTTGAGCTCAATAATAAGGGTGGGGAGGAAATCCGACGATCTTTGGGAGACTCTTTAATTCGCATTTCGAAATTTTCCAAAGTTTGGCTCACGAACGAAATCGGAAGTGAATCAGTGATTTTCCCATAAAACATTTGCTCGGAAGAACCGCTTTGTTCACAACACAATGGCACCGATAGTTCTTGGGTTTCCTGTATCAACACACGACACAAATATATGATACTAAGTTAAAGTTATACAAATCATTAATATTTAAATGATGTACTTACTGCTATGTTGATTTCCATTTGTTCTGTTCGGCAATCTAAACTGTTACTTTTCAGCCTTGAGTTTGTTAAGTCCCCATCACCATAAGAAGAGATAAGCCAACGCGATACGAAAGCTGACTTTTTTATGGGAGCTAAAATAGATATTAATTTTAAGTTAACATCCTGAGCATTTACAATGTCACTCCTATGAACTAAAGGAATTATACATACCATGAGAAATAAGTTGATCGAGCGAATTTTGGACCAATGATAGCAGTTCGTTCCAATTTTCAAACACAACTCCTCTATTCCCGTCTGAGTCAATTGCAAATTTACAGATTGCACGAGAACACTGGAAATAAATTGTAAAAAAGATAAAATTTACTAGCACTTGAATATAATTTTTTTTTTTTTTCATCCCACCTTTATGTTCAAAATGATAGCGAAACGCTTTTCTTGGGTTGAAGTTGGGGTTATCTTCGATAAAACCGATGTGATTAAATCAAAGATTTCTTTAGATTCGACCAGTTGACTATTAACGAACATAAACCAGGAATTTTTTTCCAAATGAGTGATGAATAACCCTTTAATTTTGAAATGACGACTAAGTCCACGAAACGGAAGTATGTTCCCTGATTTAAACAACTGTTGAGCAGCAAGCATTGCGTTCTTCACTTTTTTTGTTTGAAGAAGAGGAAGTTTGGAAGAATCAACTCGTAGTGAGAATGATATGTTGGGATGTAGTAAAAAGAAGCTTGCAATTAGTTTCTCCATTGACTGATAATTAAAGTCTGATGTTTCTTCTGATGGCCTAAAAAAATCAAAGACAGACACTGTTGTGCCTGATGTAGATCTTGTTCCAACACACTCAACATCAGACCAAATTCCACTTTGGTACTGTCTTTTGTAAGATGCATTAGAGTTTTTTACTTGGCTTTCTATCTCAAGAGAACTGCAGTGTTTGACAATTGAATGTAATGCTCTTTCTAAATGAAAAGAAATCCCATTTTCGACATTTTGATCATCAGTAGTAATCCTAAGAAACATAATTTATGCAATAATTTTTTTTCCATTTCCTTATTAAACTTGAACAGTAAAAATGTAAAACCTTGAACAGAACAGTTGTAGTTGTGTTAATCCAATTCCTCTTCCATTGTCAACTACTTGTAAGGATCTATTCACCCTATCAAGCCGTACAGCAATGCATGTTGCATTCCCATGAATGGAATTTAACACCTTTAACAGAAACCAAAAAGATTAATTAAACTGACCAATCTGTAAAACAGAAATACTGAGAAATACATACAAGCTCTTCAACGTATTTGTGTGCCAAGATTGATTCATACATTTCTGCTGGCGTCTAACTTTTTTTTATGTTTAATGAATCCCAGAATATAATTAATTTTTCAAGAATGTAATAAGCCAACTACTTGGACACATTTCATTCTGGTTCAACTAAACCACTTAACTTTAAAAATCGAAACTGAGTACACGGCTACACGCTTAGGATAATGTAGCTTTTAAAATCACGATTAAATAGGAATTCCTGAAGATAATTTCCTGAGAAAATAGCCAGAAGTTTAATTGATGCCTGTTTAATTGTGCACTCATGCACTGTATAACAATAACATGTGCAGACAGAAAGTAAGACACTATTCGAACATGATTCGAAATTATTTTGTTTTGTTGCAAATCGCCATCTGACGATCAGTTCAGGAAATTCACGAAGAATACAACCATACAACCGATACAACGTAGATCAATCATTTTGAAAGCTCAAAACTGGAAACTCTAGTCGATAAAAAAACTCAAGAACAGACCAGAGGCACCGCTATTTTCCATCACATCAAGGCTATTAAAAATACTAATCAAACCAAATTGATCAAACTCCTTCATAGTATAATTTTCTTACATAAAGAAAAGATGCCCTATCTCCTGTCCGGCGTCTAGAATTTGGTTTGAAACCAGTAAATCTGACCATTTTATGGTTTTTGGACTGTTTTTTTCAACCGTTTGGCGACCTCTACATTGCGTCTTTCTGACCATTTCCAAACCGTTTGCTGTACTTTATGTAGAACGGAAAAGCTTTTCGAAAAATTTTGCCTTTGAATAGTCAAATAAACTGAACCTAAACCGTTTTTGTTTCGATTTCTTATACCACAATTCAACCTTATAAACGAACCTTTATTCAGCCCTTTCTTCGTGATTAATTCACGCAACCAGCAAATGAATAAATGAAAATTTTAATTGGAAAGTCATTTTATTGCGTGATGCCACACACAAACAGAATATAAACAAAACACGAAATTTTCTGTGTAAAAAAAAACAAATCAATTTCTTATCTTGAAAAACTGATAGAAAATAATGACAAGTAATCGTTCAAACTAGAGAACAACACGATAATAATTATACTAACTTCGTTTAAACGATTACTTGACATACTTTTCAATCAACTTTTCAAGATGAGCCACTTTTTTCCCAGTAATACTTGAATATCATCTTTCAATTGACGAGGAGCATGGGTTCTTTCTGATAACACAACCGGCTGCTTGGTGTTGCCTCTGTGTGTGTGTGCGTCTTGTTTTCTGATTCTCTTGCAGTGATCAATGAAATCCTGGACGTCTTGTTTCGGGATGTTGTTGGCCTTTGACCAGAGATTGGCAGTTACTGAAATAAAGAAAAAATTGTTAGTTAACAAAATTTGATTGGATCATTTTCAAAAACGTTAATCTTACCGAGTATAATAGCTAGAATATTGGGCATACACTTCAAGCCAGTTATAAGTTCATTAGCAACTCGTCTCGTCTTCCACTGAACAATATTTCCCACCTCTGGCTCTATCAGCTGACGGAGCTCTCAACTAGTTGAGAGAAAATGCTACGTAGAAAAGAGTTGATGGTTTTGATTTTTCAAACGCCGCGGCCCAGTGAAATATCTGAAATTTTTGGATGGAAATGTAGATTAGTAATTGGCATTGTGGTGTTTCTTACAGAAACTTACCAAACTTATTGGCTGTTTCTCACGAGCTCCAACCATCACGTCAAAACTGCAGAGCTGAACAGGATCTTTTAGTGAGGACAGGCGACCCATTGTCAGACTGACGAACGAAAGGGACATTTGGCAAATTGCCTCCCACTATTAAAATAAAAAATTTTTAGTCTAATAAGCATAAACATCAAATGATTCTTAAATACCATTCCCAGAATTATTCCGGCCGACAGAAGGTGACCCACTCTCAAAACGATGAACGATAATAGAGGAAGATGGCTGATTGTTTCCTTCTAAAAAAAATTAATTAATTACTGACAAGATTAACATAAACAGAAAATCTGAAATATACCATTGTCAGTCGTAGTCGGTCGTAGTATTTGTCACTTTTTTTGGATTACTTCTTCTCGGTTTCTCAACAACCAAAGCTGCTGCATCTTGCAATTTTGAGCTTGGAATTTTCTTTCGCTTGCCCACACCAAGCATTTTTTCTGACTCTGATTCTTCCCATGTTGTAGCAAGACCAGATGTGAGACGTTACAGCCTCTTGTTGATCTTTTCAAAGGATTCTAAAAGAACATGAATAAGAAAATTATTGATTACAAGCTGAAATAGTTTACGATACACCAATACATTTAAAACTTACTTAAATCATGTGGATTGAGATAACTGACCAATTCATACTCGTGCCAATCTGACTTAGGATTTCTGTTGTTCATGAATTTGGTGTTTTCCCAGTAAACTGGTTGCGAGGACTTTCACTTTGGTTGCAAGCTGTTTCACTTCTTCACAAGTGTAATCAGACATCAAGTTCTAATCAATGCAAATTAAAATGTCTTTTAGATAAAATTTAAAACTAAAATAAGAGAAACAAACCCCACTTGATGTAACACTTGACTTAAAAGAAGTTCCAGACATACTGAAAACGATAAATCAAAAATGGTTTGTAACACCATTACGACACACCATTAGTGAGTAATAAAAATAAACTTACAATTGCAATGCTGAATTATTTTGTCAATATCACTTAAGAAACGTAAACACTGCACAAAATCCAACAAAAAGAGTCACTCGAAATTCACTCTAAGTTTCAAGTTTCGTTGTTCACAGTATCAACAACGAAGTGACGCTATGACGCTCTTGGCCAGCAGTTGCCAAGTTTGAGAAAATAATCTTGCTGTGCATATACGCTGCTGTGTTGCCACACCTGAATTTTTCTTGCAATATCTGAAATAAAACAAAGGGTCAAAACATTACGGTATTGGAACAGTTCATAAACGGTTTTATTTAAAAGACTTCACAGTGAAATTTACAATTCAGCTTTTTTCTAAACTTTCGCCGTTATAACATTGTTGACGCTTTTAAAACCTTTTTACAAACGGTTTATAAAAGGTTAGTTTTTACAAACCAAATTTTAGACGCCGGACAGGAGATAGGGTGTGACAATTAGAGCTATCGGCATCGGGAGACGACGTATAAACGGTAAAATATTAAAAAAAAATAAAATATTATTATTAATCAAAGTTGTGAATTCGCTTTTCTCCCACCCCCCTCCGAATAGTAGTGATAAGACGGGTTTAACACCTGATAACTAGATATTACGTTTATGTTTAGAAATTAGACCTTTTTCCATTTGGTTCGGGTAAGTAGAGCGAAAAGTCGTGCGGTTAGTCGACTAGGGCGCACCATGGCGGGGGATAGCCGAAACTTGCTGCAGACTTGGCTTGATCCGGCAAATACCCTACGTAAGGCCATGTAGTTTGTCTACCAAAAACACTAAAAAAGTGTTAAAATGCACGCCAACGCTTTTAAAAAAACTTAAGCAACACTTGGCATGCATTTCAACATTTTTCTAGTAAAAAAAACAACATTTTGGGCAAACTGCAGTAAACAACACATAAGAAAACTGGTCAATGGGATTTCTAATGCAGTTTGCCCAAAATGTTGTTTTTTTTACTAGAAAAATGTTGAAATGCATGCCAAGTGTTGCTTAAGTTTTTTTAAAAGCGTTGGCGACTTGGCGTGCATTTTAACACTTTTTTTTAGTGTTTTTGGTAGACAAACTACATGGCCTTACGTAGGGTATATGCCGGATCAAGCCAAGTCTGCAGCAAGTTTCGGCTATCCCCCGCCATGGTGCGCACTAGTCGACTAGTCGCACGACTTTTCGCTCTACTTACCCGAACCAAATGGAAAAAGGTCTATTGGTGAAACCATTTATGCACTGTCGCACACTGTTAATGGACACTTAATCGGAAGTGTTTTATTTTACGCGGCTTCAGATCATAGTAGAATCGACATTTCCATTATTCATATCTCTTTTTGATCCACACGGCCACGGTGAATATCAGAAAAAATTCATGTGGTATGTTTTTGTAAGCGATAAAAGTTCTCGTGATGATCAGATATTTTTGTATTTACATTCGACATCAATTCATAAGACACAGACAACAATACCTTATCTAAATTCCCCAATTATTTGATAGCTTTAATAAGGATAATTTTAATTACCGCATCCAACGATCAATTTTCCGAATAAAATGCTATTTCAAAGTAAAATGATAAACCTTTTCATAAATGGCTTACACGTACAATAACACTGTTTTAAATGTGTCACAGAACTATACCATATAATGCGATCAAGTGACAGTATACGTAACAAATTAATATTTGCATTGAATATGCATTTGCATTCGAATTTAGCAATTTTGACATTCCATGAGACAAGAGAGGACACATTCACCCGAATACACAGTTAGAAGCGCCGAGAATTGAAAAAAAAAAACTTCCAGAACAGTTTACGATTGAGAAACTATCTGTTTTATAAGAGTTTCGACAGACTGAAAAGTGGAAACTAATATCCACAAACCAGCCATTAAAAAAATTAAGGCACAAGGCACAAGTGCTTTAGAATTGGAATTAAGGATCGAATTATACGTGTTACCAAGGAAAGGTAAAATTTAAACGACAGTCATTAACTCAAAACATTTTTTTTTTTCTTTTTTTTTGTGATTTTCTCAAGGTATAACAGCTAACTCGAGTTAGCCTCATGAGATCTGAGACAGTAACATGCTTTTCAATTCACGGCGCAGTAATTTACCTGTATTTGTTTTTGGGATTGCGTCAATGAAGACTACTCCACCCTTGAGTCTTTTATGAGGAGCTACTTTAACGTCAACAAATTCAGCAATGTCATCCTTAGAGACAGAAATGCCGTTTTTCTTGACAACATAAGCACGGGGAAGTTCACCAGCAATATCGTCAGGAACACCGATAACTGCAACATCTAAAACAGCTGGATGGCGTCGTAAAACATCTTCCAGTTCAGATGGAGATACCTGAAAGTGAATAAATAAAAGAATTGATGATATACATAGTAACTAGTGAGTAAGGCAGCACGAGGAAACATACCTGAAGCCCTTTAACCTTAATAAGCTCTTTCAGACGATCGACAATAAAGAACTGGTTTTGTTCATCGTAATATGCAATATCTCCAGTGTGAAGCCATCCCGCGCTGTCGATAGTTTCTTCCGTGGCTTTTACGTTTTTATAGTATCCTTTCATGACTTGCGGGCCAAAAACACACATCTCTCCTTCTTGTCCTGGTCCAAGTGATTCACCAGTGTTGAGGTCCACAACCTTTACTCGGGTCCGGGACACTGGCTCTCCAAATGAACCAATCTGATTGTTGATGATTGGACTCATATGAGTGACGGGGGATGATTCAGTCATTCCGTAACCTAACAGTTTAATAAAGAAACATTAGTAATCTATTAGAAGAAATGTATTTACACTGAATGATTGGTTAAGTAAACTGTCACCTAGTTCTAAATAAGAAAATATTACATACCTTCTTGCATTAGTATATCTCGTCTCCCCAATCGATCCATAAGCTTATTGGCCGCAGCAGGACCTAACGGAGCGGCACCACAAAAGACTGTGTGCAATCTATGAAAAGCTTCTAATTTCAGGTCAGGGCGATGGCCGAGAAAAGAGACCAATGGAGGAACAAGTTGAAGCATAGTTGGCTAAAGAAGTTATAACAAATCGATATGTAATAACAAAAACTGAAGTTAACTTATTTAAGCAAGACTAAACTTACATGATGCTGATATAAGCAATTGAGGAAAGATTCGCTTTCGAAACGCGGTAAAGTCACAAGTTTGGCTCCATGATCCAAACCAGTAAACATAGTGCCCACCATTCCATAAATGTGAAAAAATGGAAGTACGCATATGTAAACTTCTTGAAAGGAGTCTGACACATTACCTTTAGTAAATAGCACAAAATGAAACTGAGAATATATTTTAACCAAAAATATATTTTAACACTTCTTACTGGATGTTGTTGGAATAACTCTGCACGTTCCAGGATGGACGATTTGTTGAACATTGGCTCCAATATTTGAATGGGTTAACATGACACCCTTTGGAAGACCGGTCGTTCCGCTAATTTTTGGAAATAGCGCTTATTTAACACATGTCTCGACAGCTCATAAATAACCCAAAATAATCATACCTGGAATAGGGTAGCACAAACATATCTTCAAATGGATCAATCTACAAAAGAAATTGTCACCAATTATTTGAATGAAAAATGAGATAAAAACCAATTAGTTACCTCAATGTTTTCATCGAAAAGATCTCCAGAATCTTGGAACATTTCGGAAAGGGAAACAAATCCTTCTTGAGGTCCACCTACAACAATGAGGCGACGAATTTCCGGGCACAAACTGGCTACTTCACGAATGGTATCCGCCATTTGTGGGATAGTTACCACGACGGAGGTACCGGAATTTTGCATTTGGCGCGCAATTTCTTCGGCAGTATAGATAGGGTTGACGGTAGTAACAGGCATACCGATACCAGCAGCTCCAAGCATAACAATTGGAAACTCTGGAAGATTGGGGAGGACCAATCCCAACACCTCGCTTTTTTTGAAACCCATTCGGACCAGTGCACTGCCGAAACGGCGGGTCAGCATGCGCACCTTGTCATATGTGTACTTGCGTCCAGTTATTCCGCACTCCTGAAAAGACGAATAAAAAGTCCAATAACGCTATTATGTAAAACAGCCAAAGTGACATTGATCAGATGAATAATGAAGAACGTAGCAACTGAACAACTTCCTAAATCGTAGTTTGGCAACGTGAACAAGGTTACTGTTGGAATTGTTTTGTTTGTTTGCCAAATTTACCCTTGAGGACGGGTGAGGCCATGAATTGTTTATTCCCGTAACAGCTTTGCCCTTGGATGTTACAAAATCAACCAACGTGTTCGTGTTTACACACACATGTTTGAAAATTCGTAGTTTTTTCGTTCTTCAAAAATTGTAATAAAGAATAATGAAATCAAGCGACTTACCACAGCCGTGTGATTGGGCCAAAGGGAAGCCTGTTCAAAAAATCGCTGCACCATCGTTTGGGTGTGGAGAAAACAGTCTTCGTGACGGGAATAGACGACATTGTCGTTGATTCTTTCAGAGGATAAGTTAACGCTTGAGGCGGTACTGCTCCTGTGTCTATGCTGCACCAAATTCTGGAACTTTTTAAGCTGTTGAAAGTGCTGAGGGCCCGTTGAAACACGAGCCGATATTCCACTCAAATTGGCTAACGATTTCAAACTTGGCAAACGGAAACCAGCCATTGATTTACCTAAGATAAATATTTTTTCTATAAGAAACAACTGTTTTCCTTTTTTTCAATACAGAATTTATCGACATTTCCCCCGACTTTTCTATTCTATCAGGATGGACTAAATTGGCTACCACATGAATGATAATAAGTTGAACGTTAGTCCGTCTGTTTTGGAGGACTCGAGACACGGTTATGGATAGAGAAAGGTAAGAATAGTATAATAGACCGTACATTTCCACTCATGACCCACTTTTGGAGAGAAATTCGTTGCCCATATAAATAAGAGACAGATTACAATGGCATACAATGCTTAAAGAATGACAGTACTTCCTAAACGTTGTCACTTTTATCTTCAATCAATAGCGATTGTCCCGTTTTATTCAAACAAGCCATCAAGATGAAACACGATTTACCGAAATGTCTTAGTATAGAGTATGTTGAAAAAAGTTTTCTTACCTGTATAATTGTTCTTGAAAGTTGGAAGAGATTGCAGACTTGAAATGTTTGTTGCTTACGTCTCGGCGGCTGGTACTTCTCTGATGCCTGTTCAGCCCAATGCCCTTAGCTATAGCAGTAACAGAGAGGAAGGGGAGGGGAAATGTGGTGGAGAGTTTTAGCTTAGGTCTTGTGAGAATGTGAGATTGCACCAAGTTTCTCAAAAACCCGCCCAATTCTTAATAACTGAACACAGGCACACACGCACTGACAACCTTCCTGCTGTAGTAAATACACACCTTCAGCAGGAAAAAAAAACGTGATGAAGTAACGGAAAAAAGAAGTTTAGTAGAATAGCACGTTTGAAACGCAATGACGTCGACTGGAGGCAGGTCTCGCTCAATATAGAAACAAAGTATACTCATGGCCACGCGAGTTTCTGCAATCCGCACAATGCGTTTCAGAAGAATGCAGATCCCGCTAGGATTATATTACCAGAAACGTACTACTTCAGACAGTTTGATTGAACAACCATTCTTTCATTTATTCTTATTAATTAAAGCAAATTTTCCGTCAAAATGCGTTTAACTGTCAAACACAATTTCATTGTTAAGGGTATACATCATGAATACTGCTTGCGGCAAAATGTCGTTATAAGTTGCCAAGTAGTACAATGGATGTTTCCCATAAATTTGCTTAGTTTTATTGCTCAAAGAAATAGAGAAAGGCTTGATACATTTTACGGAAGGAGCAGACTTATTGATAATTTGATGATTCAATACATATGGATTACAAATATTGTTTATGAACAGTATAATTCGGTCCAATTCATTCTGATTATAATAACCAGATAATGTGGCAATATCCAAAGTCCAATGTCCAATGTGTGCACTGTATTGGCATGATTGTAATTGGAAAAGGAAGTCGCCGGGAAAATAATGTTGAGATTCATTAAGACATGTTTTAGCAAAAAAAAAGCCGTAGTGTATATGCTGGTGCCCGTATATGGTCCGCAAACGTTCGCTGTGAACCCTTCTCTGTTGATTGTTTACATCCAAACCTAAAAGTGAAAATGAAAGGAAAGAGGCGGGAAGAAGAATTATGGAGTAGCTGCATAGTGCGTGGACTTTCGCCATTTCGTTCACACAACATTGAATTGGGTTGCCAATAATGAAGCTCCGCCCATTTTTTGGTTCTGCAACCTGCAGCATGGAGCGAAAACTAGCAAAATACGGAAGATGTGTAGAGATCCGTAGCTGTGTATGTACCCATGTTACGTCATCTCAAACCCAACGACCTAAGCGAGTCCGCCTCCTGTGTTGTTGGCAAAAGCTCGCGAAAGGCTGGGATTGAGAGCCAACCAATCTGGTTAGATCCACGCCTTCCTTCGAGAAGAATACGAATGTTATGAATTTCTTTCCGCGTGCACGTCACACGAAACGCTACGCCACGGCTTGTTTTGATGCCCTTGATGCCAGATATTTTCTCAACGCCAAAAGCGTGCAAGGAATGAATTTACAACTTGATTATCAACCTTTAAAAATTCCGATTTTGACTAAGCTTTTTTGATTCTGACCGAATTATACCAACGTCACCTGATACAGATAACCGAGCAATTAAGTTATACAGAGCTCAAGGACTTTCCTATAATCCTTAAAATATTTTTATCAGTATCGGAATCAAATATGTGCCAACTGTATTTCCGCTATATAGACCTATATCCTAGGCTAGTTCGCATTGTCACATTGCAGCTTTTGATACGAGTAGACGAAGTTCAATGGGAAACGAGCCAACGATCGATTTGTCAACTGCGAAGTTGTTTTGGATCGATACATCACTCTGTGATGATCATTTACGGTAAAGCTTCCGCAAACCAGAAAGCTTCAGATCGACAACGCTTTCTCGCAAATACTTCTGAGTAAGAAAAATTCTTCGAATTAAAATGGAAAAGCTAAAAACGCAATAGTTACTACAGCAACTATTTATGAGCTCCAACTAATAACGAGTGTACTGCGAGATATTCATATTGAAGCTGAGTTTAGTAAATCATGTTGGGCAGGAAAAGAACTTTGCACTTGCTTCATAAGCAAAATTGTTTAAAGCACAGCTGATGTCCTTCAACAAGAAAACATTCAGGATGTTATATAACAGTACACAATTTAACATCTGCCATGGCGGGGCGCTACAATATGCAACAATGTAATATATTCGCCTCTAATAAACTTGGGATTTTTTTTTTACACGGCGAGCGACGGCGAGGTCCCTTCGCGGTCCTTCGATTTGGGCTTTTGATCTACACATTCGTTTCTATGTTCTTCCATAATACAGAAGCCAAAATTATAATGCTTATTTAAAAAATCTGAACGTAAGGTTCATCTTAGGTTTCTTCTTTTGAACACTAAGACAACTGGGAAATTTTAAATCGACTTCCTATTGAATCCCCGTTCTTTTGCTATTACCGTACACCGTACTATAGTATTCTTTATACGTATAAACAACACTATTATAATTATTATATGCTATGCTGTATCAGATACGACTGATGCGGCTATTACACTCAATAAAGCCGAAATACCATATACTTGTTCTTCTTTCGCAATGCTGTTTCATTTTTCCCACTTTACGTTCTTTCACCTACGGCTACGTGAGCACGAAACGTAATATTGACGCCTGGCGCCATCTCACACCAAAATACGGCTTTGCACATTGCATACTCAGTTACTCACTATAAGCCACCACAAGAAAATGAAATTATAGCTATCCAATTTCCATTTACAATTGATAAAACTTGATAGAAAATCCAGTCCCATAAGCCTTTGCAATGGCTTAAAAGAAAAAATCATACGTTAACTACTATCAGTAGTAGGCCTTGAAAGATTCAAAATTTTATGATCCTACATTTATATAGCACGCGACCAAAGTGCCAAACACATAAAAACTTATTTGTAAATCATTTACTTAATAAAACTACATGAAAGGCCAAAGTCGCCGAAATATGTTAATAATCTTAGGCTCTTACCCATGAAAACCACAAAATAAATTTCTCGGCGTTGGATTTCTCTGAACTACTAACACTGATACACACAGATACAAATTTGGTTGAGGCATACAATTTATCCAACAGCAAGATAAAGGGGAGAAAAGAATCAGTATTCATAATTTTTCCTATTCTACGAATAATGTTACGGATTTGCCTTTTCTTTTAACACATTTTGTAGTTGAAGATGAACCTCTAAAGACAAATAAGGTGAAAAGGGCAACGTAATAACTATATCGCGTAGTATATAGTAATACAAAATTATTTCGAAAAAAATCAAGTGAAGTCCAACGATGAACATATACTGTACACTGTAACGTAATAAGAGAACAATGGACAAGAATGAATCTGAAAATTAATGAATAGTGATGTACGACAGAGAGCAAGAGAATATAAATGTGGAATGAAAAATGTAAAGAATAGTACACTTCGCGATCATGCTAAAATAGTGTAGAACTAGACAATCGAAAGATTTTACAACAGAATTATCGTGTATGGAGGGGGGCTTCTAGTGTGTACATGTACGAGATTAAAGGGTGTGCCATAAACCAGCAAAAAAGCTACGATATCCTATAGGTTTCCGATCGTCGTGTGTCGTCTTAGACCATTCGACTTAGCACAAGTCAGGTGTTTCAGCCATCTGTTTCTTGATTCTTAATAGCATTGTAGTGTACCATTGGTCAAGCCGTGAAATGGAATCATAATCCTTGACAGTTTCAGTGAAACCATCAACATTGTGTTCTTCCATGTGGCCAATAAGTGCCTTGATCAATTTGCATTCTCGGGAATCCTAAATAATGTGAAGTTATTCAATCACAGTAGATATAGGAGTTTCAAAAAAACAATAAAATAAATAACCAAAACTTTTAAATGAGCAGTCATGGTTTTGGAAGAAAATTAGTGATAAATACATACTTGAAAAGCTGGATACATGTTTTCATATTGCTGAACAGCATGTTGGGCATTCAACAAATCAATGCATAAGTGGCAAAGGGCAGCACGGAAAAAGTACTCTTTAGCACTGTACTTCAACAGTGAATTATCCAGAGAAGCTGAGGCAACTTGCTCATAAATCTGAATTGCCTTTTGATAATTTTCCAACTGTGCTGCATATTGAGCCACTTTCAAAAGGCATTTGTTGGCAGAGCTATTACTTTCTTCACCTGGTAACATAATATTTTGTTGGAATATTTAAAATATAAAAAAAAGAGATACTCTACAACCTTTGAAATAGTCAGCTGCTTGTTCATAATGTTGTACAGCTCTGTCAAGATCAGCCAATTCAGATTCATAAATCTCTGCAATGGTTTGGTGGTGTTTAGCAGCAATAGAAAACCTTCCCATATCAGTATATATTTCGATAGCTTTGAGGAGGCATGCAACAGCCTCTATTTGACAACATAATTTTTTGAGTTCATAATAGATATTAAGTAAACAGCAAAGAGAACAAAAAGTTTACCATTAGGCTCAGATTTTTTATAGCAATTGCCTGCATCAATGTAATTGGTGGCTGCATCATGACGTCCAGCAGCTTTTAGGTGAAGGGCAGCTGCTTCACAAAAGGCTTGACCAGCTTGAGACCATTTTTTGGCCATTTTAAACAAGTTTGCTGCTCGTTGGTAGCACTCAATTGCTTCATCAACTTTCGATGACCCTCTAAATAAAAATTCTTAATGATCAGGACGAGAGAATATTGCAAGATAATTGAATGACTTACCCTCCAAATAGGGAACCAAAAAAACTCTTTCCCGAATTCAACTTCCTTTCAGCCTCGGCAATTAACTGGGCAGCTTTTTGCTCGTTGTCAGCCATGTTGAGTTTGCTAATGTAGAAAAGGTAAATTACTTTTGTATACACACAAAATGTTAAATTATTGGACGTTAGACAAACGTACATCTAGCAAGAATAAAGACAGCTGCCTGCTCTCTTCAGTCTCTTGTCTTGTCAGTTATCTATATCGATCATGATATTTCTGAATAGTTAAGGCCGGTGAACTCAATTTTCAAAATGTAGTCAGTAACTGCTGCCATCTATGATAGGTTATTGTAGCGATAATAGGGTTGTAGGCAATGTGGGTTTGTGTTTGTGTCATGGTGTATAAGTATTGTCACGGGTATTTTTTATTTTAGCGTCATCACACAACAATGGTGAAATCGTACACAACAGCGGCAATCACAGTTCAAGGCTGGTCTAGAAAGACTCAGACCAGGAATGTTCTCACCACTACTGGCACAAACACGAGCCAGTAGATCGATGAACAGTAAAACAGAACGGACAATACAGGACAGAATTCAGACGGTCTTGGAAGAACTGCATCAGATAAAACCTGGAACAGAACTGACTCTCTAGGTTATTCCGAGTTCAAGAGACAACTTAAATACTAGGAATTATGATGCCTAAGCAATACACCAAGAATAGGTCGATTAACTATCGTCGGTGTTAGCCTGGCCAGAGCCAACACAACCTTAATCTAATACGGAGAATTGCGTCGAACATCTTAATCGAGTCTAAGGAGAAAAGACACGGAAAAACCAGCTGAAACGAACGTCAACATTATGGAATGTGACATTACTCCCTCCTGATGAGGAATGATCGTCCTAGATCATCTGCGGCAACCTAAACGGGAACTTAAACGAATGAGTAAATTGAAACAAAAATAGTGGAGCGATACGGCTACAAAATCCCAGGCGAAGTACCTTTCTAAATCAAATTCAAACAATTAAACTTTGACACAAAGAAGAATCAAACAGTCCCGACTACGAGCATTCAGCTCCTCTCAATGGCAATTCACAACGGTCAGACTCGACCGCTCGTCTCCTGTGCAGGACACGGCCGAGTCACCACTCAACGGTCGTTCGGCTCCACGTCTGGACACGACCGCCGAGATCTACCACGACAATCGTTCGGCTCCACGTCTGGTCACGATTGTCGGACTACCACGACAATCGTTCGACTTGTAAGGCGCGCTTCTGGACGAGGAAGTCGCGCTTACAATAATTAATTGTACGCAAGTGAATTGCCGATCTACACTTTATTAAGTTCACACACAGGATACAGAAACAAACAGACTAATAGGTTGAAATGATACTCACACGCACACGCTCACCGGCCTCTCTGCCTTATGCTTGTGAGGGTGCGTGTTTATATACTCATGAGTAATGTATGGGAGGCATAGGGATGAGTTTGGAGCTCCGCAAGAATCGGCTCGGAAACGAGAGTACAGTTCGGTGCTCTCCGTTAGAATCGGCTCGGAAATGAGAATACAGTTCGGAGCTCTCGGAGGCTCGTTCCAAGGATGTCTTGGTTAGGGAGTCTTGAAGATAGAGTGTCTAGACTGCAGGTGGGGAAAAGAGAGAGAGAACATCTGGACAGTCAGCTAGCGCATGCGCAACTCAGCGTGCACAACTCAGCGCATTACAAACCTCCATCATATAGAAGACCCGCCCACGGGTCTACGCTGAGTTACGTAAGACAACAACTACATGGGAAATTAAAGAGGGGATACAACAGTACATGTTCCATTAAAGAAAATAAAATAAAGGTACCATAAGAGAACATAAGTAAAGAGAGAGAGAGAGAGAGAGAGAGAAGTCCGATCGCACATTACTTTGTGTATTTATGTATTATAATAAAGCTATAATAGCAATTTTTTTATTATTATTTGACTGAGTGGATTTGTATTACATTAAAATTATATGAAAAAACCAAAAAATTTCAAAAAATTTCAAAAAATTTTCTATCGAAATATGTGGATAATCCAGTATTCGAACTTAAGTTCTTCTGCTCCCCGAACCGTCGCTCCATCCACTAAACCACTTCAGTGTACCGAAAGACGATATTAGTGGTTAGTAATGGTTGGAATGTAGTTAATATTTTGGTTCATAGGGGCACTCGAGAAACGTGACCAGCCCTGCAATTGGCTGTTAAGAATTTTGCCAAAAGGTACTAAGCTCCTCCTGCTGGTACGGAAACTGGTTTCATTCGAGTTGGGCTCTTAAAAAGTAAGTTGCTCCACCATACTTATACACCAAGGTATGGTGGAGCCACCGTGGTATGTAGGGCCATGAAAACCCGGGCCATGACCCGGGTAAAAAAAATTGACCCGAAAAACGTTGACCCGTGTCACATAATTTTTTTCGGGTCAGGTCCCCGGGTCTTTTTTTTTACCCACGGGCGACCCGAATAAGTGGCGCCATTTAGTATTTTTAAAAAGTTTGTTGATTATTTCCGTCTACCACACGTTTTTTAAAATTTAATCAAACAAAATTCTCAATTTCAGTTTTCAAAAACATCCGCCGCGAACAGTGGCGTATGGAACGCGAATGACTAACACAACGATGACAACGCTTGCAGCGGATGTTTTCGAAAACCGACTAGCTTTTTAATAAACTAAACCCGCTAAAACCACCACTAAAACAATTATTTTCATATTTTTGAAGTTAGGGTCTATTGAAAAAGCCACCCCTACAAGTCCCTTCTCTGGATCGATACCTAGAGGGGAAAAATCGGGTCAAATTCGGGTCAACCCGGGTCGCGGGTAGGATTCCAAAATCCTGACCCGGGCCACAACCCAAAAATGAAAATGGCCCTTTTTTGATGGCCCGGGTTGCCCTTGATCCGCCTTTTTTACCCGGGTTACAGCCCTACCAGCAAAAAGGGCGCGGTAGTAGAGGCGGAGGAGGAAGGGGGCTACATCAGCAGATACTTTCTTGTCCCCAAGAAAGGTCCAAACGAGGCCCATTATTAATTTGAAACCTTTGAATCAGTTCCTTTCTTGCCGCCATTTTAAAATGGAAGGGATTGTCACAGTTCGTCACAGGGGGATTTTTTGGCTAAACTCGACCTTACTGACGCCTATTTTACCATCCCGATTTTTCGAGGCCATCGGAAATATTTACGCTTTCGTTGGGGGCGTAAGACATTCGAATATACATGTCTACCTTTTGGTCTTTGTGCGTCACCTTGGGTTTTTACTAAATTATTGAAAGTAGCCGTCACCTTTCTCCGTCGTTCCGGGATCAGACTTGTTATTTATCTCAATGATTTACTCATCTTTGGAACTACTGTGGAGGAATGCGGCGACGCAGTAGCCCAAGTCATTCACGTTTTAGAATCTTTGGGATTCTTAATCAACTTCAAAAAATCGGAAACGACCCCGACTCAGTGCATCGAGTACATAGGGCTTATCACTAATTCTGTCTCTATGTCATTCTGCCTCACTGATAAAAAGATTTCCGACATTCGCCGGTTATGCAGCGAATCGCTCAAAAAGGGGAAATGTTCTCTACGCCACCTAGCTAAGATAATAGGAAATCTTAACTGGGCTTCTTACGCAGTCATTTTTGCGCAAGCTCACTTTCACAGTTTGCAGGCTACCTTCATCTCTTCTTCTCGAGCTAATAACGACAATTTAGATTCCGTTATTTCTCTCTGTGAAGACGTTCGTGCTGATCTTAAGTGGTGGATCACTTCCGCCGATTTTTCTTCCGGCAAGCCTCTGCTTCACTCACGACCGGACATGCGCTTGTCCTCCGACGCTTGTCTCTCTGACTGGGGGGCAGTTTGCCTCGACGTCAAGACGGGTGGACCTTGGTCCGGACCTGAGTTTGGCCGCCATATTAACAGCCTAGAGATCCTTGCTGCTCTTAAAGCCCTCGAATTTTTCTCTTCTCCTCTCTCTAATTGCACAGTAGAGATCGAGATTTACAACACCACTGTTAGCTACATTAACAAGCTAGGCGGTTGCCGCTCAAAGGATCTCTGTGACGTCTCTCTCCGCATTGCTAATTTTTGTGAAGAAAGAAAAATCTTTCTAACCGCCATTTTGTTCCCGGCATTGATAACGTTCTCGTGGCGCAGAATTGAGGCGCTCCCTCTCGACTTGCTCCAAAGGGCTTTCATGTCAATCTGCCTGCAGTGGCCAGTCCAAGTGGACCTTTTTGCGTCAGAATGGAACCATCAACTGCCGCGATTCGTAAGTTGGTTCCCACAACCAAAACGTTGGAAAGTGCACGCTTTCAGCTTTCCATGGAAGGGGCTCGGCACGTTTTGTTTTCCCCCGTTCAGCTTGATTCCATTTTGCCTGTCGAAGCTGATATTAGAAGAGGCCGAGGCAGTATTTGTCACCCCATACTGGCCGAGCTAGCCATGGTTCCCGATCGTTTCATGACTTTTACGCCCGTCGCCGGACCTTCTCACATCTCCTCTGGGGGAGAGTCATCTCCTGGTACAAGACGATTCCATCCGTCTGATCGCCTGGAAACTCTCAGGCTCCGCTTCGCTGAGAGCGGAGTTTCAGAAGACGCTTCAGTCCTTATCCTCTCCGTAACACGAAAAAATACAAACGCTGCATACCAGAGCGCTTGGAATTTTTGGAGAAATTGGTGTTCTACGAGGGAAAAGGATCCCTTGTCTCCTAGCTCCACAGATATAGTCAATTTTTTGGCTGAATATAGCGTAGGAAGGAGCTACAGAACAGTAAATGTCGCCCGTTCCGCTCTCTCTTCCACGCTTGCTGTAAACCCGGGTAATGTTGCCGTCGGTGTGGACCCTCTGGTCAACAAACTACTCAAAGGCCTCTACAACAAATCCCCTCCGTCTGCCAGGTATTCTCAAACGTGGAATCCCGACACCGTTCTATCATATTTTGATGCTACAGCTGGTGCGGCTCTTTCTCTCCTTGAACTGTATCGGAAATTAGTCACTTTATTGGCTCTCTCTGCACTCTTTTAAGAACCTGTGAACCTGAACCTGTGTTTTTTTCCATTTCGTTGGAATCGATCGTTGTTTCCGATTCTGAAATGTCTTTTGCCCTTAGCAAACCAAGAAAGGCTCAGCATTCCGGCCCCCTCCATCGAGTGTCTGTCGCTGCCTGGCGTCTTAATGTTTCAATTTGTCCTGTCAAATGCTTGGAAACCTATTTGGACCGTATAGCAGCTTGCGCGATGCCACCAACTCCGCCCCCCCCTCTTTCTCAGCAGCAACAAACCCCACGGTCCGGCCTCTGTACCTACAATCGGCCGTCGGATTAAGGAACAACTCAAAATAGCCGGCATTGACACGTCTATCTTCGCGGCACACTCGACCAGAGGGGCAGCAGCATCCAAAGCGGTTTTTTCTGGTGTCCCGATTCAAGCTGTCTTAGACGCCGGCCATTGGGCTAGGGGGTCTACGTTCAAGCAGTTCTACCGCAGGGAGGTGGTCAATGGACCAACCAACCTGATCGCTAGTTCCGTTCTTCGCCCACCTCCAGCTTAAACCTCGGCTAACCCTCTGCTGTGTTGTGGTTTCCCGTCCCTTTTCGTAACTTGTAATCTTTTTATTTTTTACGGGCTTTGAATACACAGTTCTGTCAAACGAATTTTACAAAATAATTGTAAAATTGTTCGAGCGCTAGCGCTGACCAATTGGGATTATTTTGTGAAATGAAAAGAGAGACAGAACTGTCTCTCCCACCCACCCACCGCTGCTTTTCATGTTTTAATGTTCAATTCGTCTTTGTTGTTTTTTCAGGAGAAATAACAACAATTACCGCGGCCGGAAGAAGGGACGAGACTACGACAATTCCAGCAACTTCTCTATCAACGACTCAAGTTCCAACAAGAAGTAATAATGTTATTTTCTTCTTCGTTGTATTTCCTCCGTGTGGCTTTATATTCCAGTGCTTCTAAAATCTGATTAGTTTAAGCGCGTTGGAAACCTCATAGGCTTTGCCCACACTTTTCCCTCCCTTTGTTTTTGCATGACACTGTTGCCATACTTTAAGTCAAGCTTGCTATAAATATGCTAAATATAAAGGGTCACACACAGTTCTGTCTCTCTTTTCATTTCACTAAATTATCCCAATTGTTCAGCGCTAGCGCTCGAACAATTTTACAATTATGCACTTACACTTCTTCTGAGTTTACAAATATGTTACAATAAAATCTCAAAATTATATCGCAATATTAAGTTGGGTGCAACGCTCCCTTATCCCTTATTTCGATGCTAGACGCCGAACATCTTTGGCTTCGGTAAGCCATCTTGCAAAAAGACAGCCTTTTGCCGAAAGACAAAAACTTGATCCCAAAGCAATCAGAGGCCTATATATTGGCGAATGCGAAAGTAAAAAAGCCAGCCGTATATTCATTGAATCAACTGGAAGAACTATCATCAGCCGCCACGTAAAGGTGTACGAGAATTTCAAGGATGGTGAGGAAACCGTCGATGCCAACAGTCAGACTACACTCGAACCAAATATGATCGACATTTTTAATTATTTGGACTCTAATTGCACCCAAACTTCGCGTTATAATCCAGCCCAAATGTTGAGTACTGAAGACAAAACAACCACTAGAAAGAGAAAAGAACCTACTGAACCTGTCCGAAAGTCTAAAAGAGGTCTCATCCCAAGAAAGCAGTGGCCTATGGATGTGGAGAAAGCATTGTATACCACAACGCCATCATCATACAGTTCAATAACTTTAGCTCTACAAGCTCACAGCTTCATATTCTACGAACCACGAAGCTATAAAGAAGCCATACAGTCAACAGAAGGCGACATATGGAAAATTGCAACTGACGATGAAATCAGATCACACCACAAGAACAATACATGGACACTTATGCCTCTTCCTTTGGAACGGATCTGCATTCCCAGTGAATGGAATTTCAAGATAAAAACCGGAAAAGACGGTCTACCTAAAAGAAGGAAGGCGCGTTTCTTCGCGAAAGACTACCGGCAAGTCAAGGGCATTGATTATCAAGAATCATTCGCGCCAGTTGTACGATACGTCCCCATCAAACCAGGAAGAAAAAGAAGAAATGGCTTGCTTACCCTATCGCGAAGCAGTGGGGAGCATCATGTATGCGGCAATCACTGCGAATCCTGATATCGCTTTCATCGCTGGCCAACTAGCACAACACTGTGAAAATCCCGGACTGAGTCACTGGAAGTCGGCCAAACGCGTATTGAAATATCTCGCCGGAACGCGGGAACATGGACTCTGCTTCGGTGATAGCGATTCAACCCTAACTCTTACCGGATACTCGGATGCTGATTACGCAGGTGATCATGATTCAAGACGCTCTACCTCTGGATTCGTGTTTACGCTGAATGGTGGCGCTGTTACTTGGGCCAGCCGGAGACAGCCGATTGTTGCGCTCTCAACTATGGAATCAGAATACATTGCCGCCAGCGATACGTGAAGGGAGGCAGTATGGCTACGCCGAATCATTGGTGAATTAGACAAAACTTTAGAAACCGCGACACTGCTACTATGCGACAACGAGAGCGCAATCTCTTTGGCACAGAATCAAGAAGCCCATAAGAGATCCAAACATATAGACGTGCGATATCACTACATCAGTGAGCAAGTTGCAAAGAAGGTGATCAAGGTAACATACATCAGCACCAAGGACCAACTAGCCGACATCCTGACGAAAGCGGTGGACTTCGAAAGCCAGACTAAAATCATGGATGGGATGGGAATCAGGAAGATTCCGGAGGACGGGATCGGAGAGTAGAGTTCGTAACGTCAATACTCATTGGTGTAAGAACTCTTTGTTCGGTGTGATCTATCCTCTCGTATTTGTATCTTTTGTTTATTGATTGCTCCCGTATGTCTGTCTGTATTATGTTAACTACTAGCCTAATGAGGAGAAGTGTTGACGTATAACCATTATGCCATCTAGTGAGTGATACATGAAACGTGACGGGTGGAAGTCCAGAGTCATCGGCCCTGATACATAGCAGAGGCTATGGGTCTTGGACACGAAAAGAAGAGAGATAGATAGAGAAGAATCGCGTGTATAATAATCTTGTCCAAAACTATTGTGTGTGTGCTCATCATCGTGTGTGGGCATCTTATTGTAAGAATTATACACTACACCTTATCTGAGTACATCCAGATCTGTCCAATAAACATTTCCTCTAATAAGAGAACATCAAATTGTGGTCAACCCTTATCACGTTTCCCTTCCATTTTTCTTTGTCACTTCATAGTGTAGGTCGAGCCGAGTTTCGCCGTCAACAGATGTCTCAAAATATTGAATATCATCTCCATCTAGGTGCTACCACCTAAGAGAATGAGGTTTTCTAACTGTTAATTAAAAATAAAGAATTAGTAACCGTCGAGAATAAGCAAATTTTACAATAAAGACCCACCAACTTTTTCCAGAAAACCGGGCATTTTTAAAATTTGTCCTCCACTACTTCGAAATCTGCTTCTTCGTTGATTGGGAAGAGTAAATCCATTTCGTCCTCACCTTCATTCACAAGGCTATTTTTTTTGGTCTCTGGTTCTGACTGCATGCTTTTCAATTGTTCTAATATTAATATGTTCAACCAAGCCAACCGACGTGGAGACCTCCCAGATAGGAATTCTCGTCCCAATCAAGCCCCAAAGACGTACCAATGGGACCTCTGGGACAGGCTCAAGTATAAAACATCTAAAAGCCGTCTCTTTTAAAACAAAAAAAGCACCGAAGCGCGGCAATTTTCACAGTCCCATGTGAACGTACCTTATCCGTACCATTGAATACATTTTGGCTCCAACAAAACACTTAGAAAATTTTAGAAATATCGTGTTTTTACGCGGGAACAACGACTCAACTTTAATAAACAGGGATAATAATGTATCTCAGATAGCTCAGTAGGTAGCTAGCTGGCATTCGGCATCAATTGTCTGTGGTTCTAGTCCATCAGACTCCATTTTATTCTTCATTGATGTTCTTCACTGAATAAAATATTTCATCGTGATTCATCGTCATCTTGTCAAGAAAGTTGAAATCCGATTCATAAATTGTGAAATCAGAGCCATCCTTATGATGACTTTGGATGACTCTGGTGATGTTACACAAATGGTCTTATACAATAAATCAATATATATAAGAAGCGAATAGCTCAGTGGTTAGATGACTAGTCTGGAATGCTAAATGTCTATGGTTCGATCCCCGAGTCGGACACTTTAAAACATGGCAGAAGATTTTATTGTTATTAAATGGTGGTGTAAAGTACGTACTTAGCACGACCTAGAGACGTCCCATGGGCTGTACTGGGCACAACAATGAGATGATGACAAGGCGGACATTGCCACATCCAAAACCAGTCCCAAAGACGAGAACCCCGAAATATGGGGAGTCCTTGGGACGTTGCAACCGTCCCAACACGACATCTAAGGGACGTCATTGGCTCAGGTGTGTGTTATCTGGGCTAGGGCGCGTCTAAAGTAGAAACAAGTTTGCTTAGTTAGCTATTCTAGAACTAGGATTGGTTGAATGGTCCGCATTAGCCCCACCCTATTGTGTTATAAAAATCTTCAAAAGGTTGCAACATTTCCCCATTCAAGAAATCTTTTGAATTGAAAGAAAAAAAAAACCTTATTGGAACACAATAAATAATGTAAGCTTAGATTATCCCTTTTTTAACATATATTTGCAAAAATTTGTTGAATTTGTTCATAGAAAACATCATTAATACTCGTAAACTGAAACTAATTTTAGGTGGCAACATTGCTACAACGAAAAACTAAGTTAACCTCCTTTGGAAATTCAAGGGCTTGGTCAAGTAAACACAAAGGAAAATAAAAATTGCGCGTAAAATGTTTGTTCCAGTTCTTAAAGGCTGCCAAGTTTTTAAACAAAAAAGAAGGATTCTAGCCAATGAGACAAAAGGGTTTCATCACGTGACCCTAACTAAGCCAACTTTTTTCTACTTTAGACGCGCCCCTAGTTAATTAAGACCATCTTTTCAAAAGTGGTATCCTGTACCTCACTCATTCAAATACTCTGCGTAATTTTCTAGAAGAAAGGTCCAGTGAATATGGGTTCAATAAGAAAACACTTGAAGCCACTGAAAAACTCTTCGAGGAAAATGTCAGGCTCATAAATTATTGGGAGTCCTCTGTTTTGATGTGTTCTCAAAGAAGACTTAACTTTTAACACTTCAACTTTCCAATTAAAAGGGTGTATATTAGAAATGCACATTAAATTAGTTGGATAATACCTTGAATTACTCTTCGACTAATCAAATTCCCATTTTGGTCCTCATTTTCACAAACTTTCTTCTAGTTAGAGGTTTTGTAAAGATGTCTGCAGTTTTCTCTTCTGTTCTGATCTGTTTCATCTTGATTGTCCCAATCTCTTGTTGCTCGCGAACGGATAAATATTTTACGTCGATGTGTTTTACTCTTTTATAAGCAGGTCCAACGGCTGAACTTAACGAACGTCCGTTAGACGGCCATATATAAGTACAGCCAGTTCATGTGGCCCACAAATCCGTAATAGGATTTTACATTTATCAAGTAACCAAATATGTTTTTTTATACTTTTGGCATGAAAAATGCCAGTCAATGATGCTCCTATTCGGTTAGGGAAACCCATACACTCTTCAGCAATGAAAAATGTAGAAATATTTGGAAATTTGTACTACTGAAGAAAAAATTTACTGACGGAGTTTTTAATTTCACAAAACTAATGCTAAATTTATTCGAGAGAACCAGCGAAGAGACCTTTTTCGACCTTCAGCGAGCCAGCCAGCCTCCTCAAAGTTATAGCAGTCCTCTCCCAGACAACACGCCTGGTTTTATTTGGGACAAAAGACTTCTTTTTCGACTTCTCTTTTGTGTGGCCGTCCGATAGAAGACGGCTTTTGGTGATCTAATTAGTCGTGTCCCAAACTGGGTTTTTAAGGGTCCCAACATAAGTTTTTTGTTGGGCTGCAAATCAAAGAGTATTAAACCGGTAAAAAAAAAATTGAAAATGGTCTCTACCGGATTTTTTTTTTATGATTTGTCATTTACTGAATTACTGTAACTTGGAAAAAAAAGTTATAGTCCGATAGATATAATGTCAATATATAATTTGTGATCTGTTGAAAACAACTATTAGCATAGTGATTAGGAAGCTGTCTTAGCAATACAAACTTTCGGTGTTAGACTCCGGTCGCGGTCATGTATGACAAAGTAGTATGCTAAAGCAAATAATGTGTTTAATGTTTTCTTAACATACCAGATAGGAATTCTCGTCCCAATCGAGCCCCAAAGACGTACCAATGGGACGTCTGGGACAGGCTCAAGTATAAAACATCTAAAAGCCGTCCCTTTTAAAACAAAAAAAGCACCGAAGCGCGGCAATTTTCACAGTCCCAAGTGAACGTACCTTATCCGTACCATTGATTACATTTTGGCTCCAACAAAACACCTAGAAAATTTTATAACTTTCGTGTTTTTACGCGGGAACAAAGATGCAGCTTTAATAAACAGAGATGTTAATATATCTCAGATAGGTCAGTGGGTAGCAGGCTGGCATTCGGCATCAATTGTCCACTGATCGAGTCCTTTAGACTCCATTTTATTCTTCATTGATGTTCTTCACTGAATAAAATATTTCATCATGATTCATCGCTATCTTGTCAAGAAAGTTGAAATCCGATTCATAAGTGGTGATATCAGAGTCATCCTTATGATGACTTTGGATGACTCTGGTGATATTACACGAATGGTATTATACAATATAATATTAAAATAAGAAGCGAATAGCTCAGTGGTTAGATGACTGGTTTGCAATGCCAAATGTCTATGGTTCGAGCCTCGAGTCGGACACATTAGGCATTGCTGAAGATTTTATTGTTAATAAATGGTGGTGTAAAGTACGTACTTAGCACGTCCTAGAGACGTCCCATGGGCTGTGCTGGGATGATGACAAGGCGGACATTGCCACATTCAAAACCAGTCCCAAAGACGAGAACCCTAAAATATGGGGAGTCCTTGGGACGTTGCAACCGTCCCAACACGACATCTAAGGGACGTCATTGGCTCAGGTGTGTGTTATCTGGGATGTCGTGATTTATCCGGAATATGTCTGTTTTGGATGTCGGTAGAATATCCTGTGGCGCTGGCTAGGGTGGTCATTTTTATTGAAATGAACACCCATAGGATCTCCGTTTCGGCTGTTGGGATGTTTGAAGGGTGTCAAGCGGGCATCCAAAGGATATGACCAATGTCCGAATTAGACATCTTTTGGACAACCATCGGACGGACTTGTGTTATGTGGGCTTCTCCATGAAACCGCTCTATCATAGAAGAGAAAGACAATTCCAGTAATCGATTTTCTCTTAATGGGGTTGGATACAAATCTGCACCTGTACATCCAATGAGCGGATTGGTGGCCCTCATCCATTCACTTCCATACAGATTTACGTAGTTTGTCGTTCCTGAAAGATAGGCAAAGATGCGCTTTATCGCCTCCCACAGTCCAGGTCCCAGATCGGAGACGAATGCTGATACTTGATTCCCAGATAACACACACCTGAGCCAATGACGTCCCTTAGATGTCGTGTTGGGACGGTTGCAACGTCCCAAGGACTCCCCATATTTCGGGGTTCTCGTCTTTGGGACTGGTTTTGGATGTGGCAATGTCCGCCTTGTCATCATCCCATTGTTGTGCCCAGCACAGCCCATGGGACGTCTCTAGGACGTGCTAAGTACGTACTTTACACCACCAATTATTAACAATAAAATTTTCTGCTATGCTTAAAGTGTCCGACTCGGGGATCGAACCATAGACCTTTAGCATTCCAAACCAGTCATATAACCACTGAGCTATTTACTTTTTATGTATATTGTTATATTGTATAACACCATTTGTGTAATATCACCAGAGTCATCCAAAGTCATCATAAGGATGGCTCTGATTTCACAAATTATGAATCGGATTTCAACTTTCTTGACAAGATGACGATAAATCTTGATGAAATATTTTATTCAGTGAAGAACATCAATGAAGAATAAAATGGAGTCTGCTGGACTTGAACCACAGACAATTGATGCCGAATGCCAGCTAGCTACCCACTGAGCTATCTGAGACACATTATTGTTCCTGTTTATTAAAGTTAATTTGTTGTTCCCGCGTAAAAACACGATATTTCTAAAATTTTCTAAGTGTTTTGTTGGAGCCAAAATGTATTCAATGGTACGGATAAGGTACGTTCACATGGGACTGTGAAAATTGCCGCGCTTCGGTGCTTTTTTTGTTTTAAAAGGGACGGCTTTTAGATGTTTTATACTTGAGCCTGTCCCAGACGTCCCATTGGTACGTCTTTGGGGCTCGATTGGGACGAGAATTCCTATCTGGGTTGGCTGCGTAAGCAATATCTCCTTTTGTCGGCGCTATGAGATACCTCAACGAGCCAATCGCCTCCCGTACCGGGGTTCTTCCCATTTGCCAGCGATTGAAAAGGTAATGTTTTTTCTGTCCCTCACGATGTCGGGACAAAAAATCGCTTAGGAGGCATCGACCTGACTTGAAAATGTTTGCGAAGGTAGTCGAGGATATCCCTAAGTATTTGGGTTCGGTTGCTTGCCACAAGTCCATCGTCTACATAGATCATGAATGTAGTATACTCTCCATCCGAAGTTATTCGGACGTACACGCACGTGTCTGACTTGTAACGAGCGAATCCAAAGTCAAGCAGAAACTTGTTGAATTCGTCGTTCCAATAGCCTAAAGCTTGTTTCAGACTGTAGATTGGTCTATCCAATACACATACTTCATTTTCTTTTCCGGCTATTTCGTATCGTTCTGGCTGGTTCATGTAGATGAATTCGTTTTCAGTCTGCATTCTGTACATAAATGCTGTTTCAACATCTAGCTGACTTAGTTTGAGATTTAGAATCGAATAATGGTTTACTACAGGTTAACAAGTTTTTGGGAATTTACCCATTTCCCAACACGGACTACAAGGTCTGGCCGTAAAACTCGCACACCTCAACATCATGACGATTTTTGTCTTCGCTATTATCATCTCCGTTAGGTGGCACCTATATCGCTATATTCCCTTACCGTAATGTATTGCACCCCCATTTCTATGCTTAAATAAATCAGTGTTAAGTAGAAAGCGAATCGAACTACACCAGTGTCCTCATTTGTGTCAAATTTTATCTTTTATTTGGGTATGTAATTAGCTGACAGCCGACAAAACGTTGCTATAATCAACATGGTTCTTGGAACGGTTCGATAATTAAAAAAATCTGATCTTGTTTTACACTTAAACTAAAAAACAATTTTAATTTTTCATTTTTTTGTCTGTCTACTCTGTCACTTGTCTATTCAATCAAAGTTGGTGTGCTAGCCTAAAACGTAAAATTTTTTGGGCTACACTGGGGAGCTTTTAAAGATTTTTTAAGGAAAAATCGGTTTAAGCAACGGTTTTACGCCCCAGCAAAATTGGTTGCTTTCCACACAAAGGTTGCTTAAACCGATTTTTCCTTAAAAAACCTTTAAAAGCTCGGTAAGGTAAAGTCGGTAGTGGTAAAAAGGCCCCCACCTACAAGAGGCACCACCAACAAGAGGTAGAGGTCGTGTGTCCACCAGAGGTCGCAAGACGAGCTATTAGCGCTCACGTAATCGTTTCTCTATTTCTCTCTTTACCAAATTGGATTCTTGGGATGATCAGTATTTCTCATTTAATACAAACGGTTTAACTAACTTCAATCTGTCTTTCTTTTCAAACTTTCTAAAAAAAAAACTCTCTCACATTTTGAAAAGGAACTCTCGCACGGTGTTGAAAGACAAACAATGTCTTTTCATTTGCACAAAGTAGTAAAAAAATCACACACAGTGTTGCCAAACCATTCTCTTCTCTATTAAATTCTAGGAGCCAGTGAACAACTGGCTCAACTAAGGCCGATGGCCATTATTTCTTATGATCTTTCACACACTGTTGAAAAACAATCTCAAACAACACACAGTGTTGTCAGTTCAGAAAATTTCTTTTTCTCAGTAACATTCAATTTCTTATTGTACTGTTCGGAGCCTGCTAATCACTAGCTCCACTGGAAATTGTTTTCATGTCATAGCGCCATCATTTAGGCAAAAAGAGCAACTGAATGAAAAAAAAACAACAGTAGCGCCAATTATTTTAAGCGATAAAAGCAACAAGTGCAAGCATCAGCTAAACGGCAATAAAAAAAAGAAGAGAGCAACGAACAACAAAACCCAGACAAGGGATGAAGATGAACATTTCAAAAACAGTAGAAAGGATTATGGCTTACGAACCACTGCTCATGACGCTAAAAGCAGCGAATGAGTTAGGCCTAGATGTTTTAAGGGGAAGATTGAAAATTTTTTTTGAAAAGAGGATTCCCTAAAGATTCAAATAGAGCTAGATAATGCGAACATTCCGCAGGATACTTATGACAAAGAGATTGAAGCCGTCAGGGAGACGGAGGTGGAAATTGATGCTGTCAAGCTGATTGTGAGGACAAAACTTGCGGAATGGGACTCCGCCAAAGAAAAAGAGAGACTGGATGACTTGGAACGAAAAAAAAAGAAGAAAGAAAGCAGGAAAGCAATATTGCTGCTCCTCAACACCAAAAAAAAACACAATAATGATACTCAGAGGGACAAAGAGATTCAGGAACAGGGCACTAAAGCTGTGAGCTCAGGGGCTCACAGCTTATAACAGCACTCCCTAGGGAGTTTCATTTTGAATTTTTATTTTCTGTTTCACTCGGCCTTTTAAATTGGTGTTACATATGATAACTTACTTGTAACCAAAAAATAAAAAAATATTAAAAATATTTTATACATTTCTCTCGTCGAAAAACTGAAAAACTGAAAAAATGGTCAAAAATTGACATTTTTAATTTTTTTAAAATACCCTCTTAAGATACTTTAGCGGCTATTATGTTGGAGGTGTTTAGAAATAGTTTGGAAATAGTTTACACCCCGCTCCCAGAAGAAAACTTGAAAACGCAAATGATGCTTGGATTGCGCTATGGTCTCTTACGGAAAAACTACGACTCAAAGCGACAGATCCAGTTATCGCTGTTCAATTTTTGGTTGGAGTTTATGGAAGTTCTGAACTTGACCTGGAAAACCTAGAAGTCGGTTGAAAATCTTGGTCTTTACCGCACTCGATTTCACAAACAATAAGCAATTCTTCTTCAGTGCATATTTCTACTCCATCTGCAAAATTGGTGTTGCTAGTTGTCAAACGAAAAAGTTTTGTTTGTAAATTAGTTGATTGGTTTATTTCATTTCTTACTGCAATCCTCTTGTTTCTTGCTCGACCACTAAACGGTCGAGAGGGCTAATAACGCTATAAGATATCCAATATGTGGGAACATTCGTTGGGAACGAAGAAATTCATAACCCTATGGTCACAAGTTTCTAACCTAATTGCTTTGCAGTTGTTCGGCGCATTCTGGCCCGGACCAGATGATTAATCCGTTTCCTAATCAGATTACCCCAAAAGTCACAATTGGTAGTTTGGAAGTTTGTATCATCTGGGCGGATCGTACAGCAGGTTGAGAAGATCAGTGTCACGCAAAAACTACAAAAACTAAAGAGCATACTGCTAATCCTCTTTAACTAAAAATGTGACCACAAACCAATATGAAGCTCAGCTAAGACTATTGTGTTTTGGTGAATTCAAACTATATTTTAGCAACAAAACAGCAGCCATATTGCCCCGAATGAGGTCGAACTCACGACCTCGAGATTATGAGACTCGCGCGCTGCCTACTGCGCTATCGAGGCATTGAAAGTCAGAGAACCAAAGGAGATTCCCAAACTACACCGTCTCACTTCCTCTGCTTAATATCCGAGCTTGCCAGGAGTCGAACCTGGAATCTCCTGATCCGTAGTCAGGCGCGTTATCCATTGCGCCACAAACCCATGTTAATCCAAAAATTAACGTACTACAAAGCTGCTCAAGGCATGGACATGGATATCATAAAAGTTCGTTTATCGTGTTTCTCAAATCAGTTGAATTCATAAACTTGTATTCGGGGTTGATTGAAGTATGAAGCCCGGTTAGCTCAGACGGTAGAGCGCGGGACTTTTAATCCTGAGGTCGAGGGTTCCAGTCCCTCATCGGGCGAGGTGTTAAGGTATAATCTATCATTAGGATCTAAAAGAACTGGTAAAAAACCGAATTGAAGTTAAATTTCATTAATTAATCGTTATTTCCAAAATCAAGGGCTTTTTAACTGCTTGGTGACGAGGTGACCGAGCGGTTAAGGTGATGGACTGCTAATCCATTGTGCATTGCACGCGTGGGTTCGAATCCCATCCTAGTCGATAGGTTATCAAGCAGTTCGTGACATCTAGCGCACATTCAATATGCATACAATTTTAAACCGATCTGACTGATTATGGAATGTTTAGGTTCAAAATCTTATGGTGTAACGGTTAGCACATCAGACTCTGACTCTGACAATCTGAGTTCAAATCTCAGTAAGACCTAACTTTTGCCATAAGTGCAACATTTCCTTTTGGAAAATATGCAAGTTGTTTAAGACGTACTTCGTATAATGTGAGGATTTCTACTACAACACATTCTAAACACGTCGCTTTCCAAGAAGTGGTGCACTTTCGTCTGTAAGGGCTTTGCCTGTCCTATTTTTCAGTGTCTCTGTCTGCTTGTCACTATATAGCCCCAAACAGACTAGCCACGAGCGCACTCAAACTTTAAGCAAAATCAAACTCGCGCTTAAATTTTTGATCGCCGCCCAACTTAATAAAGATTCAGTTTAAGCTACGCACAAATCAAAATAATAAGTGCCCCACAATTGCTTTGCAGTTGTTCGGCGCATTCTGGCCCGGACCAGATGATTAATCCGTTTCCTAATCAGATTACCCCAAAAGTCACAATTGGGAGTTTGGAAGTTTGTATCATCTGGGCGGATCGTAGAGCAGGTTGAGCAGATCAGTGTCACGCAAAAACTACAAAAACTAAAGAGCATACTGCTAATCCTCTTTAACTAAAAATGTGACCACAAACCAATACCCTAGCAAGTATCTTGCGGGGCAAAACCAGTTTTTTCCCGGGTATTTTTCACCAGTTTTAAGAAAAAACCCCGTAATTTCCCCTGGTGAATAACCGCTTGTTTGCGTGCGGAAAACGGTTTTAAACCAGTATTTTGAACCACTTTGAAACGCAGGCTTAAAACTCTTTTCCGGGCTCTTAATTCCCTTTCAAGGTCTTATTAATACCCTAGCTATAAAGTTATGAGGAAAATTTTGTTTTATCTTTAAAAGCATTTCTTCTTAATTGGTACTCGTTATTTTTCTTTTATTTTCTGGCCGAACCGGGGTTTGAAACCAGATACATCCTGCTTTAAATCAGTAGCTCTCTTCGCTAACAACTGAGCTATTTAGTTGTATGAGAAAAATAAAGTAAAGACGTGTATTTCAAGTAGGATATTTAGGAATTAGGTTGGGAGGTTTCACTCGCCACTGGCAAAGTGGGTGGTGGGTCGGTAAGCTTTCTTTGAAACTAATGAGGGGAAAAGACTTGATAAAAAAACATAAAAAAGCGCCGCCTTTTTTAAGAGCACGCGCGGATTAAGAGAAAGTTAAGCTTCTTAAAATTCTTGATATTTTGCCGACGGAAGAAAGGAAAAGAAACAAAAAAAAAGTCGGTGAAATGAACTGGTTTTTATCTGAGTAAAAAACGGTGACTGAAACCCTTAATACCTTATTATAACGAGCGTGGGTGGAACCCTTTTTTCCCTCAAAAGAAAGGGTTTAAAAGGGGTGAAAACCACCGGAACGAGAAATTCACTGAAGGCAGGTACTAGGGTATGAAGCTCAGCTAAGACTATTGTGTTTTGGTGAATTCAAACTTTATTTTAGCAACAAAACAGCATCCAGATTGCCCCGAGTGAGGTCGAACTCATGACCTCGAGATTATGAGACTCGCGCGCTGCCTACTGCGCTATCGAGGCATTGAAAGTCAGAGAACCAAAGGAGATTCCAAAACTACACCGTCTCACTTCCTCTGCTTAATATCCGAGCTTGCCATGAGTCGAACCTGGAATCTCCTGATCCGTAGTCAGGCGCGTTATCCATTGCGCCACAAACCCATGTTAATCCAAAAATTAACGTACTAAAAAGCTACTCAAGGCATGGACATGGATATCATAAAAGTTCGTTTATCGTGCTTCTCAAATCAGTTGAATTCATAAACTTGTATTCGGGGATAATTGAAGTATGAAGCCCGGTTAGCTCAGACGGTAGAGCGCGGGACTTTTAATCCTGAGGTCGAGGGTTCATGTCCCTCATCGGGCGAGGTGTTAAGGTATAATCTATCATTAGGGTCTAAAAGAACTGGCATAAAACCGACTGGAAGTTAAATTTCACTAATTAATCGTTTTTTCGACAATCAAGGGCTTTATAACTGATTGTTGACGAGGTGACCGAGCGGTTAAGGTGATGGACTGCTAATCCATTGTGTATTGCACGCGTGGGCTCGAATCCCATCCTCGTCGATAGGTTATCAAGCAGTTCGTGACATCTAGCGCACATTCAATAATCAATATGCATACAATTTTAAACCGATCTGACTGATTATGGAATGTTTAAGTTCAAGGTCTTATGGTGTAACGGTTAGCACTTCAGACTCTGACTCTGACAATCTGAATTCAAATCTCAGTAAGACCTAACTTTTGCCATAAGTGCAACATTTCCTTTTGGAAAATATGCAAGTTGTTTAAGACGTACTTCGTATAATGTGAGGATTTCTACTACAACACATTCTAAACACGTCGCTTTCCAAGAAGTGGTGCACTTTCGTCTGTAAGGGCTTTGCCTGTCCTATTTTTCAGTGTCTCTGTCTGCTTGTCACTATATAGCCCCAAACAGACTAGCCACGAGCGCACTCAAACTTTAAGCAAAATCAAACTCGCGCTTAAATTTTTGATCGCCGCCCAACTTAATAAAGATTCAGTTTAAGCTACGCACAAATCAAAATAATAAGTGCCCCACAATTGCTTTGCAGTTGTTCGGCGCATTCTGGCCCGGACCAGATGATTAATCCGTTTCCTAATCAGATTACCCCAAAAGTCACAATTGGGAGTTTGGAAGTTTGTATCATCTGGGCGGATCGTAGAGCAGGTTGAGCAGATCAGTGTCACGCAAAAACTACAAAAACTAAAGAGCATACTGCTAATCCTCTTTAACTAAAAATGTGACCACAAACCAATATGAAGCTCAGCTAAGACTATTGTGTTTTGGTGAATTCAAACTTTATTTTGGCAACAAAACATCAGCCAGATTGCCCCGAGTGACGTTCGAACTCAAGACCTCGAGATTATGAGACTCGCGCGCTGCCTACTGCGCTATCGAGGCATTGAAAGTCAGAGAACCAAAGGAGATTCCAAAACTACACCGTCTCACTTCCTCTGCTTAATATCCGAGCTTGCCAGGAGTCGAACGTGGAATCTCCTGATCCGTAGTCAGGCGCGTTATCCATTGCGCCACAAACCCATGTTAATCCAAAAATTAACGTACTACAAAGCTGCTCAAGGCATGGACATGGATATCATAAAAGTTCGTTTATCGTGCTTCTCAAATCAGTTGAATTCATAAACTTGTATTCGGGGTTGATTGAAGTATGAAGCCCGGTTAGCTCAGACGGTAGAGCGCGGGACTTTTAATCCTGAGGTCGAGGGTTCAAGTCCCTCATCGGGCGAGGTGTTAAGGTATAATCTATCATTAGGATCTAAAAGAACTGGTATAAAACCGACTGGAAGTTAAATTTCACTAATTAATCGTTATTTCGATAATCAAGGGCTTTTTAACTGATTGGTGACGAGGTGACCGAGCGGTTAAGGTGATGGACTGCTAATCCATTGTGCATTGCACGCGTGGGTTCGAATCCCATCCTCGTCGATAGGTTATCAAGCAGTTCGTGACATCTAGCGCACATTCAATATGCATACAATTTTAAACCGATCTGACTGATTATGGAATGTTTAAGTTCAAGGTCTTATGGTGTAAAGGTTAGCACTTCAGACTCTGACTCTGACAATCTGAGTTCAAATCTCAGTAAGACCTAACTTTTGCCATAAGTGCAACATTTCCTTTTGGAAAATATGCAAGTTGTTTAAGACGTACTTCGTATAATGTGAGGATTTCTACTAAAACACATTCTAAACATGTCGCTTTCCAAGAAGTGGTGCACTTTCGTCTGTAAGGGCTTTGCCTGTCCTATTTTTCAGTGTCTCTGTCTGCTTGTCACTATATAGCCCCAAACAGACTAGCCACGAGCGCACTCAAACTTTAAGCAAAATCAAACTCGCGCTTAAATTTTTGATCGCCGCCCAACTTAATAAAGATTCAGTTTAAGCTACGCACAAATCAAAATAATAAGTGCCCCACAATTGCTTTGCAGTTGTTCGGCGCATTCTGGCCCGGACCAGATGATTAATCCGTTTCCTAATCAGATTACCCCAAAAGTCACAATTGGGAGTTTGGAAGTTTGTATCATCTGGGCGGATCGTAGAGCAGGTTGAGCAGATCAGTGTCACGCAAAAACTACAAAAACTAAAGAGCATACTGCTAATCCTCTTTAACTAAAAATGTGACCACAAACCAATATGAAGCTCAGCTAAGACTATTGTGTTTTGGTGAATTCAAACTTTATTTTGGCAACAAAACATCAGCCAGATTGCCCCGAGTGACGTTCGAACTCAAGACCTCGAGATTATGAGACTCGCGCGCTGCCTACTGCGCTATCGAGGCATTGAAAGTCAGAGAACCAAAGGAGATTCCAAAACTACACCGTCTCACTTCCTCTGCTTAATATCCGAGCTTGCCAGGAGTCGAACCTGGAATCTCCTGATCCGTAGTCAGGCGCGTTATCCATTGCGCCACAAACCCATGTTAATCCAAAAATTAACGTACTACAAAGCTGCTCAAGGCATGGACATGGATATCATAAAAGTTCGTTTATCGTGCTTCTCAAATCAGTTGAATTCATAAACTTGTATTCGGGGTTGATTGAAGTATGAAGCCCGGTTAGCTCAGACGGTAGAGCGCGGGACTTTTAATCCTGAGGTCGAGGGTTCAAGTCCCTCATCGGGCGAGGTGTTAAGGTATAATCTATCATTAGGATCTAAAAGAACTGGTATTAAACCGACTGGAAGTTAAATTTCACTAATTAATCGTTATTTCGATAATCAAGGGCTTTTTAACTGATTGGTGACGAGGTGACCGAGCGCTTAAGGTGATGGACTGCTAATCCATTGTGCATTGCACGCGTGGGTTCGAATCCCATCCTCGTCGATAGGTTATCAAGCAGTTCGTGACATCTAGCGCACATTCAATAATCAATATGCATACAATTTTAAACCGATCTGACTGATTATGGAATGTTTAAGTTCAAGGTCTTATGGTGTAACGGTTAGCACTTCAGACTCTGACTCTGATAATCTGAGTTCAAATCTCAGTAAGACCTAACTTTTGCCATAAGTGCAACATTTCCTTTTGGAAAATATGCAAGTTGTTTAAGACGTACTTCGTATAATGTGAGGATTTCTACTAAAACACATTCTAAACATGTCGCTTTCCAAGAAGTGGTGCACTTTCGTCTGTAAGGGCTTTGCCTGTCCTATTTTTCAGTGTCTCTGTCTGCTTGTCACTATATAGCCCCAAACAGACTAGCCACGAGCGCACTCAAACTTTAAGCAAAATCAAACTCGCGCTTAAATTTTTGATCGCCGCCCAACTTAATAAAGATTCAGTTTAAGCTACGCACAAATCAAAATAATAAGTGCCCCACAATTGCTTTGCAGTTGTTCGGCGCATTCTGGCCCGGACCAGATGATTAATCCGTTTCCTAATCAGATTACCCCAAAAGTCACAATTGGGAGTTTGGAAGTTTGTATCATCTGGGCGGATCGTAGAGCAGGTTGAGCAGATCAGTGTCACGCAAAAACTACAAAAACTAAAGAGCATACTGCTAATCCTCTTTAACTAAAAATGTGACCACAAACCAATATGAAGCTCAGCTAAGACTATTGTGTTTTGTTGAATTCAAACTTTATTTTGGCAACAAAACAGCAGCCAGATTGCCCCGTGTGACGTTCGAACTCACGACCTCGAGATTATGAGACTCGCGCGCTGCCTACTGCGCTATCGAGGCATTGAAAGTCAGAGAACCAAAGGAGATTCCAAAACTACACCGTCTCACTTCCTCTGCTTAATATCCGAGCTTGCCAGGAGTCGAACCTGGAATCTCCTGATCCATAGTCAGGCGCGTTATCCATTGCGCCACAAACCCATGTTGATCCAATAATTAACGTACTAAAAAGCTACTCAAGGCATGGACATGGATATCATAAAAGTTCGTTTATCGTGCTTCTCAAATCAGTTGAATTCATAAACTTGTATTCGGGGTTGATTGAAGTATGAAGCCCGGTTAGCTCAGACGGTAGAGCGCGGGACTTTTAATCCTGAGGTCGAGGGTTCAAGTCCCTCATCGGGCGAGGTGTTAAGGTATAATCTATCATTAGGATCTAAAAGAACTGGTATAAAACCGACTGGAAGTTAAATTTCACTAATTAATCGTTATTTTGATAATCAAGGGCTTTTTAACTGATTGGTGACGAGGTGACCGAGCGGTTAAGGTGATGGACTGCTAATCCATTGTGCATTGCACGCGTGGGTTCGAATCCCATCCTCGTCGATAGGTTATCAAGCAGTTCGTGTCATCTAGCGCACATTCAATATGCATACAATTTTAAACCGATCTGACTGATTATGGAATGTTTAGGTTCAAGGTCTTATGGTGTAACGGTTAGCACTTCAGACTCTGACTCTGACAATCTGAGTTCAAATCTCAGTAAGACCTAACTTTTGCCATAAGTGCAACATTTCCTTTTGGAAAATATGCAAGTTGTTTAAGACGTACTTCGTATAATGTGAGGATTTCTACTAAAACACATTCTAAACACGTCGCTTTCCAAGAAGTGGTGCACTTTCGTCTGTAAGGGCTTTGCCTGTCCTATTTTTCAGTGTCTCTGTCTGCTTGTCACTATATAGCCCCAAACAGACTAGCCACGAGCGCACTCAAACTTTAAGCAAAATCAAACTCGCGCTTAAATTTTTTATCGCCGCCCAACTTAATAAAGATTCAGTTTAAGCTACGCACAAATCAAAATAATAAGTGCCCCACAATTGCTTTGCAGTTGTTCGGCGCATTCTGGCCCGGACCAGATGATTAATCCGTTTCCTAATCAGATTACCCCGAAAGTCACAATTGGGAGTTTGGAAGTTTGTATCATCTGGGCGGATCGTAGAGCAGGTTGAGCAGATCAGTGTCACGCAAAAACTACTAAAACTAAAGAGCATACTGCTAATCCTCTTTAACTAAAAATGTGACCACAAACCAATATGAAGCTCAGCTAAGACTATTGTTTTTTGGTGAATTCAAACTTTATTTTAGCAACAAAACATCAGCCAGATTGCCCCGAGTAAGGTTCGAACTCACGACCTCGAGATTATGAGACTCGCGCGCTGCCTACTGCGCTATCGAGGCATTGAAAGTCAGAGAACCAAAGGAGATTCCAAAACTACACCGTCTCACTTCCTCTGCTTAATATCCGAGCTTGCCAGGAGTCGAACCTGGAATCTCCTGATCCGTAGTCAGGCGCGTTATCCATTGCGCCACAAACCCATGTAAATCCAAAAATTAACGTACTAAAAAGCTACTCAAGGCATGGACATGGATATCATAAAAGTTCGTTTATCGTGCTTCTCAAATCAGTTGAATTCATAAACTTGTATTCGGGGTTGATTAAAGTATGAAGCCCGGTTAGCTCAGACGGTAGAGCGCGGGACTTTTAATCCTGAGGTCGAGGGTTCAAGTCCCTCATCGGGCGAGGTGTTAAGGTATAATCTATCATTAGGATCTAAAAGAACTGGTATAAAACCGACTGGAAGTTAAATTTTACTAATTAATCGTTATTTTGATAATCAAGGGCTTTTTAACTGATTGGTGACGAGGTGACCGAGCGGTTAAGGTGATGGACTGCTAATCCATTGTGCATTGCACGCGTGGGTTCGAATCCCATCCTCGTCGATAGGTTATCAAGCAGTTCGTGTCATCTAGCGCACATTCAATATGCATACAATTTTAAACCGATCTGACTGATTATGGAATGTTTAGGTTCAAGGTCTTATGGTGTAACGGTTAGCACTTCAGACTCTGACTCTGACAATCTGAGTTCAAATCTCAGTAAGACCTAACTTTTGCCATAAGTGCAACATTTCCTTTTGGAAAATATGCAAGTTGTTTAAGACGTACTTCGTATAATGTGAGGATTTCTACTAAAACACATTCTAAACACGTCGCTTTCCAAGAAGTGGTGCACTTTCGTCTGTAAGGGCTTTGCCTGTCCTATTTTTCAGTGTCTCTGTCTGCTTGTCACTATATAGCCCTGTTACGGTACGGTAGTACCTGCCCCCTTGCGTACGGTGTGTACGTAGAGCCATCTATTCCCCCTGGCAGTTTCCCTTGTGTCTTAATTGTGTAAAAGGGGTGTGTCGTCAAGAGAGCAGAAGGTGACAAGTTCGGGAAGGGGACGTCTTTCCAGGACTTGAAGCTGAAGGCGGACGATATCGAAGTCAAGTGACGTGTGTAATTGTAATACAGATTGTCGAAACCCAACTCGGTGTATTTAATCAAGGGGAGAAGGGAGAAGATGGGCTGATTGAAAGGTGCGCCCTAACACTTGGTGTCAGGAGTGTAGAGCAAAATTGCTCATGTACTTCACGTCTGTATCTGTATGTATCTATGCCATCCTTAAAGTTAAACATTTTTTTCTCTCTTCTATCTTCTCTTCACCGTTGATTAGAATTTTTCCGTATTGATTAGAATATTTCTATATCTCGTAAGTCACTGCTTGTTTATTCGTCGAATTAGCTGTCACTTTAGTCTCGTTGTCAAGTATACAGGTGTGTTTTGACGTGACAGTGCTTTTGGCGATGTCTGTAAGTGTTGCTGTGCATTATTTTGTATTCTTGTAGTATATGTCTGACGCTAATGCCAACGATGGCTCGAGATCTCGTATTCCACGGCCCCTTCCAACGCCTGTCCCATTTCAGATAAATACTCGCAACACTAGATACGCTGAGGGAGGTGGTACGAGACGGCAGCCGGCATCAGCTATCCCAGTAGCAGCTCTTATTAGCCGATCCCCAAACGGTCGACTGCAGATACAATTGCCAGACACCGCCACAGCTCAAGCTCGTGTTCAGCCACCAAACAACATGGCGAATGTCCAGGAGTTGGTTGACGCTATTGCGTTACTGACAACCCAGTTCAGAGATCAACAGGCCCAGCAAAACACAAACAACACCGCTGTACAACAACAGCTTCAGCAGGCCCTCACAGCAACAAACAACCTAGTAACAGCTCTGGCTGGAGCTGGTGGAGGTGGTGGTGCTGGTGGAGGTGTCGGTGCTGGAGGTGGTGGTGCTGGAGGTGGTGGTGGTGGTGGAGGTGGTGGAGGAGGCGGTGGTGGTGCAGTTCGTGTAAAAATTGATAATTGTATTATTGAGTCTATTCCAAAATTTACAGGTGGTCCAGACGAATCGCCAGATGAATTCGTTGCCAGAGTGGTTGCATTGGCGACAACGGAAGGATGGGACGATGGCCAGAGGATTCAGGTCGCTGTTCGACGATTAGGCCCAACCGTAGCAGATTGGCACGTTCGTGTTGGTAACACACACGCAGCATGGAACGACTGGTCAGCAGCATTCAGGACGGCGTTTGCAACAAAGATTTCTCTCACCGACTGGACGAGCAAGATGGTGGCCAGAGTGCAACAGCCAGGTGAATCTGTTATGCAATACGCAATGGCCAAAGAAAAGCTGTTGGCTATGGCTCCTGTCGCGTTGACCGACCAGCAGAAAGTGCAAGCGCTCACTGAAGGCTTACGCTCATGGCAACATCAGGCGGCCGTTATGAGTACAAATCCAGCCAACGTCGCAGCATTCTACACGGCGTGCAATAATCTGCCTACTAGCTTGGCAGCACCAGCGGGGGAGACGCCCTCAAAATCGGCCAATCCAGTCGACCCATCAGCTGCACTAGAAGCTGTCGCAAATCGGTTGGTGAATGACTTGGCCTCCCGATTGGAAAAAATGGTCATTGGCAAGAGTGAAGGAGTCAGTGGCCGACCTCGTATGGGTGAGACAGCTGGACGAGGACGCGGCGGTGGAGGGACGGCAGCAGCACCAGGCGCGCGATTTGTTCCGGTGAGTGACCGAAAATGTTTCAATTGCGACGTTAAAGGTCATCTCGCTAAGGATTGTCCATCTCCAAAAAAGTAACATTGCCGCTGGGTGCGGGGCCGATTCTAACCGGATATCGTAAATCACCCCACAGTGTCCCCCTCCCAGTTATCAAAGTGTCTATTGAGGGTATAGGTGAAGTAGTAGCGTTGGTCGACTCTGGTGCAAGTTCGAGCGCCATCCGGCGCAGCCTTGCAAAAAAGTTGGACAAGTGTGTTGGACCTAGTGTAAATTTTCGCGGTTGGGACAACAAAACCGTTGAAATCGATTCATTTGTAAATATGTGTGTGACGTGGGAAGGTAGGAAAACCATGGTTGAGCGAGTAGCAACAGTAAAACATCCTCCGTTTCCTGTCATACTGGGTGTAGACTGGATAATAGCCAGCAAGACGGATCTAATTGTACAAGAAGAAAAATTGGTGCCAGTTTCAAAGCCGGAAACAGCTGAAGCGTCCACCACAGGGACAAGATCAGAGAAGAAAAGTATGGAATCAGTGCGATTCGGTGAAGTGCGGGTGAAAGTTTTTGATCGAGAAAAGGCCGTCGTAGAACCGGAAGTCAGTGAACACGTCTATCAGTGTGGGGATGAAGAGGAACCTTGGGACATCACGGACGAGCTAATAGCTTCCTTTCAAGAGGAAAGAAGGTGTAAGAAAAGGGGTGGCCAGTCGGCAAAAATTTTGCGTCGCACGATAATCCCAGTAGATTCACTGAAGTTCGTAGCATGCAGAGTAGGCTCAAAACAAAGGGGAACCGTGTTAGTGCGTCCGATTCGTTGTTCCCTCCCTGGGAAGGAATTTTGTGTGCCCTCCTGTCTAGTCAGCATTGAGAAGGGAATAGTAAGTGTACCCGTCCTCAATCTTAGTACCGGAACACTTCATCTTAAAGCACGAGACTGGCTGACCAAGATCGAGTGCGCCTATGATGCTCAAGTTCAATTATTGGAAGATCAGGAGTCGTTGGAAGATGAAGAGAAGGAGAAAACAACATCGAATGAGTCTCTAATGTGTACAGCTGTACATTGGAAGGAGCGGTGGGACGCGATAAAAGAAGAAATTCAATTAGGAAGCGGACTCAACGAAGGACAGCGCCGTAGAGTATTGAACGTCGTGTCCAAACATGTAAGATGTTTCCCCTCTGATGGTAAGCTGGGCTCTACATCACTAGTTGAGTTTTCGATCGACACCGGAGACGCGAAGCCGCAACGCTCAAACCCAATTCGAACGTCATATAGTGAACGGAAGGTCATCGCTCAAAAAGTAGAAGAGTTTGTGCGTAAAGGTCTGGCACGACCATCTACAAGCCCTTGGGCTGCTAGCGTCGTCCTTGTGAAGAAAAAGGATCAAGATTTCCGCTTCTGTGTGGATTACCGAAGAATCAATAGCGTGAGTAAAAGAGACGTTTACCCACTTCCGCGTATTGATGACGTCCTCGACCGATTGGCTGGAGCGAAATGGTTTGCCAGTATCGACCTCCTCAGCGGATACTACCAGATTCCGGTGGCAGAAAAAGATAAAGAGAAGACCGCATTTATCACACCGGACGGTCTGTATGAGTTTACGCGAATGCCGCAAGGAGTGCATAATGGTCCAGCGTGCTTCCAGCGCTTAATGGATAGAGTATTGCGGCATCTTAAGTGGTCCATGTGCCTTGTATATTTAGATGATTGTCTTGTTTTCGGTTCCAACTTCGACGAATTTTTAGAGCGACTTCATCTCGTTCTAACAGCCATTGGTGACGCCGGCCTCACTATCAATCCCAAGAAGTGTGTGTTCGCGACGGACAGTGTTTTTCTTCTCGGCCACGTCATCGACGCCGAAGGTATACGGCCCAATCCTGAAAAAGTCAGTTCCCTCTCTAGAATGGTGGTGAAGAACGTGAAAACGCTGCGCAGTTTTATTGGTGTGGCCTCGTTTTTTCGGAATTTTGTTCCAGGTTTCTCTGTCGTCGCTCAGCCTTTGTTTAAATTGTTAAAGAAAAATGTGCCGTGGAACTGGGGCGCCGAACAAGAAGAAGCAAAGAAGAAACTGGTCGAACTACTAACAACGGCTCCAGTCCTGGCTCATTATAATGAAGATATAGAGGTGGTGGTTCAAACCGACGCGAGTCAAGAAGGTCTAGGAGCGGTGCTGCTTCAAGACGGTGGAGACGGGCCACGGCCAATTTCTTACATCAGTCGAGGCCTGAATGATGTCGAAAAGAGGCAGCATTGCAACGAACTCGAGTGCCTTGCGTTGGTCTGGGCGCTAGAGAAATTCAGGCCGTATGTATATGGTAAAAGATTTAAAGTAGAAACAGACAGCTCAGCTGTCAAATGGTTGTTCAGTAAAAAGGAAGTTGGGAAATTTGGTCGTTGGGTTCTTGCTTTGCAAGAGTATGATTTTGAGGTGTGTCATATTCGAGGAAAAACAAATTCGGTAGCCGACGGTCTGTCAAGAAACCCTCTAGTTGAAACAACAGACGGTTTTTTCCACGATCAGTCAAATGTGTTCATTTGTTTGTAAAGTAAAGTTGCCTACGGGTCTAGAAAACAAGGAGTTGAGATTCCAACAGCAAGTGGATCCTCAACTCCGTTTATTTTTTTTATTGTGTAAAGCTAACAAACAAAAATTCTCAAAACATTTCTTCTTTCAAAATGGTGTGTTGTATAGGAAGACAAAATTTGGCTTCTCTATGTGTGTCCCTAATACCCTTCGCAGTACTGTCTTATATTTTTGTCATGACGTTCCAGCTTCCGGTCATATGGGAGTAGAAAAGACTTTAGCGAGAGTGTTGCAAAGATATTGGTGGCCCCGTGTAACTGTCGATGAACGTAAATATGTTCTTTCCTGTCTCTTCTGTCAATTACATAAGCACCAGACCGGTACCCCGTTCGGCCTTCTTCATCCGATACCGCCGCCTACAAGTTGCTTCGAATCCATCGTAGTAGACCATCTGGGACCTTTCAAGCTAACTGAAGGCGGTAATCAGCACATCATTGTTGCAATCGATGCTCTTAGCAAGTATGTTGAGCTCGAGGCAGTGCCGGACACTACGGCAGCAAATGTGGTGAGATTTTTGAAGAATAACATTGTCCATCGATTTGGTACACCGGTCCGTATAGTGTCAGATCAAGGAACGGCATATACGGCAAAAGAAGTAGCTGACGCACTGGAAGATTGGGGAATAAAGCATGTATTTGCAACCGGAGAACATCCGCAGACATCAGGATTAGTTGAACGCGCCAACCGAACGCTTGCTTTAGTTTTGGCGGCGTATGTAAACACGGAACACAACGACTGGGACAAACATCTAAGAGAAGCAGCCTACGCAATCAATACTGCTAAACAAAGCACTACCGAGAAAATGCCATTCGAACTTGTGTTTGGTCGAGTGCCGAGAACGCCGTTGGAAAATTCTTTATCATGGCCAGCAGACCGTCCACAGTCGTTCGTTGAGTTCCAGTCGCGCGTGGAAGAATTGCGCAAAGAAGTGTATATACGTATCATCAGTAAACAATCGAAGACCAAAGCACTCGTGGATTTACGTCGACGAGTTATGCAGCCACTTCAACCCGGAGAGTTAGTTCTAGTGCGTCGAAAGGCGAAAAAGAAGGGAAAGACCAGGAAATTTTTGCCTAAATTTACTGGGCCTTTTCAAGTAGTGAAACAAGTGAAATCAGGTGACAACGTCTGTGAAACAACATATCTAGTTGAAGACCCCCCTGGAAGAAGAACAGCCAGGAAGTTCCGGCGATTTAATGCGCATGTTTCACAAATCAGGAAATTTCGGCCACGAGAAGTTGTCTTCGACGAGAGTGAAGATGATGAAGAGAATACGGAGGTAGAACAACAGCCCGAGGCCGTAATTCCGCAACGGAAAGGACGACGGAAATCGACGACGAATACGCGAGCGGATTCCGTTCCAGACGAGCCGCAACCACCACCGTTACCCCCATCATCGAGAGGTCGTCAGCGGAAGCGTCCAGATTATCTTAAAGATTACGTGACGGAATAACGGGTCGGTCTGGTAGGAGTGTAATTATTTCATTTCATTTTTCACTATCGTCCGTCTTCATATAGTCTCACTCCTCCCGTAAAAAAAAAAAGCGAAGCTATCTCTATTTTGCGTCCTCTCCTTCATAATAGTAACTCGAACATTTTTTTTTTTTTTTTCATCCATCCAAAACCAACCGTAAAATTCTATTTCTTTCTTTATTTCCGTTTTTTTTTTTTTTTGCCCAATCAGTCAAGTTTATTTTCCCATTTAAAACCAATTGTCTCTGTCGGAATAGAAGGAAAGCCGGTCCGTACATTATCCCGGCCTTTGTGTGCGCATTCCCTTTTGCAGTCATATTCCGCATTATTTGTTTTGATTTTTTTTTTTTTTTTTTTGTTCCTGTTGTTTTCGGTTTATGTTTCTCGTTCCTCCATTTTGTTTTGTTGTCTCTTGTTTATTGCGCACTCGTGTGATGAGTTCAGTTGTAAATGCGTTTCATTGTTATTGTGTGTCCATAATCATTCATTATCATTGAGAAAAACGGTGTTTCGATGTCCATGTATGGCCGATCGAGTCAGGAAAGGCCGAATGTTACGGTACGGTAGTACCTGCCCCCTTGCGTACGGTGTGTACGTAGAGCCATCTATTCCCCCTGGCAGTTTCCCTTGTGTCTTAATTGTGTAAAAGGGGTGTGTCGTCAAGAGAGCAGAAGGTGACAAGTTCGGGAAGGGGACGTCTTTCCAGGACTTGAAGCTGAAGGCGGACGATATCGAAGTCAAGTGACGTGTGTAATTGTAATACAGAGTGTCGAAACCCAACTCGGTGTATTTAATCAAGGGGAGAAGGGAGAAGATGGGCTGATTGAAAGGTGCGCCCTAACACAGCCACGAGCGCACTCAAACTTTAAGCAAAATCAAACTTGCTCCTGGTACGGAGCTAAAATAGCTCCTCCTCCTGGTACGGAAACTGGCTTCATTCGAGATAGGCTCTTAAAAAATAAGCTCCACCATCCTCATACACCATGCCTTAAGTAGGCCTAATAGACCAATTTAGACCATGGCACCATGGTAGCGGGCTAGAGGCCCGCCTGCTTTACTTCCCTTGTATGCCGTGCATAGCCTACTTTAGTTATGGCCGACAATGTTTCTATCTCGCCTGTCGCCTAGTCCGAAATGGCCGATCGCCCCAGGTTTAGAGTTATAGGTATGAAGCCTCATAGGAGAGCTCTCTGGTGGCTAGTAACTAAAATTATCGTTCGCCGTTCTCTATACATTAAACGAGATAAGCAATTGAAACTGCCCATAAATTTAACGCGATGAGTACTACGCCGATACCCATGGCCATGGTTGTAGATATAATGGTTCCCAGTCACAGTGTTATAAGGTCCCATAAGAAAAAAATTGAAAGTTCTCCGTCAATGATCTTCCCTCAGGGCATCGAAACCCTTCGTAACTAAGGCAGGGCTGCCATCTGCACACACAATCTCTAACTAACAACAAAAATTCCATGTTCACAAGAGATTTAACACACGGGGAACAGTCCTTTCTAATGTTGTTACCAATTAGTCAACACCTGTCATGTTGTAACGGTTAAGGCGTCTATCTCCAGTTCTTGGGTTCCGTGGTTCGATTCCTATTAAAGTCTATTTTTTTACCAATATACATAATAGTAAAATTAAATTTATTTTTTTTTTTCATCTGAAATAAATCAATTAGAAATCATAAATCAATCTGTTTTACGCATGTTTATCAAGCCCTACAACTTTGTTTTGTTTACGAGCCATACGAGGGACAATTTCAGTGTTGTTTCAGTGTTAGCTTTCATCCTTCCAACACCAGGTGGCGGGGTTGTCAAAGTGACGAAAGATCACAAAAAAATCAGCTGCCTTATGGAACCTTATAACACTGTGACTGGGAACCATTATATCTACAACCATGCCCATGGCGATCCATGTAGTGACGCTCTTTCGGTGCCACTAAAGGAGATTCATACTCGAAAGCCTGTGGTAATCGGGCAACCTAGTGAGCATAGCCTATTCTAATCACGGCCCCTCAACCGGCTATCTTAGCCTTAACCGAGAACTAGTTCCGCGATGATCACGTTCTTGTCTGTCAGTCTGTGATTGTTGGTCCCCTTCATTATCTTCTCTTTCTTTGGGTGGTTCCCAATTTTCAAGGCCTATGATGAGCTATGATTTATGAGCCGACCAAAGGAGAAGAAAATCTAAGTAGGCTATGATGCTATGAGTCCGTGACTCCACCATTCTTTTCATTCACCACGGATTCATCTCGAACCGAAAAGTGATCGATCAATCGCGGTAAATCAATCGTGTAAAGAATAAATTAAGCGTATTGCAGTTCGGTGATGTAGGACGTAATCGATGTTTAAGTTCGTTTATTGCAGCCCAGTAATGAAAAGACAAATATCCAAATAATATTGTGCCTAGAGCAAAAATATTCTTCATGTTTATTTTCGTTATTTTTATTTGTTTATTGATTGATTTTGGTTTCATATTTAACCAAAAAGTAAACATCGAAAAAAAGTAGAAGAAAACCTTCATGTTGAAGAAAATTTACCAAAAATAAGCTGCAGGAAAGACTACTACAAAAAAATTAAGTTTCCTAAATTATAAATTTTAAGTACGGTTTTGCCCATCTCTATTCTCCGTCATCCCACTGTGTTATGTGATTAGGTTTTTCTCCTGATGCATGGCGCTGCCACATTCGAGCAAAAAGACGTTCCATATCATTAGCGTAGATTTGGCAGTTGAACAATGGGCTATCCGAACGACGAATCCAAACCTTGGCTCTAATCGCTTTTAAACTAGAAAAGATAATTAAATTAAGCCTTGGCTTATTGTAGAAAAAATGAGGAACACAACACTTACTATTCGGAATCAGTTCCTAGTTTGACTGCGATATCTTCGTATTCTTGAGGACTGGAAGCGATAAGTTCTGGACAACCAATAGTAGTGAGTTGGGAAGCGGCAACGCGAGAAGCAAGGGTTTCACCTGAAGCATAATTAAGAATTAACAAAAAAAAAAAATTTTTTTAATTAAAAGAGGGATTCAATCAAATTAAGTTTGTAATTATTGATTACCAGGAAGGGTCACCATTGGTGTTCCAGCCCACAACACGTCCATTCCTGTAGTGTGCCCATTACAAAGTGGAGTATCCAAGCATATGTCGGCAAGTTGACCACGACGAACATGCTCTTCTTTGGCAGCAACATTTGAAAATAAAATACGCCCGTTACCAAGACCAAGGGCTTGTGCAGTTGCTAGCATATTCGTTTCTCCAACGGTTGGGAAACGCAACAGCCACAAAACGGCATTTGGCACGCGTTTTAGAATCTAGCGAAGGTTGTAAAATTAGAATGTTTTCTTTGCCCGGCTGTAAAGACTAATGTGAATGAACGAAACTTACGTTAACCCACATTTGAAGAGTAGGAGGGTCAATCTTGTAAAGTTGATTGAAATTACAATAAATGATAGCGTCGTCAGGAAGTCCGTATTGTTGACGAGTAGTAACAACGATGGACTGCGGTACTTCTTCGCCTGTTGCTGCACGAGTGTTTGCTTGATTGGTAGCTAATCCATTTTGAACGACAACACCATTCACTGATGTCTGAACTTGCCCTGAACCGATCATTGTCTCTATAGGATCCATTGTGGTCAGCTGAGCTACAGTTAAAGAGACCTAGAAAATTACAAACAACCAATAAGATTACGAAATTTGATTGTTATATATGAAAACATTAATTTACCTGTACAGGAGCATCCAATCCAGTAGTCGTAGTTGGTGTAACTACTTCTGTTACCTAAAAATTGATACACACAATAAACGATAAATTTAAAAAAAAATCCCAATTCGATCAACGAACCTTTTTTATTTCTGTACGTTCGAGAATTGGGGATAGATCAGTGCCGTTTATGAGTGCCACATTGTCAGCTACCTTAACCTTATCCGACGACGATGTCACTGCAGTTATAATCATTCTTTCTTTAAGATGAGGAAACATTTGCCTATGATCCTGGGTTCAATTATGGATGAAATAAAGAATAAAATGGAATATATCAAGCAATAGAAATTATTAAGCTACCCCAACGAAAAAGGTTTTGGGCATGTAAGCAAGTTTTTCCGAAAACTGAGAAGCAAGCTCAAGAGGTGATGTCACTCGATCCGTAATGATCTAGATAAATAAAGATTTTATAAACACGTGCCTTTAACTTTTAAGATTTCAAGGATTTACATAATCCATGTAGGATGCCCCGCTTGTGCCAGGATAACCAAGCCACATCACTTGAATTGGAGCGGGGCGCATTGCGAAAATTTCGTTGCGAGCACCTAAAAGAATTCCATTATTCAATTAAGATCTTTCTATAAACGACGTATACCTTATTTACCTTTGGTGTAACCATTCATGTTGACTAAAATGTGGATGCCATCAGCGTTTATTCTATCTGCAGCTTTGCCATTACAAATAATCTGCGGTTTGAAGAAATCAAAAATTATTTTTACATTTAGTTAGTTAAACACGTGACACGATTAAATAGTCGATCTTGTTTCTGTATACCTGAGACAAATCAACAAAGTGTTCAGATTCACGGGCTATTTTGGCTCGGAAAGTTGTTCCGTCGTCAGGACTCAAAGAGTAACAAAATATCTCAACGCGAGAACGATCATGAAATCCTGGAATTGATTGCATTAGATGGCTTGTTGGATGATTTCCGAAGTCAGAGGAGACATAGCCTATGCGTAAACGTCCATTTGTTGCAAGTTCTTTGGGGTATTTGAAAACTGCTCTATGAAGGATTAAGATCTTAAATTACAAAAGAAAGAAAGATAGATTAGTAGCTGAAAATTTGTATTATTCAAGGCGATTGTAGAATCTTAATCGATAAGTTAGCAATAGGTCTCTTATCTTAGCGAGAAAGAGGTTTACCTTTTCTACGCAGAGATTAGCATGTCGAGCGGCTATAGCTTTCCGATATTCATGAGAAAGCGGATATAGCATTGAATGATGTGGATGAACTGACGGCAACCGATTGCGTTCAAGTTGCTCTCCCACGATGTGAATCAACCGTTTCATTCGTGTTTCATAATCAGTCCAATCACAGACAATTTGCAAACAGTGGGCCAAGTTGCAATACGCTAAATTTAAAAATGAACAAATGTTTAGAACAATAATTGGTAATAGCAATAAAAATTACCATCGGGGAAATCAGGTTTCAGTTTCAAAGCTGTTCGATAGGATTGTATTGCTTCTGGGATTTGTCCACTGTCCTGTTAAACAATAGAAGAGGAATTGTCATACATGTTATATGCAAAACCACAAGTAGGCCTATGTTTAATTGTCTTATGTTAGTAAAAATTTACTTTATGAATGGAGGCCAAATTTGAATGAGCATCGGCAAAGGCAGGATTGATTTGAATGGCTCGTGTGTAACACTGAAGAGCACCATTGATATCCTGCATCTCCTTAAGTGTGTTGCCCATGTTACTATATGCATCGGCAAATGACGGTTGAATCCTAGATTTTTAAAATATTTAAAGCATAATAAAATTTACGTTTCTTCCTACACAGCTAGTAATGAACTACTGAGTTTTGACGGAACATGAAACAGTACCGTATTGCTTCTTTGTAGTGCATGAGGGCTTCGTTCAGTTTCCCTTGTTGTTGCAATACGGAAGCAAGGTTACTATGAGCTGCTGCAAAGTCAGGAAAGACATCTAGAGCTTTAAGGTAAAGCCTTGTAGCTTCTTCAATGAATCCTTGTTCCCGCTTTATGTTAGCCAGATTATTTAGCGAGTCAGCGTGAGCTGGACACAGACGCAAAGCTGTCGAATAACAATCTTCAGCATCCTAAAACCGTAAATCAAGTAAATATAAAAATTAATGGTAGATGTGACTAGAAGTTGAACAACAAGCAAAATGAACAAGTAAGAATGACTTGGATGGAAGGCACCACTCATTTAATGGCTTACTTCATTAACGGGGTATATTTATACTTAATAGACTAAATAGATTGCGCTGATTCGGAAGATTTTTTCCTTTCTCTCTTGCTCGGATTATAATTTTAGAAGAAACTTTACCTTTTTATGATAAACCAGGAGGTGCCGGTGTGGCGGCAGGTCCCTCTTGGTGTTTTTTTTTTTTTTTTTTTTTAGTTCCATCAACGTTTTTTTTTCCTCAATGCAATAATGTTTTTTCTTTTCATGAACTTTGTTACTGTCGATGTTACGATTTATTTCTTCTTTTTTGGGGGGAATCAGAACATCGATAGTAACAAAGTTCGTGAAAATAAAACAATTATTGAAGTTAGATGGAGCTAATGCATGTCGAAGTCATAACTTGACTCACTATAACTCTATCTTCTATAACTATAAGTAGTCTTGCGACTCTTGCCACCCTTCCCTCCCCCCCCCCTGAAAAATCGACCCAACCCCATCCACAAAAAATTCACCCTCTCCAGCCCACACTCAAAAAACAAAGAAAATCCACCCCCTTCCCTAAATCCAAACCGTAAAAACGATAAAAGCGGTTTGATCAAAGGCGCTCACGATCCGCCGAACAGATCGGGATTATTTTCACATCAAACTGTTCGTCTCAACAAGTTTGATGAAGCCCACCCCAAACGGACAAGATCCAAGAAAGAATTTGGACGAAACCCGCAAATAGACCAAAAACCCGCGCAAAACCCGCCCTCATAACACCCCACAGGACCCTCTTGTAAGCCAAGAGGGAATTATTTAACAAAGCTAATAAACCAAACTCTTAACTGATTTTTAAATAATAGAATAATTCGTTCTTCACGCGATAAATTCACGCATCAATCGAAACCAAAAAGTAATTTATATCGTTATTATTTGTTTGCGACATCGCAATTCCATTACCTGTACTTGCCCTTTCTCCTTGAGAGCGTTTGCGAGGTTACAGTATGCTGAAAATGTTATAAAAATGTGAAAAGATATCAGAGGTTTTTATTGATTTATTTAAGTTACCGTCCGGGAAGTGCGGTTGCAATTCAATTGCTCGTCGGTAGGTATCAATGGCAAGGTCAATAAGACCCTAAATTGTAGTGAAAAGAAACCAACATCATCTTGACACATTTTTTTTGCATTTATGAAGTTGTTAATTACCTGTTCGTAATACACACAGGCCATATTACCGTGAACGACTGCATGGTTCGGACTAAGATTTAGAGCCCGTAAGTATGCTGCAACGGCTCTGTCAGAGAAAGGGAAAAATTCATTTTCAAGGCTGTATCTCTTCTACAAATCTACAAATATAAAGACGACACGAAAAACCAGCCACTAATAAACATTTGCAAAATAGACTCCAAAAGACGCCCGAGTTTACTCCAGCTATTTTTAACATTTTTACGATGCCCACTGGCTAAACTTGTCAACACGGTTAGTCTGTCGACGCTAGTATGGAGACGCGCAGATTCCAGCGCACTTCCTTTGTCCTACTCCTAGTTGTTTCGACCGAATCAATCGATATCGTGTGTTGTTGAAAGGAGAGATAGCACTGCATAGATATCCCTTCTACTGTCAACCGTAAAAACACCAATGGAAACTCCTCGTTTACATCTGAATGTTAGAAATACTTTCCCATATAAAAAAAATAGATCAACATACCGTTTTAGACGAGAAACAACACAAACCCAACAACCATTTCGTTGCCTACTATCGTTAACTGATTGATCTAGAGAGTAGTAAGGACTGTCTTCAGCCGAAATGTTGACAATTGTGTAGATAACCACACACTGGTAGTCCATTTGGATAACATGGGCATGTCCTTCGCCCAATGTCACAAAGAGTTACTTTGAATTGCAAAGATGCCACAGAGAGTATCACAGGAAAGGAGATTTTGACTAAAACAGTATGCTAACAGGTAAATAATATTAGCCCGAAGTAAACGTGTTAGCAGAAGTAAACATTTTCATGGTGAACTTAACGATTCAAGCTAGGCAACTGGTGTCTCGTCAAGGATACCCAAGCCATTTTTATCCCACCTCCCGTGAGTGGCGCGTAACCGATCGGAATGAGCGTGCGCAGTTCCTTCGATTACTCAACTCTCCCCGCATCATCTTCGGTAGACTAGTTACCCCGCCCCTTAAAACTCTCACTTCCCTCTCCATGAACCCAAAAAAGCTAAAATAGAAACTTGAACGAGAATTTATGCAAATAATTAAAATACAACATCCATTTAATCTAAAGATTAAACCCGCATCCTTTAAAAAAACTACTTACAATATTGCAATTATAAATACAATACGATCTACTTTTTCTTAAAAATAAGATGACTAGGAAGTATATGCCTCAAATATGACAGAGGATGACGGATAGAAATATGTATAACTGAAATGAGGTCACGTTTCCTGTGCATTAGATCTTTGCAGGGCAGTGAGACATTAAAAGGTGTAAGGTTTTTTTAAGGAAAGAGCCAACTCGAAATCTCACAAGTCACGAACACATTACGGGCCTACCCATTTAAAAGAAAACAAACTAACAAAATGGTAAACAAATATCATTTTGGTAGTCCGTCGGCAATATCTCTCACAATATCTCATTACAAATATTACAACAAAATGGATATTCAGAACTCTGACACCATCATATTATTATTTTTTTAAGTCTTACCTATCGAAAATCCTAGCTTCTTTCAGAACATTGCCCAAGTTTATATATGCTGCATAAAGGAATGTGATTAAATGAGACAAGCTCAGGATTAAAGAGATGTTAACCGTTAACTTATTTTACCATCTAGAAAGTTGGGGTCCAAAGTAACAGCTTTTTCGAAATGATGAATGGCAAGCCAAATGTCTCCTTGCGCGTTAAACACACATCCTGATTTAGAGGAAAAAAATAATTAGCCATTTACTACTTAATCATGAATGATCGAAGAAATTACCAAGGTTGGACCAGGCTACCGCAAAATCCCCTCGAGTTTCAATCGCTTTCAAATAGCAAGCCTTTCCACATATGAAGTAAAAATATGGATAAAAATTATTTTCAAGTTAAATGTTAAAGAGTGTCAGAGATTAATAATCAGTGTTCCGAATATTATTTGAAGCCCCATATTCTAGGTGGCTTACACTTGAGATTACACTTAACATGAGCAATGCGCTGCTGTTAGCTGACAAGGGTAAAGGTTCGCGCGCGCGCAATCGCAAGAGAGCAGGGAAAAGGGGTTGCGGCTGGTGCGGCGAAAAATTTCGCATGCAATGGGAGCTTGGGCGCTTTTATAGATGTTTTCATCGCGGCTGCACTTACCGCCTACCGAAAAGAGCAAGTAGAATCCGCCACGAGGCTAGCTTTCTGCATTTAGACGTCCAGCTGGACAGAACCTGTGTGGTAGGCAGGAAGGTTTAGGAAGAAAATATATGAAAGATGGATCGGTGCCGAAAAGCTCTTAAATGGCACATGAAGATGTTCTAATTGTTGATTCTCCGTAAATAAATCGATGGAAATCGGCTAAAAAAGGAAAATATTCACATTATCATTGAACAGAAGAATGGATTACTGCAGAGTTCCCCATCACATTTCCTACAGATATAAAGAAAGTTTATTGAAGTATGGCGATAAATATATATTACGTCCTAAGACAATTCCACCTAAAATTCAAAATCCCATTTTGGGGCATTATCACGTGATGATTTTCCACTCTGGTAATACACAACAATAATCTTGAAGATACATTTAATAGGAATATTTGTGTCTAATCAATTACTGGATTTCTATACCTTTGCCTCATCCAATCTTCCAAGAGCTTTTAGCAAGTTTCCTAGATCACTACGGACGCAGTAAAGATCCTAAAAAGATCAATTCTTAATAAGCAAAAACACTCAATAAAGGGATGTAGTACTAAAACTAACTCACTGGGTTATATTGCAAAGCAGACACATACGCTTGAACTGCTCCTTCCATATCGCCAGCAGCAACTAAAGCTGCAGCCAGATTAATATAACCATCAATGAAGTCTGGTTTCAATCTAACTGCATGACGATAATTATCAAGGGCTTCAGCCAATTGACCACGTTCTTTAAAGACATTTCCAAGATTTGAATATGCTACAAACAGAAGAAATTCTAAAGAAATTGCAAATACATATGAAAAACACATTTTTAATACCTTCTGCTAATAGTGGATTTTGTTTGATTGCTTAAAGAAAAGAAAAATGTTTAGATAATGTTGACACTTTAGTTTTTGTTGCATATTCTCACCATATGTAGAAAATTGAGCAGACCTAAAATAATAAAATTAAAAAATGAAATTTCAAAAGAAATGTATGAGCATAATGTGTCTAATTACTTATCATAGCGCCTACACTGGAAGTGTATAGAAGAGAGGAGTAAAAGAACTCCAGTGTTTGTTGGATCTTGACGCCACAGCTGCATACAGTGACGTTCTGCATTTTCATAATCACCTGCCTGGTATTCTCTATGCGCTAATTCAGCTAAACCTTAAAGATTTCAAGAAATATTTCTTTGTAACAAAAAAAATTTAGCACATCATTAGGAAGAAAATGATTCATAATAAAAATGCCATGTCGCGTGTTCGATCTAATCTCTGCCCTTTCAAAGCTCCAAAACAAATAATTATGGGACCAACAAACTAGAAGCTAGCTGACATTAACTTACTGAAAGATGAAAGTTGATCAGGTATCTTTAGAACAATACCTCCTGCAATTTGTTGATTTTGAAGAGACTGCATTTTTCTGTCTCGAGTTTTGACACTGACTGGAATATATTCCTCTGAGCGAAAAGTAATGGCTACTACACAATCAATGAGTCTGCTTCGTTTGGTTTGGAAGTACGACCTCCGACTTGATAACAATGGAAATGGAATGACTGCTGCTCAAGCTCAATGCTGAATTGCTGATGCTTTGCTCTCTAATGCTCTGCCTCTGTGGCTCTGTGGCTTGGTGCAGCGCAGAGCGCTCTATCTCTAATTCTCAAGTCTCAGACCTCAGTGCCTACCTCAGTGTCAGTGCGACTCAAGTGAGCAAACGCTACAGTTAAATTTAGAGTGCGATAATCCAATAGAGGGCGCATCATTTTTCTTTACCATGAGGTCCATGAATCCATGATAGTAAAAAGTATATTAAGTAACTTTATAGTGAAGTTCTTCTTTTAAATTAAGTGTCATAAATAAAATGGACAATTTAATCCTTTCAAAATAGGTTTTTTTATAGTTTTTTTGGACTCCACCGCTACTTGGAAGTTCCATAAGGGGTCTTCCATAACCATAAGGGGTCTGGACTCGAGGTTCCTTTTTTTACCATAACCGCCATAACCATAGATAAAGTGCTATCTGTTTCAGCGGTAAGCAAACCCAATAAGCATTGGCCTTCCAAAATGTCATCAGCCAATCGTAGCAGTTTTTTAAAAAGGAGAAAACTTCCGGGAAATTTAGATGTACTTTTCACCTACCAGAACTAGGTTTTTAAAATTCAATTTCAATTAGTGGCAGCTTTATTATAAAAAGTGACGCTTTTTTGTTTGTTTTTTGCTACTGCCATAGTCTACGGTAGCTCCTCCCACAAAAGTGGGAAGAAGAATTTGAATCTCAGAACTTCAGAAGCCAGAAACCCTCTTACTGGAACTTCTAACTATGAATAGCCGTGGACTCCACGGCGTGGAGTAACCAGAATATAGTTGTCTTTTAAAGATAACAAGAGAAAGTATATTATCCCTTTCAGAACGTAGGCGTCATTTTAAAAATTCCTCAGTTTGTTAATTTTTTTGGTTCAATCAATCATTTGATACTAAAATTACTACCTGATATACTAATTGCCGTTTTTCTATTTTATTGCTTTTCTATTTTATTGCCCTCGATTTTCACACCAGCGCTCTCTTTTCCAAGCAGCCAGTTGAAGCTGCAACACCATTTGACCACCTTCTCTCCCGCTGATCCCAGAAAATCACGTGATTTGGGAAGCTATGTGTACTTTTATTAATCGAACAAGACGCCTCCGCCGCGGTTGTTCCTAGAGCAATCCTGCGCTTCTCTGGCTGAGTGTGGGCTGTTCTGCCGTTTGTGTTCATAGGCCTGTTTTAACTCTTCTTATTCTGTTTTAATCGCTCGCTGTGTTCCTTGTGTGTCACTCTGGGCCCCAAGACCTTCTTGGGCGACGTAATAAGAGTGCAACGAGCTGCTTCCAGCGTAGCTTTGGATTGTCTCTTTCCTCTCGCCCCCAAGAGAGAGTGAGCAAGAGACAGCAATCCAACTTTCACACCTTTTGTTCTCTCTCCCAAACTCTCCCCCTCAGCTAGTCGAAGATTTTCCCACTGCAACTGCGCTCTCCGGGATGTTTTGTGGCTGTACCGGCGGCCGTCGGCTGACGGCCTTGAAGGTTCAACCAAGCCGGGTAGACTATTTAAAAAATTTCCCGGAGCTCGCGGACGGGCACCCGCCCAGTTTCCCAACATTTTATATTCTTTGTATTCTGTACATATGTATACTCCGTCAATACATTCGGGCAGTACTCTGTCTTGAGTTGAGTTAAAAAACAAAAAAAAAAAAAAAAAATACCAATTGCCGTGAGATGGCACTATATCACAAAGCAGACGACTTATGTACTATATACGGACTACACCGACTACACAAATTCAAAATTGTTAGTTGGTGTGTTAGTGTTAGCGGTGTTAGTATAAATCCTAAATTTTTTTACTAGTAGGCATACTAATTCTTAAGTCTTAAATTAGATAAATTTCAAATATCCGTGGATCCGGTTTATTTAATTGGATTTATAAATATGGTTGAATGGGACTTGATTGGAAACCTTTATCGTAAATAACTTTATTATAAAAATGGATTTTTTTTGTATATTTCCTTTTGTACATTTTCAGGACGAGGTCTTGATCACGTATTGGATCACATATTTGGATATTTGAATTATAATTGCCTTCGAAGTACGGAGCTGGTCTCTATCGTATGGCAACAAGCTACGTTAGAAGGAAAAATCTGGAAAAATTTGCTTTCTAGAAATGTTTGTGGCAATAGTACTGTTGTGGTTTAATGTGGAATCTTTTAATTTTATGAGCATGTTTAAATATCTAGATGTTTCTTTTCCCATGTTGGAGGGATATGTTTTTGGCCTTGAAAGGAATGAAGCGTAAAAGTTTGGACTTTCAAGATGATTCATCTTCTGAATATTACCGGAAAATCTGCTGTTTAATTGAAACTGAATTGCAGGTTCTAACAATTTTTGTTGTGTTCCTCCTTTAATAATCTATCAAGTTTTCTTTATTTAAAAGCTACTTGAATCAAATTGGAAGAAGATGAAATACTCTGAACGCAAATGTGAATTTGGACCCCTTCACCATTCAGCTTGTTCCGACTACTTTGATTTGAGTGGAGATTGGATTGTCCGAGTACAGAAAGACCGTAGGATTGTTATACGAAATCGATGGACCCTGGAAATTGAAAATGTTTTTTTCCGATAATATCGAACTCAATTACCAGTAACGTAGCCTAATTTTACTGATTTGTGATATTTTAGGTTCTTGAAATCCCGATCATGCAAATTCAGTTTAAAGGAGAGGTACCAATTTTAAATTCAGTCAAAATGAGCGACAGTTTTATTGTGGCTTCATTTTGTCGACATCCAGAAATATGTGTGTGGAATACGAAAACTAGAGATCTCGTACATTATTATTTGCAATTTAATGATTGTTATTTTTGCATTTAATAAGTAAATTTTTATTTCTTTAGATTTACGTAATAGATGGGGATTCCTTGAGCATTCAAGAAAATGAGGAAAATTATGATGTACTATTTTCATGTGGACTCAGGCTATGGAAAAATCTTCTGTTGTCATGTCATGCAAGAGTATATAAACAGGTTGCTATTTTGATTGTTCAATTGATTACAAATCTTTTCTTAGTCATTGGAGGGATTGGATTTGTCTTGGATTTTGACTTTGAGAAGCTTACCACCATCCGTGGACGAAGAAGTAGCAATACTACATCAGGCAGTGATTAGCGGACCAGGACATTTTTGGGGACTCTTAATGGACGAAATCTACATTTTAATTTTTTTTTCGAAATTCAGTCCAACAAATCGAAGCACTGGAGGCATTTGCATTGAAATACGAAATACGAAATCTTTCGAAATAAAAACTGTTATCAAATTCGAGGACAAAAATATGCCCCATGACTTTCATTATTCAAACGGATTGATCGCTACTGGTCACAGGGGAAAACCTATCAGGTAAACGTATTCCAATTTTTAAAAAAATGTCTTGCTTGTTATAGATTTGTCTTCATTTTTATAGAATTTGGGATGTAGTTACTGGTCACTGTATCTCCAAAATTCCCTATCGTGAAACTCTGGCTGCGATCCGGTATGTTAAATTATATAAATTGATGGAATTTATGAAACATTTTAAATTGATGATATATTCATTGATAAGGCTTGTTTCAAATAAATACATCGTTAGTTGCGATGAATCGGGTAAACTGAAAATTTGGGATCTTCAAACAGCTCTAAAACTTGATCGTAAACCCAATTTTACCTGTCTAGTAAAGACAATTCCTCCGCCTCGAGTCCCCTATGTGGATGAATTGTTCGTTGCATCAATTGCAGCTGACGAATTTCAAATAGTTGTTATCACCCAATTTGATCGTCGTTCGTTTTGTTTAAACGTGAAGAACTTTTTGGATGCTGCGAAATAATTTGATTATCTTGTACGTATGTTTTAATAAATTTTCATGCGAAAAAATAGTCTATCATAATTTAAACATTCTCGAAAATAAATTGATTTTGGTTAATGAAACACTGAAACTTCAAATCTAATATCTAATACTAGTCATAAATGAATGTAATAATTTTTATAAAAATTACTATTTTGTGCATTCATGGAATGACCCGCGTTTATTGTAGCTGTACACGTATCATACAAACAAGCTTCCATATGACTAGACAATAACTTGTTAAAATTGAACGAGATTATTTACAATGAACTTTTTTTCATTATTAATTGTTTTTCACAAAAAAAGTTCGTCATTTCACAAATTAGCTCTGAATGGTATTATTCTCTTCCTTGATAAACATCGAGATGCGTATCGTAGTTATGGGCCTCTGCATACAATGAAGATGCATCATCAGCATTGTTGTCCTTCTTTGAAACCATTTCGCACCCAGCATCGTCTGACCCACTGTCATCTTCATCATCACCATCCCCACCAAAGTTATTGCATTCGGACTGTGATCGTTCCTGGTCAATGCCGTATGCTTGGAAATTATGAGAGGGTTCATACGAAAAATGGGTGCCAGTTGAGAAATTCTTCATAGCAATTCTTGGCGACTCGATTGGTTGGATGTTACCCAGTTGGACTGTTCGGTCAACGAAACAGGAACCGTTTGGTAGCAAATGACTTGTGAGACTACGAGGTGGATCGTAGCTACACTTGCTACTAGGATGCTTAGGTCCCTGATAGTTCTGATGCGAATTAAATGGCCGCACATAGCTGTTGAGCCGTGGATACGCAATATTATTGCACTGATCCTGATTGACTGAGGGCAGTCCAGTTGACCTCACATTTTCTATGGGGTTATGATAGGCGTAGGCGTACTCATTACTTTCAGAGTCGCTAACATCTTCGTTGTTTTCCGTTGAATGTTGCTCCTCAACGACAACTTGGTAGTGGTCGGGAGAATATCTTGAGCCATTGGAACCAGTGGCGCTGTGTTGGCTGCTGCTACTGGCCAATGGGGAGACTGAAGACCGCCTAACTTGATTCACTCCTTGTCCAGTAATTGAAGTAGAGTGATTGGATAATCCGTTCCGTTTGGATAGTGCTGGGGAGTTGTGAATTGGCAGTGAAGGTCCGTTGAGAGGTGCATTCTTATAAGCCAAATGACTGGCTAACGTCTGCTGTCCAAGTGTCCATTCAAAAAGAGAAAAAAGAGGAAAAGAGTACATTTATTTTAGTTCTTTTCTAATCGTATATGTAGTCCTATTCTATGTGTATAAAAGATGATAGCTTACCTCATGATTTGGTCGATCAAATATATTCTGTGATGGACTGGATGGTGGGGGATGGCGCGGTGGAGGTGGTAATAATTCACCCAGGTTGGGAAGCAGTTTTACACCATTACTATTATTGCTCTGTCGGCTTTTGGAACTCTTCCCTGATGCTGGATAAGCACGGCGACAGCGTTCACCCAATTCGTCTGTGGTGTAACCACTTGAGTCTGAAGCAGAGAATGCCGAACACGAAGCAGTGTAAAGGTCGGGGTTAACACCCTGCTTCTGCTGCATGTTGCTGGTGTTGTTTCGATGAGCAACCAAAGTCGTGGTAGCATAGGCTGCGGGGTGGGGCTGCTGAACGTTAGGGTTCCGTCGTGGCAAAAAGGAACTGAGACTTAATTGACCCGGATGCTGGTGTTGTGAATGAGTATGTTGTAGCTGTTGCATATGGTCGTGGCCGATATTGTGACCTAAAAGCTCAGCGTATTCGGGCGGTGGGACTAATGAACGATTCGTTAATGCTGTTGTTCCATCTCCATGAGGCAAAAGCGTTGCTTGAGCATCAATTTCTTTGGTGTTTCCAATTGACGTTGACCAACCGCGAGACCAAAAGGCGTCACGACCTCGGATTGTACCAGCTCCTCCTCCAACCATTCCATGACAACTTGCGTCGACAATCGGATCGCATTTGCTTAAGGCTGACAAGGCTTTTTTCTTGGCCAAATTTCGGCGTACAAGAAGTGCAGCCACAAGCAGACAGAGGATTGCCAGGAGTATTCCACCAAGGAGAAGGATGAACCACGTTTCCTGTACCACCTGCGGGACTTCTGGTGCTGAATCTGATCCGGGGTTTCCAGAATTCTCGTCGTCCAAAGAAGGTTTGGTCAATGCAGGTAGTGAATCTGAATGGACATTTGTCACCAAGGATGAGATCATGGGTTCCATTCGATAAACTACAGGTAGACTCGTTGGCCCTAGACCCATCAATGTCCAAGCAGCCGCTTGAATAGAATATGCTGTATTCATGACCAGTCCTCCGATCACAACGGACGTAGGTAATGCAGGGATGGTTAAGTTTGCCAGTAAAGTTCTAGAACTGCTAGGGGTATCATCCAGTGCCACGCTTATCTGTTGGTGTATATAATTTAGGATTATTCATGAATTCGTTTGAATAAAAGGCTAAAAATTCAGATTTTTATCTGTCGACAGATTGACTAGCTACATTACCTGATACGAAGTAATGTTGCCATTTCTCAAGGCAATCGGTGGCGGTAACCATTGAACGAGAACTGAAGTGGCGTTCAATTGGCGAACAGCCAAATTCAATGGGGGCGCAGCCGGTACTAAAATAAATTTAAAATTTAGATTAGTCTAGTTAGTATGCAAGCGGAGACTGGAGAAGAACGACATATTGGCAGTTTAAGTCGTCCTTACCTGTTTCCATTGTGCGTTCCATTTTGCAATTCGACGGCTGTCCAAGGACGTTACGGAAGGACGGAACTAAGAAGAAAATGTAACGTGTGTAGGGAGTCAATGAGCCTAGCGTGTGGGAAAACGATCCTTGATGGTTTACTGATGTGATACGGTTCATGGGAATGACGACTTCTTCATTTGGCGTGTCATCGTCTTCGTCGGAATTGTGATTTGTTTCTGATCGACGATACCATATGTGAATAGCATCAAGAGTTGGATCGCTATCGCCATCCAGCAATTGCCAAGATAGACGCACACTGGTCGAGTTGAGAGACCGAACCTGATCTAAACGGAGTCGTGGAACTGAAAGCCGTTGTCGCACATCCTCTAACTCGGCGGCTGATTGCCATTGAACTTGTCCGCTATGTCTCATCGCCGGTAGAGTCGTGAACCAAGGGGACACTGGACTTGGTAGAGAAAGTCCGTGATTATTTTCTGCTCGCACTAAGAAAGTGTATGATGTAGCTGGTTGGAGGTCGTTCAAAGTGAACTGATCGGCTTTCAAACCACGAGTGATAATTCGCCAGGCTCGCTTGACTTGAACGAAAGGACCATTCCAGGTCCAACTACCTAATCGAGGTTGAACTTGATCGTCTTCAGCTGAACTGAAAACTTCAAGGGTGTAACCGAGCAGAGGGGATGCCCCCATTCTTGATCCACTCTGCCATCCGACAGTCAAACTTGTTGATGATTTGTGAAGAAGACGAGGCTGAGAAGGTGAGCCGGGCAAAGCCATTGGATCGCTAGGACTGCGATGAAAAACCACGTTAGGGTTAGTTGGACTTGCAACTGCAAGTGACGCCGTCCACGCTGCGAATTGATCTTCCTCGCCGACCTCGCAGGTGTAAGTACCCGCGTCGCTTAGTTGCAAATCTTCAATCATCAACATGCCAAACTCGGAGAGGCTGATTCGTGAACGAGACGATCCTTGGGAACTACCAATGTTGCCAGTTTCAATGGCTAAACTAGCATTGATTGGTCGACCATCTTTTTTCCATTTTACTGGTTGGCCCTCTGCCTGGCAAGGAAGCGACGCCGGTGATTTGACTGGAAGCGTTTGATTAGCCGGACCGACTTCTATTACTACCGGTGGTGGAGTCGAGATTGAGGTAACTTCTAATCGTGTGCGAGCCATTAAACTTCCAGCTTCATTGACTGCGGCACACCATAATGCGGAGGCGTCCTCCCTACGCACATCACGGATCACCAAAGTTCCGTTGCTGAGGACACTCCATCTAGATTGAGAATCTCCATCGATGACGGCATTAGCAAAAAATGGTTCCGTCCGACCTTCGCGATTCCAAAAGATGAGCGGTTTGGGCGATCCATCTGCTGGGCAGTCCAAGCTTATCGAATGCCCAGCGTGAGCTCTAGCTTCTTTTGGCAGTGGAGAGTTACTAGGCTGACTGCTGCTACTAGTTGTGGAACCAAAATCCCAAGTGGGTGGTACCAAGACAGTCAATTGCGCCCATGCAGAACTTGATCCTAACGAATTTTCAACGTTGCATAGGTATCGACCACTGTCGGAAGCGCTGATTCTCTCGATTCGCAGAATAGAAAGTAGTCCAGATTTATTGTTGTCCACCGGCCTAGTTCGTCCGTTGGGTGGCATAGGTGATCCGTCAACACGTCGCCAAGTAACCACAGGTGCTGGATCACCTGTCACTCCACATTCAAAGTTTACGTCACTTCCCACTAAAGCTGTGACGTCTTGTGGCGGACGAATGACACTTGGTCGCACTGTGAAATGTAAATGAAATACCGGAAAATAAAAAATAACAATTATTTTCAAAATTTAAGTATGTCGAATAAAAGAAATATACTATATGCCCAATGACTTTGCCAGTTATGACATGGTAATTCAAATGGAAGTAGCTGAAGGCCGAAATATAATGAGCGAAAACATAAAAATAAGTCAAAACAAGAGTTTTTTTTTTTATTTTTATTTTTCTGAGTTTTCATTACTTTTTGCTATTTGACTAACATATAGATAGATACCAACTGCTTCTTCATCAGTTCACCATTCAGCTCACATTTATACATTCATGTATGAATAATTGAATATATTGTAAGCCAAATCAGGCGATGAAGCCCAAACTAACCAGAATGTATTTTCTCAGATTGGATCGTTGTTGAACATCTTAACCGCACCTCGAGTTTCTATTATGCATATTTCTTTAACTTTCCCTCAATAACTTCGTATAATTTTAATGATGGGGGAATATTCATGAATTCAGCGATTGGGACATTATGTTGGTTTTTCAGCACAAATATCGCAACATTATTTTTGTTCTAATATTATTTGAAGATTATCAAGATTGATTAAGACTCCCAATGTTGGCTGATTACCAAAAAATGATGAGAAACAAGAAAAAGCTATAGAACATTTATAACCAAATTCTAAGCATTTACTCTCTCTCTCCATTCGATTCAAGATCCAAGCTTTTTATTGTTTAAACTTTCAATCATGATGCCAACTTGTGTCAATAGCGTCGTATTGTGGAATCGTCAGCAATATGAATATTCGATTTAGACTCTAGTGAAAAGAATTCTTAAAATCTATTCATAAATCATAAGAAGGGGAAGTGCATTTAATGAATTAATTAATAAGGAAATTTCTGTATAAACTGATGATATCTCAATCAGCAAGCACACGATAGTTGAATTATTACTCGTAAAAAGACGTTTAACCTCTGCAATTTTTCTCAAATCTTGAGCATACTTTATATTTATTGAGCTTACTATATTTATATTTACAAAAAAAAAAAAAAAAAAAAAAACTTAAAATCTGTCATGTAAACTCAAAGTTTGTTTTTCTCTATTAGTTTCGTTTAGCACGAGAGGGTTGGTTGTTGTTCGACGGATTGAATTCGAAAGTCTTATAGGATATGGTGTGTCTCAGAGTGTGTGTATGTGTTTGTCTTGCTTAGTTTTATCTTTGGAACCGAACGACGGGTGGTGGCAACGGCGGCGTTGGTTCTTAGAAAAGATAAAGAAGAATGCCAGAGAATCTTCTTCCTTTGCCTTCACCCTAAGTCGGCCCATTTTCCAACAAAGAGTCCTCCGACACACATTTGACGGTGAAACGAGATCACCCGCTTCGTGTGTGTTGTCTTTCTTGGGAAGAACGAGCCAGTTTACTTGGTTATCTTTCATCATAAGTGAGAAGGCCAAGACAAACACAGACAGGAAGGGTAGAAGACTATAGAAGGACATTCTAGAAGTGCACTTTATGCTCAAATCTCTTACCGTTGACTGTCAACAAAACGGCCGATGTCTCGCGGATGCCGACGGTGTTTTGCGCCACACAAACATACCGTCCCTGATCACTGGCGGCCAATTTGGTGATGATCAAGTTGCCGCTTTCCTCAACTCGTATCCTGTTTTGTTTTAGACGAAGACAGAAGTGTAGATGTACGCCGAAGAAACGAGACCGTGAAAAAAGAGCAAACAAACAAACGAAATTCATTATTTCGATTAGATTAAACATATGAATCTGACGAAACGGATAATGTGCTGTTTACATACCGCTCGGAATCAACACCAAGATCCAGATCCAGCTCCAATGATTGGCCATTTTTCTTCCAGCGTATCTGTGGCTCTGGATGTCCGCGAGGTGGCTCACATTCTAACACGACTGAATCACCAACAATCCCTTGCACTGGTTGTGGCACTGTCCTGAACTCGGTTTGTAAATCTTATCGAGGTCATTTGTTCATCAGCAGTATCAAACCCAGCGTCAAATATGTAAAAAAAAATAAATAAAAATACAGAACAGATAAATAATGAGTTCAACTTATAACCGTCGTTATAATCTGTTTTCAATTCGTCACAGATGTCATCTATTGCATTAAAACAGCTTCATGGCAGGACATTCAAACTGAAACAGTGGTGACAGTCTGTTCCAGAAAAGTTGGTTGCGTCTAATGGGTATTATGTCGTCGCCTAGGTTTGTATTTCTGACTTTTAGAGTTTGGTAACTCGACCCCAATATTTATTCTTCGTTTTATGTTTTGATTTATTGCTTGAATGAGAAAAACAGCAGCTAAAGGAATTAGCTTTTCTGAGGGAAGCTTTGAGAACTTCAAGACATGTTTCCCATGGCTACAGAGACGAATGAACCCGTTCGCTTTCATATTTTCCCTCTGCGCATATATTGAGAAATCTACTCAGTATAGTTTGAGCCCCCGCCTGTATTTATTTGCCTTTGTAGCCGCAAAATAGCCAGATATGAGAAAAAACAAAACAAAACCAAAGAAAGTTAAAGAGAGAGGATAAAAATAAATTATCGGAAGGAGTAGCTAATGCCACTTGACATGATGAGATATACTGGCAGTCCTCCCGGTCACAGCAGCATTAAGGATGTTACTCTATAGACACACACACCATCATGCGTGTATATTAGAGTATATACATGTATACAAATATAAACTGTGCTACACGTGTATACACTTTGGTGCAATAGCTGTAGTTCTACTGAATGTTTTCAGAAAAAGCAAAGAAAATGTCAACAAAAACAAAGTCTCTCATGAGGCGGGAATTTAAAAGACTTTCTGACGAAAGAACACAAAGGAGGCGGTTTTCAAATGTTCATCACGAAACATTCATGAAATGCGTGTCACCAAACGTGCATACTTATGCACAGAAAATATTTTTGAGCCCGCCTATTGCTCCCTTCATCAGTTTGAAGCAACTGGAGACGGAGCACTGTCATTTGCACTATGCAGGAAATGGTAAGACAACATTTTCTTTATGGGTAAGACGGTAAAAGCTAGGTGAGTCATTTCAGCTGCTGGTCCATTGTTGTAGAGAAAATGAAGTTAGCCTAGTTTAAGCAAATAATTGCTTTAGTAATAACCTTTGCTATTGCGTAACCCCTCCAGTTTCTTGATTGCGTTGAAAGCTGTCGCTACATTTCAACTAATCGAAAAATAATTTAAGCGCAATAAGCATTAACGTTCGTCAACAGTTGCGCACATATCGATTTTTGTCAAGGCTTTGACTTGGCTTGAAAATAAGTCAATTTTTTGGTGAACGGAGAAGGAAAATTTTCTTTCAGACTTTTCTCCTGGAAGAAATTTATCTTTTCCTTCTCGACAAAAAAAGAGACACGAAAAGACAAATTGAATATAGAGAAGAAAAACGGCAGACCGTATTGACTCGACAGCGTAGAAGAATACAAACCGCACGTGCCGGAAGTCGGGAGGGAAAAAAATTATCCCTATAGTAGAGAATAACAAAGCAGTCATTTGAAGTCCCAAATACCTAGTATACGTAGTATGATAAAAGGGACTACGCTTATTTATTTATTTTTTCAATTGCGACAATTGTCTTTTTTTTTTGTCATACAGACAGAGTAAGAGAGGAAGAAAAAGTTCCCCTGTCGAATGGCAAAAGGTCAGCTCTAGGAGTAGAATTATTTACCTAACGTACTGAGCAATAAGAATATTTGGGGGCTAGCGGACACATCTGGATTACTAGTAGAGGGGGGGGGCGGCGGTTTGATGCGGTAAGCTTGTAAGGGGAGTTTCGAGAGAAAAAAAATCGAGAGACAGTTTGGGCGGAAAGAGAAAAACAAAAATAGGTACTGCAAGTAACTATACGTGTAAAGGTCAGTAAAAGTTCACTTAAGCATCCGGTCATTTGCCACGCGGCAACCATAATGCCAACGCTAGAAACGAAAACTTTGAATTGCGAGGCAATGACTAACTAACTCGCCATCTTTGAAATTCATCAAAGGAATGGAAAATACTTGGCATGCCTGAAACTACTGCCAATTCTTACTGACCCTTTTTGTATTCGTGCCGCTGAGTTATTTTAAGAGTAACTACCACATAAGTGTTGTCGTTTTTGCCAGACAAGATTTTAGGACAAGCGTAAATTTTGTTCATTCACCAACAGAATAAACTAAAAAAAAAATGTAAACTAAGTCAAATGTGATGTTCATATTCCAAAATAAAAGATGTTGATACATTCTAGCGTAATGGTTTTCTTATGCAGCATTTTTTGTTTGTTTGGGACGAGGTTGCGCCTTATAGCGTTGACACTTGAATTGGGTCTTTCAGTACCGGTAACGCTTTAATGCGTCCCTTCATCCAATGTCAAAAGACCAAGGCATTCACCATAACCATTAGACGTGGATAATGTTTACCAAGGAAACGGCCACTTTAAGACACGAGCTGTTAAAACGTCATCCATGTCTCTTCGAATCTCTCGTTCCACGCCAAATAAATTGTCTGGCGGCTCAATGCGTCATCTTGCCGACGCGCTGAGGCAAAAGGGAAGCAAATATTCAACGGCAATTCAAATGCTTTAAGACCCACCACGGCGTCGATGTGGCAATTGAAGATATGGCCTTCATTTAATTGCATTGAGCACGCTTGGTTGATGAGCCTTGCACCATATTCTTGAATATGATTTAACTGGTAATTCGACTTGCTGGCTTGCTTGGTCGTTTAGACTCTCAACTTGACTGCGGAAACGGAGCGTAATTGAATCAACCTTAGGTGTCCTTTAACCAATCAGTTTGTTCCGATCAACGCCACTTGGCTCATTGCGATAATCAACAGACAGGAAACCCAAGTACTGATCCTAATTACATTGGCTCTAGCGTGCAAGTCAAACCGGCAACAAACGCAGTCGGAATCGTGCACAAGAATGTGGAGAATCGAGTCGAGCTTGAGCAGTATCAATAAAAAAAAAAGTATATTTCTTCCCTTTTTATTTGGTATGAGTAGAAAGAAGAAGGAAAATAATGGGGAATGGGAAGAATGAAGAATAAAATGAAGGGGAAAATGATCATTTCGTTACGGACCCCCTACTGATAATCACAAAGAAAGCGACCGACCGTGCTAGCTAGCTGCTAGCTAGCTGCTGCAGTGCTGCTGATTGCTACCGCCCTCCACCTTCTTACTGGATGGCACCTTCTCAGCAGTGAGCAGCAGTCCACACGCAGCCGAATCGACTTCCACATACCCTCCATTTTTTTTTTGCCACAGACATGCAGCTGGAGTATTTTTCATCTCTCTTCTCATTTTTATTCTGGATTCTTGTTTTTTATTAAAATGATGGAACACCCCCTATGCGATCACGAGTCATCCCTGTTGGCCTCCAGCTGTGATGTATCCCATCGAAAGAGAATTTGAATAATCATCAATGGCACGGCTGAATCAATCAAGTTGGCTTGATTTGTTTTTAAGCTTTTTTTTTTTCATCTCATTCGTTTCTTCTTCTGCTTTCGCCGCCTTCATATCTTGACTGCTGCCTTATATTTCTGCTACCGCTTTGACTAGATCTGACTGTAGCTAGCAACTGGAAGCTTGAGTGCATTCAACGAGAAACACTGGTGAAGAACACAACCGGAGATACAGTCACAATCTGAGATGAATGCTGAAACTTGACTTGTGGGTGAAAGAATCTGTTTCTGGCATGGCAGGGCACCACACGGAGACACAGACAAAAGACAAAAGACTAGAGAGACACACAAAGAGGAGCGTGACTGGATTCTTCCAGATTGCGGCCGAATGAGTTACTGGAATACGGGCTGACAATAGCGGAATGTGGAGAGCCGCAACGTCTGCGAGAGGGGAGTTGCTCCTTGGTGTGAAATCAATGAGCTGTGGTTATCTGCCTTTCTCGTCTTGTGGGTCGCGGCCCTTTTGCGTGAGAGTTGTCTACTATAGCCGCCCATACATGGAAAAGCATCTGCTTATCACGGACGAGCTAACCGAGTGGGTATTGTGGTATTGTAGTCGAGATTTTCTAGAGAAAATTTGAATACAGCAACTCAAATGACGTCCCCCGTGTTTATAGACAGCATCGCCACGCAAAATTTCGTTTCGTTTTGATTTAGATTTTCTTTTTTATATTGGAGAACATCATCATCATAGTATATGACGTCAAAGACTGGCAGCCATCAACCAATAGACAACATCAGACACGAAATGGTATTTATTTTATGATTTAAAAAAACAAAAATGATCGTTCGGGTCATTACGGTTCTGCTGGGAAAGATGAGGATCGTGTTGAGACGAGAAGAAAATGAAGAGAGTGATAAACTTTGCCTTTTTCAACAGTTGAGACTTTTGGAACTGATTTTTTTCCTTCTTCTTTTTCTTCAAACGAGCTTTGGAACGGACTCGTCGCGTAACGGCCTTCTTTCAAATCATTAAAAATAAGTTGACGACTCGGTTGCCTAACGGCGTTTCAAAAGTGGCTGATGTGGCTACTGGCATTATTGGCCGTTTGTGTATAGATTTGAGCACAAGTCCACGTATGCTTTCTCTTGGACTCCCTTTTTCCTTCATTTTTGTTCCTTATTTTATTTTGTTGTTTAGACCGGAACAATGAATTAATCGAGTTGACAACGGTTTGCTTGCTGGGTCGTCATCACTTCGTATGGTATAAGAGATATCTCGTTTGAACCATGTGCACTTTGTTCTGTTCTCTCCCTTTTCCGTATCAGATTCTGTACAGATTCTGGCGCTGACCTCCCGTTGAGCGCCCAACTAGCCGTGATGAGTCTTGATAGTCTTCACTTTGTTGCTGCTCGACTATTTTTTTTTTTTTTTTTTCTCTTTTTTGGGGGGTTATTTTTTTATTGTCTGTGACTCTGAACGTCTTGATGGAAAGCGTTACAGTTGCCTGGCTCATGTAACGATCCCTGATGGGCAGCTTGCCTGATTGCATGGACGTAGAAGAAAGGAGACAAGAGTCAGAAAAGAAAGAGAGGGAGAGAAATAACGAAAGAGGATGTAGGCAGTCATTACATGAACTGTGTACAGTACGGTATCTGAGTGTGATGCGTAGGGTTCCATCATTCTCCAAGTTGTACAGCCAACCGTAAGAAGGTCAGCCATTATCTCTGCGTCTCTAGCGACTAGCCGGATCAATTGGATCGATATGATGGCTGAAGTAAGGAACTGGAAGTATGTCGCTCGATATTGAAGAGACGAAAGAGGAGAAATAGAGAAGATTCGTTCTGACATTGCAAAAGATGTCGATAAAAATATTCAAAAGGAGCTGAAAATGCGAGTCACCGAGAAACGTGGCGCCAAATGATTAAAGTGACCTCCATCAGATGCCAGACCGACCTCAATCGAATTTATAGCTGAATTGAATCAAGGAATTCAAGGCTGGCGTTATTCTTCTGACGAAAGAGAGAATTAAGGGTTGGGTGACCCGGGAAGACGATGAACGCAATCTGATATGCGCCGGCCATTTTCCCAGCAGCTACCAACGCCCATCAGCTCAGCAGCCAAGCTCTGGTAGTGAGAGAGATGGACGGGATGTTTGTTTTGAAGAAAACACGGTCGTATAAGATGAAAAGGAAATGGAGAACTTTTAGTTTGAACTAAGAGTGATACAGCGCCAACAGCACCGCTGCTTCTGCTGCTGCTGCTGCCGATGATGGATATCTGTGTGAGAGCACATTTGTTTGCCGAGCTTGCTGGAGATTGATCCGTTTGAGTCGGCAAGGCACATTTCAAGAAAGTGTGTGGAAATTGGGAAAAAAACGGGATGAAAAGAAGAAGAAGGAAAAATGAAAACACGCCTTCTAACAAACAGGAGAAAGGTCTTCTCTTATCCAACTGTGATGACTCGAATAGTCAGAAAAGAAGACTGATATGAATAGATACTCCAGACTTTTGATAGTCGTAGCACTAGAGCATGTACCAGTATGCGTATACATTTAGCCTATAATATGTGTATAGACGTAGGATATATGCTTGTATAAGGGAGAATGCGAGTGGAAAAGATAGATGAGGACGATCGATAAACTCCAGGTTGACCCGGCAACTCGGTATTTCATTACTTCTCCTTCTGCGAATCATTGGTGTTTGATGGAAAAAAGAAATCAAATCATATCAGGGAAGAAACTAGACGAATGACATATGCAAACCAGAAAAGCTGAAAAGATTCCTATCGATTGAGACAAGGAACGAAAATTCTCTTTTCAACAGCCATACAGCCATATGACAGGAATGTGTAGTTCTGAGCTTTCCCTTTTTATTTTTATTTTCAAATTTGAGACTTGTTTGAATTTTCTTTCTCTTTTCTTTGTTTTTTTTCTTATCATTTTTCAGCATTTTTTTTGGTGGCGGTTGTCAGTCGACGTTTCAAGACGTGCTAAGGATGCTCGACTGCTCTGCTCTGGCATGTCTTGCTTGGTTAATCGTTGGCCTGGTGTCGAGGCGTACGTATTGATCCGATTCAGTGTGACTCAATTGCCACCAAGCGGCCCCGAAAAACAGCATACACGCACACATGATGACGAATAGAGAGCCAGAGAGGGGGTTGAGATCGTCGTCAGACACAGGGAGTCTAAGTTATCAATAAAAGGTGGGGTCCGAAGGGAGAAAACTAGAAAAGAGAGAAAGAAAGAGAGAAAGAAAGAAAGAAAACGAAAGAGAGAATTGAGCTTTAGATTCAAAGATCGCGATTGCGCAGCTCCATCGGTGACAAGTCTTAACTCGAATGCGTGCTACAGATTCAAACAGTGATCGTATAAACTATATTCACTTATTCAGCCTTGTGCTGCTGGCCTTTTGTCCCTTTGTTTTCTTATTGTTTCACAGCTTCAGCACACAGCTTCAGCTGCTTTGGTATCCTTGTCAGCATTTTCGATTGACGGCAAAAAGAGACTCGGCAGGAAAACGATGACGATGAATAGTTGAATATATATGGCGAGCGTTGTAGTGGAACATCCCCACACACACACACACACACACACACACACTTGGAAGGAGCGCAGAAATAGTCTTGCTCGTCTTGCTGGTATCTTGATGTTGGCGATGGCGAGGGGGGGATGTTTTTACTTTCTAACGCAGTGAAGAGGCAATCGAGGGTGTCGCGTCGAAAAACATTCTTTTCAAGAATTTCAGTACACGTCCTGTTGGATTTGTCCCTCTTCTTATTTTCACTGTAATATACATCACAAGACCTGTTTTTTTCAACGGAGAATTACCTCCCCTTGGTCCCTTGCATAAAATTCTCTTTATTTTTCTACCAAGAGAGATGGAAAAATAACGTCGAGGATATAATATTGACAGAGCCATAGAGAATAGCAGTCGAATAGGGGCTATATGTGACTGAGACGTCACACATCCTCAACAACAAGAGAACCCTCGAATTTATTCTATTTTATGATTTTATTGTTGTTGCTATAGAGACGAAGCGCAGGAAAAGTGTCACAGTTTCACTTCTGTTGGCGACTGTTATGAAGAGTTTTGTAGAAGGTACTAAGGCTACCCTACACATACTTGTAAGCCGTTGCTAAGATGCTGGAAATTCGATACAGGGTGAACGACAAACAGACAATCGTATTGATTTTTTACTTTTTTTTTTCCTTTTCGGTTTTCTTCGTCCTATTCTTTTCTTGTTCTTGTGAGTCTCCGACAGCATAAGGAGATTGATGCGGAAATAGAGCATTGGGTCTATTTCAACGGCGACACAACATCCGAATTCGAAGGGAGAAGGTACCGTATATATAGGTGGATCAATCGACTAGTGAAATTCAATCGCTCTTTCTTCTTATTCTCCCCCCCAAAGACTCTTTCCTCTTTTCGTTTTTGTTTGACGCAAGGGGAAATCTCAGCAAATTCGAGGAAAGAAAAAACACTTCCAAGGGAAGAAAGTGTGGCGATGGGAAGAGGAAAGAGAAGGGATTTTACTGTGCAAGAGATTCCAAAGGGGACAAAGGGGGGGGGGGGGGGGGGTGTTGGGTGTGAGTGTGTCAAACAATGGAGAAAAGAAATAAAGAGAGAGAGAGACCCCCGCTTCATTCACTCACACACACGAAGGCGTCGTCGAGACTTGAAATATTCATGAAGCGTGTTTCCGCTTTAGCAATAGCCTCTCTTTCCTATACTCCTACTTGCTGCCTCGTCTATTATGCAGCGATGCAGGATTATAGGGCGCCTTGTTGGAAAATGACGGAGCTACAAGGTGGGGGAGGAGGAAGAAGGAGGATGACGACGATATTGAATTAGGTTGAGAACGACATGAACCTACCGCTAGCGACGGGCAGTTAGCGCCAAAGCCGCGTTCCCTTAGCCTTCCAAGTCTAGCCCAACCCTCTTATAACAGCAGCAGCAGCAGCAGCAACCAAAAAATAAAATTAAAAATGAGGCAAGAAGAGAAGCAAAAGGAGAGAAAAAAATAATGAATTGCCTCTGCCACAGAGTAACAACGAGCAACTTATACACAGATGGGTCGATGAGGCCGACGTACGTACACCATGATAACTAAATGACAATATCCCTATAAAACGACGCCGCCCCCCAAATGTACCAACCAAAACTATACAGAATGTATATGCATTCACTATCTAAGGCAGCAATTGGATGACGACTATTTAGTGTCGTTAAATAGGCCTTAATGAGGATGAATTCGCTAGGAGTTCATGTAGACATCCTTTTTTTTTATTTTTATTTTTTTATTTTTACCATAAAGCTGGTCCCTTGATGGAGACCGGCAGCTGCTCTTCATCAATGAACTCTCTCCCCTCCCACACAGGCACAAACCAACGTAGTAGAGACCCCCATATAGTCTGCATGTGTTGGAGCTATTCAGGCCCGTTCAGTCGAACGCACTAAAATAAGGCCAAGACCTTCTTCATTCCTTCTTCATTCCTGTATTCCGGCTGGCTCCAGCTTGTGTGCCGGAGTAATATGTACTGACAAGTTGGTTTATATTCTTTACGAGACTTTCTTCAGCAAGTTTTCTTATACAATCTAAACACGACTTACGACTTACTACTAGTTACTATATACGCACGCTCATGTGGCACAGTGGCAGTTTACATATGCTGTTACGAGAAAACGTGTGCATTAGTGCTCTATAATGAGGTTGTTTCTTTCGTGATCTCATCGGATCTCATTGGGTAGATTGATCCATTGATGATGTTCCCTATCAATTCACTAGCCCTTTTCTTTTTTTTCCAGCTTTTTAAACTAGTCAGTTAGTTGCTTTGGGTAGATGAGTTATTTCCGGTCGTCAATTCATTGAACGGCGCCAGCACAACAGAAACGAAGACATCGAAAGGAAAGAAAAATGTCAAGAAAAGAACATGGAAACGAAGCCTGACTTGAATGACTGACTGGTGGGCTTAATGACAGTACCAAATAATCGCCACTCGTTCTCGACAATGTAGGACAAAGGTTTGACCACGGTTTTTCTATTCATTAGCGGCTTTTACTTGTTTGTAATCATTCCCAAATGGCACGGCGTGGGATTCTTGTTTTTTTCTTTTCTTTTCTTCTGCTCAGTCAAAAAAAAGTCTATAAGCAACAACCCGTTATTGTCATGCCATATCCAATGGTTAACGGAATGAAAGTCGAATAAGCGTCAACTAGCCAACACTAACCAGAGACTATTGACCGCGCCAACGAGGAACAGTTTGAATGGATTCGATACGTCATGAAAATGATAGTCTTTTGCCGAAAAAAGAGAGCCCCCCACCCGAGAGATTCATGGCGGTCGTGACTGTTTTTAAGGGGAGTGGGAATCGGTGCGTTTGAGGCTTTTGTTTTTGTTGTTATGACTTTACACGCACATGGACGCAGACACAAGGCAGATTACGCGCAACGGGAAATACGCGGCTACTTTCATCATTCCTTTTATTTATTTTTCTTTTTTACTAGGTGCAGTCTGATGCTGCTGCTGAACTACTACTGAAATGATATTCGGTGGAGAACATTTATGTTCTATGGACTAGCAAAGACAATGTCTTTTAAGGGCGGATAAAGAAAACAAAGACGCGGCTATGACAATAAACGGACATGTTGTTGTTGGAGCCGAGGCGACGGCGTTCACCAATTCTGCTCCATTCTCTTTCTCTCTCTTTTTTTACAGGGGATATGGATCGTTTAAAGACAACGAGTGACTAGAGACGGAGAGAAGAGGAAAGAGGGAGAATGAAAGCACAACAGGGAAGGAATGTTTGGTTTGAAACGAGCGGAAGTGTCTTGAACAGTCGGTCGTTGTCCGAAATAGACAACGGAAACAACTGCAAAGATGAGGCGGCAATAATAATAGACACAACAGAGAGCTAGACTAGCCTATATTAGGGGAATGAAGCCGAATTTCCCTTCTGCTGGAGCTGTCGCCACTCACAGTCGGCTAAGCTGACTTGATATATCCGTGAATCATATACGCCTTATCCATACGATATATCAACTCTTAAATCATTCTGTTTGATCTTTGGACGACAACAGTAGCGTCGTCAGCAGAATAAGCAATACAATCCGAATAATAAATCAGAATAGAATTGGACTTACGAGCGATGGTAAGTGTGGCATTGCGTGAACGAGCTACTCCTTGTGAGTTTCGAGCAAGGCACCAATAAACACCCGAATCATTTTCTTTGCGGCTATGAACAACCCGCAGGAAGAAAAGGGCACCTCCTGGTAGTAAAATTCGTGACGCCACCCGTCGATGAAGATGAACTGGAAGTTGCACTGCTGCTACTCGAACTGCTGATAATAAATTCGCCATCTCGGTACCACTCGATGACTGGAGTGGGATATTCCATCTGCAGAACATTGTAACGTCACCGGATCGTGACGAGGGACTGTCACGTCCGACGGATGCTCGGTGATCCGTGGAGGTTTACCTACTAAACAATACAAATAAAACAAATGAATCATCAATAAAGACTTGAACATATTACATTTTATTTGGAATACATTCGTTTGTTTATATTTTAAGGAAGCGCAGCAACTGGCTTCTGGTTCTAGTTGTGTATACAGTCATGGTGGTACAGTGGGTTGCTGGGTTAATGTTCAGATAATGAACCGCAGATGTGGCCAAGTAAATAAATAGTGGATCGGTCTCTTCCTATTGTGATTCTTCTTTTCACCTTCAAGTCCCCCCCTTTTTCATTTTTTTGCCCATGAGACTAATGTCGGTATGCACACAATATAGTAGAGATCTCTTTTTCCCCTCTTCAAATCTCCATCAATGGGTGATTTGCATTGCCAATCGTTGCCGACTGTTTGCTATTTGGGCGCTGGCTGGCTTGTCAGACGCATACTCGCGTTCTTTATTGACAAAGAAATTGCTGCGATAGAAGTTGGGATACCATACAGATAAAATGAAATTGCCTTCTGTTATTGACCGAGGGCTGGTCTCCCCTTCATTTTCTTCCATATTTATCCACAAACTCTTGTATAAAATAGGGTATATCATATAGATTAGATAAAGTTGAAACTGATTTCAGACCTTTTTACCGTGACTCTTCTGCCTAGCGATGGAGACAGAAGATATACCAGAGATAGAGAGAGAGAGAGAAAAAGAGGTTTTAATGGATCGTAAATTGTCGCTCTTAGATCAGACCCCATGTCCGATGTGTGACACTCCCCTCGCCATATTCAACACCACATATTGTAGCCTACCACATGTTGTACGCATCTAAATTTATTGGACAGATGATGCAGTTGATATTATCTCTTTCTAAATATAGAGAGAAAGTGAATGAATATATCAGTTGGGATCAGCCGAGCAAACAAAGAGTTTTTGTTTTCTCTCTCTTGTCCCCATTTTGACTTATAGCACACGCAGCAAAGGAGATGGGGGTTAGTTATCCAAAGAGAAGTTACCCAATTCTCCTCTTTTTGTTGGATGAACGACAAGTCTCCGCTTGGGATTTTGTGTGCGCAACTGCAAGTTTTCACCCTCTTTTTTAGTCCTATATGTTTTTTTTTTCTTTTTTTGAAATTCCCCTCAGAAATACCCAAAAAGGTTGCTGCTGATCGCCATGGGACATGCGTAATGGAACGAGGGGAAAAGCCACGACTCCCAACAGTGGGAGAGACCTAATAGAATAAAACCCGAATACCACAGTTTTGCTGAGGCAAGCGCCACTCGAGACACAAACTGTCAGCAACAAAATGGTGCATTATTATTATTTCTAATACTATCAAGAGACACACCCTTCGTCACCTAAAAGGGAGGAAAAGAACAGATGATAAATTGACAGGGGAAACACGACTTTATTTTTATGGTGCATTGTAATTATTATTCACTTTTGTTCCAGGCGATAGAGTTTGATAAAAAACAGCGAGCCAGTGAGAGTAAAAGTGGCTGGATCGTTGATCAAAGAGATCGCAATTGCGAATACCAGTCATATTGTTCTCCTTCTGCTGTATAGTCTCTGTAAACTGAGATCGCCAGGTGTCAGGGATCGAAAGTTTTTATCTACCAAACAACCCCGAACTCAAAATATCTGCGATTCCTTCCCAAATGCATTCAGTTTGGCAGCCGGCAACAATCAATCTATACCCTCTCGACATTTCTTTTATTCTTCCCATTGTTATTTTCTCTCTTTCTCTCTCAGTGCGCGTGTGTTTTTGCCCCTGTGCGTTATAGTAGATAGACTGGCAGTCCTAAAGAAAGACTGGGGATAGTGAAACCTCAATAGATGAACCTTGTGGCCCGGTGCATGGCCAAATCCACTATAGATATACGGAGTGTACTATACGCAGCAGGGGCAAGGCAGTCTGTACCTTAAAGCTGTATCTGCTGGTGTAACTATATGATGGAGAACAAAAAGATATCAACTGACAAAGAGTTGGGTTGGCGGTCTCTTGGGCGCACAGAACTCTCCCCCATGGCTACGTATAGACTCTGCGAAGGAAGGAAGGACGCGGATGGATGGATTATTGTACTACTAATAACAAAAGTGGATGGCAGCCAAACAGAAAAGAGAGAAGAGCAGCTGCAAATGCTGCATGAGTAAAGACAGAGCAAATATATAGTACACACACTGCACGGTTGGGTACATCCATTTTGTGAAGAAGGGATCCATCAATAACCGTAGATATACCGTAGATATTTCTCCGTCTCTCTTCAATTTCAATTGCTTATCTGTCTACAAACTTCCAACAACTTGGCGATTGGAGAGATGAGGGGCGAATCAATCAGATCAGTGATCTCACACGATCCATATCCGTTTTGGAAATGTTCATGCAATAAGGGTGTGCACATGATGGCGCGTGCGACTAGTGGCCGTCGCTGTGGCACTCGCGTCAGACATCGACAACCAGATGGACGTCGGGGCGAATTTCAAGGGAAAATTATTGCTGCTGCTGCTGCTGGCAAGGAAATATATAGAAAGAGGGATACGAAAAAGAGTCACTAAAGTCAGCTAGGGGAGATGGTAATGCGAAACGTCTCTTTCTCTTTTCTCTTTGACTTTTGAATGAATGCAGCAGGCCAACAGCGTGGGTGGGGCCGTTACATGCGAGGGGGTCCAGCGATGATAGAAAAGATAGATGCGATACGCGCATTTCCGCTGCATTTGTCAATGAAGGTTACTGCCGCGATTGAATCTTTACGCGGATCGTATGCCGGTGTATGCCGGTGTATGCTGCATGCTGCGTGTGTGTCAATTCCAACGATATCGAATATTATACACGAGGGGCAGCGCTTTATTGTTTAAATCTATAAATAGAATCAGGAAAAAGGGATGAGGGAAAAAAGTAGCCTATAGGCGACGAGTAGAGTCGTCTCATTGAAGCCATCATGCGTCAGCTATGGATATATATGTATATATTTTCCCAGCAGCTATATAGCATCAACTCTTCCTTCTGCTCGCCCCATCTGATGCATGAGCGCTCATTGTTGTTGTCGGCATTGATTTCAAGTCAGTAGCATTCTGTGCGTTCACAAGGGTCTGACAGTTTCGTCGGAACGTATAAGAGCAAGAGACTGAGGGGGGGGGGGGGGGGGGGGGGGGAAGGAGGCGTTGGTGACATGTACGCCCCCAGATTGCTGACGGACCACGGACACACACGGACGTGGCGGATGTAGAAAAAGTAAGGGGGGGGGGGGGGGTTAAAGGGCCGCTGTTTTTTCACTGCGACTCTTGTTGTCACATCGATGATGATGATGACATCAATTTCAATATTCATCAACCCGGATGAAAAAATAACTTTTTTTCCCCTCACTTGACCCTCATACCTTTACAGTTACAGCGATATATGCGATGGAGGCATCAATTGTGTCGGTCTCTTGTTGGCATGATTGATGCCTCCACATCATCCGGATAGAATGCGCTATTATGTTTCTTTTTCCATTATTATTTTTTTGTTGTGTCGTTGTCATCGAGTCTTTTCTCTCGTCACTGCTGCCATCATCGTCAGCTCATTCCTAGTTTTTTCTGTCCGTTTTGTTTTTGTTATTTCTTCTTGGCTACGGAGTATATGTGCGCTGGGAATGAATGAGACCAACAGTTGGTACCCTGTTCTAGCGCAGTCTTGTTTTATATCCCTCTAGCTCTTTTTTTTCTCCTCCCCTCCACTCGAAAGTACACGCACATGTTGTGTAGTCGTCGTGATGCCATCAGACACGGCTCGCCACGCTAGTTTGGGTGGTGCGCTAACAGATGAGACGCTGGGCTTGTTTTTCCACCCACCAAACTGGCCATACCCTGTGTATTCCCCCCCTTCCTCCACCTTCTTCTTCTAACTCGTCCGTCAAAGACGTGAACAACAAACATACACACACTGACTACACAAGTCCCGAAATAAAATAACTCGTCTCCGACTATTTTTTCCCGGCTCTGCACAAACGGATGTGTATGGCGGGCTTTATGTATATCAAGGAAGGACTGGGCGTTTTCTATTGAATCTCATCACTTTTCCCTTCCATCATCAGAGTAATTCCAAACACGTTTTTGTTTATGTTATGTTTTGTTTTCGTTTTTTTGCGTCTAATAGCAGCCGGGTCTTAAAGGGAGAAAACAAAAATTGGCGGCTGAGCGCTGACAGCCCCATAGAGCCGAAAGATGTTGATGGGGCGTATTTTATTATTCTAAAATGGAGTCGACGAGGAAAAGATATGGAAAAGACATGTGAAGAGAGGTAAACCGGCAGCAGCAGCAGTAGGAGCAGCAGCATCATCCCAAGAAGAAAAAAAAAAAACTGTCAAGTGTTGTGTTCGACGGACGAAATGTGGCCATCGAAACAGGACGGCGCTTCTTTTTTCTTCCCAAATAGAAAAATCTAGGAATGGATAAAAGCTTACTTTGTCGTTTTGGCCTTTTGGCTCTCTTGTATAAGAAAAGAGCGACGGACTGAGTGAGGAGGCAGGGCTGAATGTCTTTGTAAGAGGCAACGAGAAAGAAGTCTAGTGAGTGGAAGGCGGGCGCCGGCAGCATTCTTGGGCATCCACAAGGAACTTGAAGGAAGACATGTTTATCTTGTGGTGTTCTTGACGTCTTTAGAGTTCGATGTTCGATGGCGTCGTCACGGCGACACACACACCCTGGCACTGGGAATTCTCGTCGTCAGTCGACGGACGACATGATGGAGTCAGTAATAAACAGGAACTCGGAAGTAGCTTGTACAGTAACCAATGGTCTAGAACAACGGATAGCATTCACAGGAGAACCCATTCACCAGTCATGCCCAGTTTTTTTTTATTTCGTAATTTTTTGTTTTTTTTTTTAGTTGGCCTCGACTTCATTTTCTTTTTTTTTTCTTTAACATGAGAAAGAATAAGAATATTTAAAAAAAAAAAGGGAGAAAAAAAAAATGAGCAACTGAGCCAAAAGACCAAAGAAAACTCTGTGTAGTTCGACCGATTTTCTTCCGTTCATCTCCGCTGTAGGCCTCATATTCGATGGCTTCTCGCTGGGACCAGCACGTTGGTTTGTTTATTACATATATATACACAAATCATTGGGGGGGGGGGGGAGAGAAAAGAAAAAGAAAGAAGACCAAAAAGAAAAAATAGGAGCCTGGAATACGTGTTGAGGATGCAGCAAAGAACTGACGGACCCAACAGTCCAACAGAACACACATATCCCTTTTTGTATATGGATATTTATACTGGTTTTTAACACAATGACTACAGGCTAGCATTCACAGTGTAGCCGGCAAAACAACAAGGAGAAAAGAGGAGACGTAGAAAGAGACTTAAGACCTTGGAGAATCGAAGCGTCAGAGATGAAAGAAACGAAAGAAGAAAAAATAGAAAAGAGAAAAAGAAAAAGAGAGGAATGCCGGAGGAAATGAACGTCTGGCTCGAGAGGTTGTTCGTTTTTTTAGATCTTCTTCTTCGTTCGTATTTTTTCTCCCCTTTTTTTCAAACTTCTTCTTGAGTTAACGTTGTGCTGCTTCTGCTGCTGCGCACCCCATTTCCCATCCATCTCCATCAGATGGATCTGCGCCCGGTTTTTCCTAGTCCATCCCTCTCTTGCTGCTTCTTTCTGGCCGTCTCTTTCTCTTTGGTTCACTCTTCTCTTTCAATGTGTTGAAATATGCAAGGCGTTTGCGCTGGACTACTTGCAATACGTTAGCCGGATGAAAGTTCTCTCCTTGAGCTGTTCCGTAGAGACGCAATAGACCCTAAAGGGCAACTACAGTCATTTGTTTACCTATTGATTTCCTCCCTCCTACACGGCCACGTTTTTCTCTGACAAACGTTCCGTTGTACTCGTCGCGTTAAGCATCGAACAGAGTTACGACTCCTTGCGCATCGGCGCCAACAGAGTTGGTATTGTGATGACGCAAAGAATGGCGATCGATCATCATGAAGGAACAAGAAGGAACAAGAAGAAGAAGAAAAAGGCGTCCGCCAAAAACGAACCGAGTGATAATGATCTTGAGGCGTTGTCGTCTTATCGATTCAGAAAAGGCCCCCAAAGTTTGTTGGGATACTCATCGTGGCGCATAATGAATCGAATCAAGGGCTGTTGAGGGTGTTGGCGCAGGATTTCAAGATGTGTTTGCCTGATGAATGCTAATCATAGGTTTCCTTCAGGTATGTATATATGGACAAGAGCCAACTGATGCCCACCCACAGGTATCCAAATAGTAAAAGGCTTTATGCTGCCACTAGACGCACTAGACGTATAGCTCTCGGGGTGTGTGTGTGTGTGTTGTTCAATACCCACAACAGCCGGCCTTGATGGTGCTACGCATATATGTATAATATATACACACACTCGACTCGATCATTTGGTCCCCCTTTTCCAGCTGATAATTATCAGATCCCTACAACAACAACAACAACAAAAAGAAAAAAAAGGAAAACTCTGTTGGCCCCTGCACAAGCCATGGAAGGGATCAAGTCTGAGAAGGGATGACGTTCATAAATGAAGCCGAGAACGCGACACTATTTCCGTGTTTCGCCCCTCTCGGCGCGATCTGATGGATAGACACAAGAACCAACTAAAAGGTGAGCCATCACACACGCTTCGTCCCTTTCTTTTTATTACTTTGATGATGATTGTTATGAGTTGGAAAAGAATAGAAAATTTATTTATAAAAGGAGATTTAAAAAAAAGAAAAGCTAAAAGAAAGAAAGGAGAAAGAAAGAGAGAGAGCATAATAAATAGATCTAGCACGAAACCACGCCATGCTGCAACGCTACCGGGCTTGAAGTTGTCAAATCACCAAGGATCACACTTCTCATACCTGAAGGGCGCTCCCTATTCTTTCTTTGCCTTTTTGGGAATCATTTTGAAAAATCAAAAAGAAAAAGAAACGCGCCAGTACCGTATAGAACATCAACTTGCTATGGAACTGGAGGAACGCAGAAAAGAGAAAGACTAGGAGATAAGAGTGCCGCATCACTACATCAGCAACTTCAGTACACTATGTACAAAGCAGGACTCGATTCTTTATTTTTTCTTCATTTTCCTTTCTTTCACCGTACGGTAACAAATCACTGCCGCGGCAATCATTCTTTGCCGTTTTTTTTGTGGAACCTTTTTCTCTGCTTGAAACCATCTTCCAGTTGAGAATAAGGACTCGCGGGGAAGAAGTCGCGGTACGATTCAAGGAATGCGTCTTATCATTATTCGCTATTCGTTTTTATCATACGTACAGAGGCGTATGATGGACATAATAAGAGGGGGGAAAAGCAAAAGTTGGGGCGTAAATCCTTACGTTCACCTAATGCACTCGAAAGAAAACAAAATGCACGAACGGAAAGTGAACTCATCCGGTCGGGTGCGTTCAACATCCATCACCATTTTCAATTTCCCCTGATGGCTTTAGAGTCAGTCTGTCTACAGTCTATGTTTCAAAAAAATGTCTTGAAATTTTCAGATTTAATAGTCTTGATCTTTGTTGTTTTTTCTTGGTTATTTTCTTTTTTGTTGATGTTTTGGTCCATCGAATGTGAAGGGAAGAAAAACGCATGGGTAAAGTCGTCCTAGCATGCGTCAGACACTAAGACGCTGGCACACCCAAATATGGCCGTCAGTCGATGAAAAAACTCGAATGAAACGAAGCAACTGAACATTTTAATTTAATTTTTTTTATTTTTATTTTTCTTTCTTTCCTTCTTTTTTTGTTTTAGAGCGATTTTCTCAGGAGCAGTCAAGCAGAGAAATGTTGAAATTCTAAGTCGTCCAGCAATCGAAATGAAGGTGACAAGTGATAAGCTACTTTTTGTCACGTCCCTTTTTGAGAACAATTTGATGCGCATCTTAAAGTTCTTTCAACTGTTCTCCGTCCATGTGCGTTCCACTCTTTAGTGAAGCTGCTGGAAACGAGGAAAATCAGGATGAAAGACGAAGGACTGCGGTAGCTGTTGTAGATAACGTGAAGGGTTCCAATCCGTTCCACCTTGCATGCAGGTCGTGTTTGGTGTTGTGCAGGCGTTGCCGCGTGCCGATTTAGGTCGTCCTTTTTGGAAGCTACAACTTTTCGAGCGAGAAACGTAAACGTACACGCGCCTCGAGAACGAACAAAAGGTAATGGAAGTAGTAGTCGTAAGACTTCGTGTATACGCCCCCCAGTCGGTCGAGTTGCGTCTAATGAGCTCTCTCCTGTTTTTCTATGGTGAATCTGCCGGTGGGACGAACGAAAAAAGGCCTCACATTTAGTTTAGTTGTAACTCGCTTCAACCGTAACACTTATTGAAAACAAGGGCTCTCTTTATTTTTATTTTTTTTGTTTTTTATTTTTTTGCTAGCAAGTATTCTATTTTTTTCCGCCACTACCCCGGCGGCAAGATGACTTGCTGGACGACGTATTTTTTTTTTGCCCATCTCCCTCATTCTGTGGGCCTGGTTTTTTGTGTGAGGTTGAGCAGATGGCTCACCCTCTTTACCCACTTTCCGCGAGGTTTCCGCAAGAGTTCCGACAGTCTTGTTTTTCTCTGCGCCCCAATATCGATCACAATTGTAAAAGCAAGAGACGAATTGGGAAGGAGACCAGCAGCCAGAAGGCCAGTCTGCAGTGTCATATGAGACGTTACACTCAAACAACAATCTCCTTATTGCAAGTTCTGTTTCTTTTACTGCTGTACACGACACTTGGATGTTAAGAGATGGAGGATGCAGAAGAGTAGGGCCGTGTGGGCGGATCCACTGACTCAAAGTCATTTGAATCATAAATCACAAGGTGTACAACACATATATACACAAAAAAGAGAAGATGCTCAAAAGAAACTTCAAAGCATTTTTCTTTCTCCTCTCTTTATATATAGTCGTTTTTTTTTTCTTCTTCTTCTTCTTCACTTTTCCCTATGCCCAAAGAATTTTACGACGGCAATTGAACAGCTGGTCTCTTTAGGCGTCCTCTTGTATACATATACACAAATATACAAGGGAAAGCACTCTCTTCTTTTTCCTCTCTTTTTCAGAAAAAGAAGAGGACCAAGGGCTAGCGAGCACAGGGAGGGTGTTGTGTTGCCTCTCCTTTTCAGCAATCGGAAAAAAATAAATTTCTTGTCGGTCTTACTACTAAGAAATAAAACACCATCACCACCACGACCACGTACGACCAACGTATGTATATTATAACTATATATAACGGCTGAGAGAATGGGTGTGCAATCGGATCTACTGTCGCGGTAGTATAGTTGTAATCCTGCAAGCCGAACAAATTGTTTCCCAGTACCTTATATCCTTCTTTCCAAATGACCAACAAGTTTTGAAATTTTTATTTGGATTTCGATAGTCATCACAGAAACATGGTGACTCGTTTGTTGGTATAGTAGTTTTCAAACAGGTACTGGTGAGATTGTCGGAAACAATAATTTCAAGTCTAGCGACGCCGACAAGTTGTGACGGATCGTTGCATTTGAGAATTTAAAAAAAAATGTCATGACCGGAGTTGAATTGACACGAGGACCAACACGTTGCATTTGAATTAAAAAAAGAAAAAGCACAACATTTCATAACGGAATAAGAAAATAAAAAATAAATAAAATACGAAGACGAACTGAACTACCATCGTCTTTCACTTGTCTCTTCAGTCGGACAGGTGATGTGTGCCCACTGTCGAGATATATAGAGGTATGGCTCTCTCTCCCCAAAGGTCAATCGAGTTAGAAAAAAAAAGGAATAAAAAAAAGCGAAGAGAAATGAAGGAAAAAATTCAAGAAAAGAACCTCCCTCTCCTTTCCTCCTTTCCTTTCTCTCTGGAGATATGTAAAAGAGAAACGGAGTTAAGTGGCAGGCATCATCCAAGGAATCCCATTTGTTCCAAGTCACTCACAATCTTTGTTGGATGCATTTGCTTTGAAATGATGGGTGGCTATGAAACAGTCGGTCGACCGTCGACCCCCTACAACTCACACGTCAAACGACGTCGATTCCGATTATCTCGGCGGGTTGGTTACTTCATTGAATACGTCGCTCGGCAGAACGATAGGCCGAGTTGGCTATATCCCATCACCTATTCTTGGTTGTCTTTCTTCTTCTTCACGGGGGTGCTATGGACATACGACGAAGACGATCCATCCCAATTCTTTCGTCGTTACGGCCATCTGTTCCATTTTTGCGTTGGAACTTGGAAGTTAGGACAGCCAAAGAGTCGTCACTGCGATCCAAACGGAACCGCACGGGTCGAAAGAAACGTGAAAAACAGAGAACGTACAAAACAAAACAGATGGGATATGTCGAAATCAAAGAGGCGTGGTAGATTTTTTTAAAGCTACCGCGGCAGTGACAGTCCACTATCCCGGCTTTTTAATGCGTTTCCCTTATTATTGTTCGCCACTTGTTTCACGCGATGTCGGCAATGGTGGGAAGGGCGGCGTGGTGGAATAAGCACTGACGTCGACAGAAAACTGCTTTCTTCTTCTTCTCGCCAGTTCCATCCACTTCAACAATCTGTTCACAAGTACCCGATATAGGACGATAGAACTGGACTGGGCCTTTCCTTCTATGAAAACACCCTCCCCCCGGCAATGCTGGTTCCAACGAGCCGTGTACACTGTACAAGACACACATATACACACAAACATGCCTTAAACGATCGATAACGGTTTCGGGATCATTTATCACGAAAAGAAACATGCACATACCAAAAAGAGAAATCTACAAATAAGCATAATGCGTGTATAAATATACAGAAGAGATTTTTTATTCGTACCATTAGCGGCGGCGTATTCCCAGAGGAGAAGGGCGGCCGTCAGGGCCAGCCGAATTAGCCAGCCCGACGCCGTTTTCATAGTCAGCCGCATTGGTTATCTTCGTGTATTTCCTTTTAAATAATGGCACTACTACACCACTTCCAGAGTGACTGAGATAGACGACAACCAAGTTCAACGAGAGGCTATGAACAATTCGGTTCAAATTAGATCACGTTCAAATGGCTGCTGTCCATGTTCTTCACGAAAAAAAAAAATGACCCAACAAGAAAAGAAAAGAAACCAAAAGAAAGGAAGTTTCTTGTGAGTTTCAAATTTTGTGCGAAACGAAAATAAACCACCAACAAACAGATTGAGAAAAAATCAGAGCGAATGAAAGAGCGCACTTCTTCCTTCTAGCAGTACTACTACAAGACTGAAGAGGGATTTGGTTCTTTGGTTGTGAGTGTGGTCTTCCTTGCCGTCAGAAGGGTGTTGCCATAGCGACAGAGAAACCAGCGCAAGCGCCCCCAATGAATGACTCGCTCGTTCAATGTTCCCTCCTACCCGAAGAAGTGGTGTATTACTGCTGCTGGTGTGGCTGAACATTCGAAATAGGAAGGCAAAAAGGCGCATCCTAGGTTACTTGCTACTGTCAGTGACCATACCATATTGATGTATACGTACTTGCATTTTCGTCCACATATATAGTTCATATTTCAATTGAAAAGTTGTATGTTATAAACACGGTATTCAAAATATTTCCCGCTGTGTGGAGATTTGATGATGCTGGAGAATCTTTATTTTTATTATTATTATTATTTGATTTGAGACAAGACGTTTAGGTGTGGGTTTTTCTACCTGATGGTCTTGTAGATTTATATCACCTTTTAAGATATAGTATTGCAGCTGGCACTAGTGTCAGAGAGCGCAGGCAATGCAGGCATTCAGTCCACATACGAAACATGGGCTGTAATAAATGTCCGGCGGACCAACGAGATTAGACTCATTGGAGACAAGAGCCGAATCGATTTCTTTCGGTTATATCATGACCACGAAGGCTTTTTAATCGACGGCGAGGGGCGTAGATCAGAAATAGTCTGCAGGGCTCATTGTTCGTAAACCAACTGTGAAATCTCGGACGATTGAGAATGCAAAACATTGAAATAAGAAAAATATTAAGAAAAAGAAAGTTTGGTTCTTTTGTGTACAACTTCATATGGGAGGCGTTATATGATAATGAAAGACGTCATTGTAATCAGCACGCGGCGGCCCAGCGGCTCTATATGCATACAATACACATTTACAAATATCCTTTTTTAAATAGAACGCCGTAGATCACGCCAGTTGTTAATCAAACTCGGGTCAAACTCATCAAGGTTCTAGGATTTTTTCCCATTTGGATTGGTTCCCCTTCATCATCCGGCCCGCCATCCAACCATCGATCCCTCGGGGAGAAATGAAACAAACATTTGCGTCTCGTTAATCGGTTTTCTAGCCCGCATTATCGATCACTAAAGCCTGACGTCCTGTAGACCCAACTCGTATAAAAATATGAGAAAAGAGTTAGTAATCAGTATAAGAAGCGTTGACTGTCGAGTCGGTAGTTTATGAGGCTGTTAGAACATGAAACGCTTCAACGAATAGGAGTACAACTGCTAATTGCAGATGACCGCCCTAAGCGTCTATTTTTTTCCATCGCATCTTTCTTTCTGGTCTCTGCTAGTCCCTCACTCGATGACTTTTCTATAGCCACTCGAAAGTCGAAACCGTTTTGATGCTGGTCGTCAACCAAGAAAAGCATTTAAAAATGAGTAGAAATGAACTTGCTAAGTGACGGGAGTTCCTGAACGTCCGTTTTTCTCTCTTTTCTCGATCGTCTCGGAAATTTTAACATACAACTGCCTAGTCTAGCAGCAACATGTCAATTTCATCTTCATCCTTTCCATCCGGCTGTTTTCTTAAGTCTGAGCCTTTGAAAAGTTATTCGATAGGTCGATAACTGTCCGTACAGTGCGAGGAGCAATCAACCATTTGATGGAAGAGTGACAAGTATCCAATCCTTTTTGTCTTTTTTTTTTTTTTATTTTTTCTGTTCTCCCCAATAGTCGGTGTGCCAACTGTTAATGACTGACTCGATGGCCACGCTGGGTGATGAACCAGCAGTCATTAGTCAAAGTCATAGTAGCAGCTGATATTTCCTTTATGTTTTGTGCCATAAAAAGGGGGTGCAATCTTATAAAGACTAAGAGAGAGGAGAGGAGGTGACTAGAAACAGATGAATTTTCATTTGGAAATTTCTTCTCTCCCATTTCATCACCACTGTGTGTATATTGCATTTCAATCTTCGGCTATATTTTCCATGGCTGCTGGAAATACATCGTTCTACGTTAGAAATGATTGATTGGTCGACAGCGGTAAGCGTTGCTACATCCGTGTTGCCCGTGGCAGCGATTTGTTGTCGAGTCGCCAGCTTTATTCTCCTATCGTGAAACAGAAATTGCTGCGACCGCCCTATGTATTATAAAACAGAGATAGACTACGATGATTTTTATGGTTACTATTTACCAATCTGTTGGCGCTCACTAGAATGTGCAAGAAAAAGACGGTTGGAAACCGAAACCCACAACAAGTACGGGGGGAGCATGTTTTTGAGAATCAACCAACACGAGTGCTTCAGTATAAAACTTGTCGAAGAGTTCCAGTAGAGTCCGACAAGGTCAAGTGGGCTCTTTTTTGTTTCAAATGGAAACACTAAAGAAGAGCTGATGGGGAAGTTTCCCCGGGTTTCCCTTATTCGATCTCTAAAGACATGGTTTAATTTGGCTCATGCATGTACTGTTGGTTGTGAATCGCGGCGGAGTCACTAGAATCGTCGTTTTTCTATTTGCTCACCCCTCTTGCGTCAGGGTAAAATGTAATTTACATCTACTATACAGAAAATACGAGAACTGACCGACGACGACGTGATAAGAAGATGCTTTCAATTTCATGGCAATCAATAGTCGAAGTAAAATCACCATTAAGTAGCTTCCCGCAACTATGCGTCGTTGAACTTGATTATTTTGGTACCTAAAGATCTGGAATAAAAAATTGTTTAAATAATTTCACTTTTAGGGCGTTTACGGGCGTATATACTTTGGACAGCTTTGGATTAAAGATGATTACAAGGAAAAAACATGTCTTTCTTTATTCCTGAGAGAGGAGATCGGCCCCCTCACTAGCGAACCTGGTGGGGAATCTAGGAACCGCTTCTTAGACGCTGGCGATTCCTACTAGATAGGCGATCGTGCACTGCACATTTCCTATTACATCGTGCCTAGGGCTGTGGCCCGGACCGATTTGGGCGGGTTATAGGCTAAACGGCTAAACGGGTTTTACTACGAACCGGTTTCACTCGGTTTCGGGTTACCTCAAAAACGGGCCTAAACCGGTTTGAAACCGGGCAAATTTTTTCCAAAACGGGCTGAAAAAAAACCCGGGTAAAAATGGTATTTTTACCAGTTTATAAGGGATTTCTCCATAAATAAGAAGTAAAAAGGAATTTTCTACAAATTTCACGTTGTAAGTTGAACCACAGACCAAGAATAGAAAGACTACGATCGGCCTACACCTGCTGAGAGGATACTCAAAATCATGCTCGTGCATGCCGCAAGTTGGCGCTGCCTCTGCAGTCCGTATTTGCATCTGTATTTAGGGCTGTGGCCCGGACCGAAAAGGGCGGGTTTTGGTCAAACCGATTTGTTGAAAACGGGTTTTACCACAAACCGGTTTCACTCGGTTTGGGTAACCTCGAAAACGGGCCTAAACCGGGTTGAAACCGGGCAAATTTTTAAAAAATGGGCTGAAAAAAAAAGGTAAAACCCGGGTGAAAATACTATTTTTAAAAGTTTATCAAAGGGATTTCTCTATAGATAATTAGTTAAAAGCAATTTTCTACAAATTTTATTTGTATTTCGACTCTTGGTTTGACAAAAATGACAACACATTGGTATCAAATACTTGAAAGAGTTACTTTCAACAATTATTTGACTTAAATTTTCAACTGTTTTGACTTAAAAACTTGATGAAAAAATTACAAAATCGTTATCCCTGAGGGTTATACTTCTAGTATACCGAAGGCTCTTAAGTTTCTGATCGTGTATCGTATCGTATCGTATCGTATTGTAGTAATCGATACCTTTCTTGGAGTTAGGCTCCAAAAGGTTTATTGTCAGTTTCGTTATTTGCAATCTTCTTTTTTTCTACTTGACCGATTTATTCCAAATTTCGGCAACCTTCTTAACTTAATTTCTTACAGGTCTCCTGGATATTTTCGTTCGTATCTGTTTAAGTTTTTTTTATTATTTTTTCCGTAATCCCCATGTGTAGATTTTCGAGTCTTAGGGCAACTGCATGTTTGGTGTGCATTTATCCCTGAGGGATACTTTGTACACCGAAGGCAATTCGTTCAAAAGTTTGATTTTTGATTTTCCCTTTCTGATAAAAGTGATAGTGAGGGTTTTATTATTGTCTTAATTTTTTTTCTCTCTTGATTCATGTAAAAAAGTAGTGCGACGTGGGGTGGTGGGCGTAGCCCACCGCACCAAAGTCGCACAGCATATTAGGTCTACTTAAAAAAAAAAATTCCACCTGAACCCGAAGGCGTATTCCCAAAGATCTTGTCATTGGCTTCGTTTATTATAAGACTACTAGATGGCGCCAGTAATACGGATACCCGTTTTTGGAATTTGGGCAAGGCCAAATTGAACCGTTACCCGCCCATTTTGAAAAGCCTGAACCGGTGCGCCGTTTTACGGGCAACATTTTTTTTGGAACCGGGTAACTACCCGGTTTACGTTAACCGGGCCATAGCCCTACTACTTGGTACTACATTGTAGTAGCCAAGTAATAGTCGAGCATAAAAAAAATTTAGTTCGGCTATAGGGGTCGCCCGGGAGGACGAAGGGAACCCCACGACGAAGTATCAAACAATTGTGATTGTAAGAAATAAATAAAGGAAGCCTTATAGCGGTGTTGACTTGCACTCTATTAGCTATTCAAAGCAAAAACCATTGACAAAGGCCCTCTGCCCCAATAGCCTCAGACCTTTTACAAACAAAAGAAAAAATAAACAAATAATATTTGGTCGCCTCATTTGTTCTGCTCGCGGTTTTCTTGTAGATAATTTCTTCCGCGGCCACGTCCTCTCGACTGATGGTAACTGTTGAAAACAAAAAGGAAAAAGCGGTTAAACATGGGTATGCGGATGGGTTGTGGATAGATACCGCTATAAGGCTTCCTTTATTTATTTCTTACAATCACAATAGGGAATGAAGGGTAAAATTATTTTCCCTTGAAAATGATTCCATCTTGTCAAACTCATCGAGTTAGAAAAGAATGTGAATCATGTTTCTATAGGAAAAATGCACGGTTTAGCCGTAAATTAAGTTTAAAGTTGGTATAAGGCCCGCCTCTTGAAAAACGGCCACCCGGCCATTTTTAGGGGGCGGAGCCTAACTGGGTTTGTTGGGATTTTCCTGTAGTAGGTAGCCATAGCAAATTAGCTTACTTTTTTGGCGGTGAGTGGCACTGCAGCTACTTACAACATAGCCTTCTATATTTAAGGAAGCCGAAAGGTTTGGGATACCCACCGTGTTAAAAATTGAAGCCGATTTTGCTCACCCTTCCTCTATTTCGGCCCCGCCCGGGTAACCCCACGGGAGCCATCTAGTAGTCGAAGAAATAAACTTTTTTGAAAACATCGCGTGTTTCTTTGTTTTTTTTAACAACTATTTTTGTTGGTGGGGCTCTGGAGGGTTATTTGAACTTTACACGTTAATACGTTATGAAAGAAAAAAAATGAAGATTGTAGGATTTGAACCTACGCCCTGCGCTCCATAGGAAATTCATTGCAAGTCTAATGCCTTAACCACTCGGCCATGTTTTATGACAAATTAAGAAAATTTTATGAACAAAATAAACGATAAAAAAAACGTCAGGGCGGTAACAATCAAACCTTCCATTCCTTCCCCGAGAGCATTTATATCGATAGAAGAGCAGTAATATCGATATAAAAATGCCAAAACCCAAGCTTTTAACTATCGCCACTAGACGATAAACTAGCTCCCGTGGGGTTACCTGGGCGGGGCCTAAATGGAGGAAGGGAAGCCAAAACGGCTTAAAAAAAAAGCCCGATCCTTTCGGCTTCCTTAAATATAGAAGGCTATGCTTACAACCAATTTTTTTGGCGCCATTTTTTTCCGCAAGTAACTTGCGTGGCCTTTGGCTGTGCTAGATTGTTCTTTTTCTCGACTTCTAGAAAAAATATTTAACAATCAAGAAATAGGGTGGGGAGAGACAACATTAGTTGTTAGATTTTTTTGGGGGGAAGGGGGGATGATTTGATGCTCGCGATAATATTTGGCTAAAATTAAATTCCGTTTTGCTAAAAGTTATGTTCAAAACAGACATATTTGGAATAACTCGAGAAATGAAAAAAAAAATCATTAATTTCATAGGTTATGAATGTTAATAAAGATGGTCTCGACACTGTTTGCCGGAAAAACGAGGATACAAAAAAAACACCCCACGCCACTGGTGCCCGTCTAACATGAATGGCAAGGGCAAATGCATCCCCCGCATACGCGATGGCAAGAACATGGCATGCATTTGCATACCAGACACGGAGTAAAGCGACGGACGCCAGCTACCGCTGTAGCTGCCAGTTCTACTACCGATGCCTCCGAATCTGCATTTGCCTTCGAATCCGTATCTCCCTCCACGGCCTCAGTTTCGCCTAAATTGTCGAAATCCACAAGTAACTTACGTGGCCTTTGGCTGTGCTAGATTGTTCTTTTTCTCGACTTCTAGAAAAAATATTTAACAATCAAGAAAGAGGGTGGGGAGGGACAAAATTAGTACTTACAGAAGCATAACGTTCTTCCGCACTTTCCTCATCGGCTGCCTTAGATTCCTCTACATCATGACGACTAGCATAAGATTCCTCTATATCATGACGACTAGCATCAGATCCAGTGGCTTTCTAACCCTGATCCATCTCCAAAAAGATGTCTATAAAAAAATTAACAATGGAGAAAGAGGGTGAAGAGCAATGAATGAACAATGAGATGAACATTAGTACTTAAAAGTCAAAACGTAGTACTTAAATTACTAAAACCTACACATAACAGCAAAAATTCTACAAACTTCCTGCTCTAACCTACTTACAAACTCTTCTTCTACTTTCTGTTCTAGTTTGAACAGTCCCATTGTTATATAAGGCCCACGGTCCTGTAACCTCAGACTCTCCTCATGAACAATCAATGTTCCTATTCCATTTGTCGACACTTTTTGAAAGGAGCCTAAGCACAATAAAAACTTTTATTGCCAACTCCCCCTCCTTTTCCCTATACTTTTCTATTTGTCGACACTTTTTAATGGCACCAAAATAAAGTTAAATTTATTCGAGAGAACCAGTGAGCAGACCTCTTTTCCACCTTAAGCGAGCCAGTCAGTCTCCTCAACATTATAACAGTGCTATTCCAGACAACACGCCTGGTTTTATTTGGGACAAAAGACGTTGTTTTCGTGACCTTCCGATAAAAGACGGCTTTTGTCAGTCTCAACTAATGATTCCCAATCTGGGTTATTAAGGGTCCAAAATTTACTGTAACTTGGGAAAATAGTTAAAGTCCAATAGATATAATGTCACTATATAATTTGTTAGTTATTAATAATGTCTAGCAGCCTAGTGGTTAGCAAACTGTCTTGGCAACGCAAAGGTGCGGTGTTCGGTAATGGCCACACATACCAAAGTTGTGTTTTGAATGAAATAATATATTTTATACGTTATCCTCAACAAGTTGTAATTTTATCCGGAATATGTCTGTTTTGGATGTTGGTAGAACATCTTATGGCGCTGGCTAGGGCGGACAAAATTTTAAAAAAGGACATCCCTAGGATCTCCGTTTCGGCTGTTGGGATGTTCGAAGGATGGTTAGCCGAAATCCAAAGGATAGGACCAATATCCGAAGATGACATATTTTGTACATCCACTGGACTGACTTGTGTTATGTGGGTTGGCTTTTCTTTTTTTAAATCTTGGTTTAACAATTTGTATTGGACACTTTAAATAAAAGTTTTAATCTTGGCTTAACTTATTCGTATTCTATAAGTCACATTTTTTGCTTTGGCTTGTCCCTCTCCATGTTTTGGACTTGGTGTAGTAATGTTACTTGCATACTTAAAAGTTCAATGCTCAAAACTTTAATTCTAGGAACTGTTGAATACTAATCTCAATCCTGGCTTCACTGTTGTGTTCCAATTTATGATTGTCTGACTTTTTTTTCTGGCACTCTCCTATAAACTCCATAATCTGTTTACTCAGTTAAGCTGTGTTTGAAGTTTTATGTCATGGGGATTCACCAGTCCACCAATCCACCAGTAAACAAAAGAATTTGTGTTTGATGACAACATGCTTGCTTGGCAAGAGAAGTCGGTGAGTTTATTGCTGATATCAACCCAGCTGACACTGACAACTACACTACATTTTTTGCCAACTTCCCTTTCCTTCTTATATTTTCAGATCGAGTAAAGCCTGATTAACTGTTTTGGAGATGCCTCAGAAAGGCAAACATGATGGTGAATGGAGAGAAAGACTCAAAGATTATATGCACACAACAAATAGTAAACATCATTAGAAAGTTTCCACAGTCACATAAAAAACTTTATTCCTGGCAAATTTGTTGACGCCATATATTTTTTCCAAGACAGCTCTTTCACCGTCTAAAGGTCTCGAACCTTTGGCTTCTGTAGCAATCCCCTTCCGCCCTATGGTGTTTACCGAACCCATTGATTGCACTGGATTTGCAATTTTGATTTTATCTCGAAATCAGTATTGTGCATAAATTTAGAATACTGATGTCATTAGGGGAGGAAACGGGCTGAATCTACAATGCCGCCGACGAGTATACCTCGTCTCTTGCCTGAATCAAACTCCGATCTGATCGCTGAAGTTGGTGATGTCAACGAAGTCTCTCAAGATAATGACGGTCAGCAGCCCGTTAAAAAATTCCAAGAACGACTGATTGGCGAAAAAGGACTAAGGAGTTAAAAGAAGATGTTGGTAAAGTTAAGAAGTCAAAAAAGGAGCATTCCTGATCTAAATGCCATCAGCGCATGAGTTCCGTAGGCTACACATAATTCAAGGGAAATAGATTTTGTTCGGTGAACGAGAGAAAAATCATGGAAGAATGGTTGGCAAAAATGAGGAGTGCAAATTTTAAACACAAAAAATTGCATTCTACGAAGTCTCTCAAGGGAATAACAGTCAGCAGCACAAATAATAGTATTTTTTGTTTCAAGATTGATGGAATGGTGCATTAATTCTTACTCTACGTTATCTAATTTTAAAAACCTAACGTACTTGCTCTTATTCGATTTTGACTTTTTACAATTGAAAAGCATGGGAAAATGAGTAAAATAAAGAAGTAAAAGGCCTAATCAGCAATAGTGTCAATACTTTACGTTAAAAAATAACGCAGAAAAAGTAAACATTGGAAGAATAATACAATTGAAAAACGTCATCCGTCGCTCTCTCCCACTTCCTTTCCTTCTCCCTACAGTCGACTAAGTTTCATTGAAGTCGTAGTGAGAGGCATCCCTTTGAAGAACTTTGATTTCGGGCAATATAATGTAAAAATGAAGTTCTGTTAAAATAAAAGCAAAATGCTTCGCACATGCTAGGCTTCGAACCGACGCTCCCCGAAGGAAACTGATTTCTAGTCAATCGCCTTAACCACGAAGAGAGATTCGAACCCTCGCGCTGGAGACTATACTTCGCCCAGAACGCAGCGCTTTCGACCGCTTTGCCATCAAAACCGATAATTACCAAGAAAATGAAATCGTTTGCAATCAAAAGTCCAAATTTAAAACGGTTTAATATAAATATTTCATCAAAATTGCATAGTGAGTGACAAACGATGCCCCACATGAGAATTAAACTCATGACACATAGTTACCTTTATTCCTACAAGACTATTGCTCTGCCACTGAAATATGGAGGCTTCAAAAGTTACCTTCAACTAGTATCTATGTAAAGCTCCAAACAAATTTGTATTCTTCACACAAAAAAGGTGGAACGCTTCTCGATTTTGCGTGTCATCCTTGCGCTGCTTGCCCAACATTCTTCTCCATCTAAGTGGAACATTTTGGATTTTTGTAACAAATTTGTTGAGACATTTGAAACAATTTGAAACAATTTGAAACAATTGAAAATTCTTGTCTATCCAAACCTTCCTGCTGTTCCATCCAATCTTTCGGCTGTCGTACACTCACTTTTACACTTGATGATTTGATTGTAAATTAATGACCAGCCGATCCTTTCACTATCAGAAAATACTCAAAATCAAAAAATGCCGAAAGCACCATCTGAGAACGAGTAGGAAGCAAGAATTCTTGAATTTGTAGCTGGCAAACCATTTGAGTAAGGACAGAGGCCTGATAAAGCCACCAGCAATGGGGCAAAGTTGTGGAGAAAATTGAAAAATATTAGGATATATTAGGAAGGTTGTGTGTGTGTGAGTGTGGATACCATGTAAGTATTTAAGTTGTTGTATAAAATATGGTATATAATAATACTTTTTACCAGGTTAAGCCAGTCGTGGTATTAAAAGATTGTAACAAAGCCACAAAACAACTCTAAGAACCTGCTACAAGCACAGACATTGAACTATTATGGTTCCACCTCAGCTCAGTGACACACCAGTGAAACTAGCTTGTGATGGAATCCTCAAGGTTCTGTTCTCTCAGCGATGCGACACACCAGTGAAACTGGCGTGTGATGGACATCTCAAGGTTCCGTTCTCTCAGCCATGTGACACACCAGTCATACTAGCTTGTGATGAACATCTTAAGGTTCTGTTTTCTCAGATTAGTGACACACCAGTCACACTAGCTTCTGACCAAGATTTGGTTTCTTTCTTAGCCCAACCTAGTCGTTATTTAGTGAAAAAAACACCAGAAACAGCTCAAATAGGAAATCATGGTGATCAGCTGAAGATACAAGTCAAGATCATTTATTTTGCAATCTTTTAACAGTTTTTATTTATTTTTAGGCATCGTCAACCAGTCTTCCATCATCTGGAGAAAATATTCAACAGAGGCATTAAGATTATTCAAAAGGCTTCCACTTGGTTGGAAAGAAAGTCTAGAAGAGCTACTTTAACAGAAGACTTCTATTATAGATGCCCAAACGAATGTGAGCTTTTGATCTGAAATGCCCAGTATGCGTCAAAAACGTTTCACTCAATTCAAAAGGAGTTTACCAGAAAATTCGAACCGTCATTGACTTTAAAGGACGATATTGTCTTGCAGACAAATATCATCAATGCTCATCTTGTAAAGGAACTTTCATAGCGTATCTAATTGTCACCTGACGGGACATTTTGGTCGCAGCACGGAGTCCGAGAGAAAGGCGGTAGCAGGCACGGGATGGAGAGAGTCCGTTGCGCGACGTAGCTTAACGTGCGGTTTTTCTCCGTTCTTGCCCTAAAGATTTTGACGGAAAAGGCTGTGGAGTGAATTCGGTCACTTTGTAGTGCGGTGACGGAAATTTACTCGGTTGGGACAGTTGGCTATTGAATGAAAGGTCGCAAACGGGACAGAGATGTCCCGATAGGAGGTTAAACCGATAGGAAGTTTGCCGTTCTGTTGAACTATCAACTATGTTTTTAATGACAAAGCGTTGTTATTGTTATTACTCTTAGCTATGGAGGTCAGACAAACCTGAAGTCTAGCCATTGCTTGGAACTAATTGGTGATGGAGTGTTGGGTGGGTTACTTTCATTATTGAAATGTTTGGCTGGTTATCTTAATTTATGTTTTTCAATTAGATCTACTTGTCGCTGAAAAGCTTAACTTGGATTTTCAAGACTTCACTTCTGGTATGATTACTCAAAAAAATCAAATTTTTTAACAACGAAGCATTGGTTGTATTGGCTGTAAAGAACAATTTTCATCATTTTCACCAAAACGTGCCGATGAAGTTAAAATCCCAGGTGGATAATTTTGTAGCCTCAATACAAAACGAGAACTACCCTTGCATGAACGAGGTGAGTGTATCCGTATAATTATGTTCCTACGTTTTATTACTGTTTTTTTTTTTAGTTTTTCGAGAGGGAGAGAACAATCAATCTCAGTGTATTTTTGGCCACCAACTTGCCTTCTCCTAAATGTTTGGCGGATCTGTTTGAAGCTGTCGCAGGCGCTATATATTTTAATTCTGGCAGATGTCTCTACCCAGTTCAAAATTCTTATCTACCAATGGTTCAATATGCTTTTGGTAAATATTTTTATGAATTCTGGGTAAATAACTTAGAAAAAACAATGATTTAATTTGATTTTTTGCATCTTTTAGAATAGTTCAAAAACCCTGAAGTTTTGGAGATTGCAAAAAGAAATGATATTGAGTATAAAGGAATTCAAAAGATGCAAGACGGAAGATGTTGCTTTATTTATTCGATGAATGGCGAGAAAATTAAAGGAGCTGGAAGGAAAAAATTGTAGGCTAAAAGAGCGGCGCGCAGATATCTTGTTTGGATGACAGAATACCTTTAAAACTGTTTCGTTCTTCATGAAAGAAGATGACTGATTAATTATTTTATTTGCTATTAAAATTGATTTTTAAAGTTTTCTAAGCTTTTGATTCTATTCTCGGTGAAAATTTGTTAGTCGTCAAACTTTTACTATACGGGGACTTGTCTAATTCAAGTCTCGAACCACAGTATACATCATCATCAAATTTCATAAAACTTAGATATACTCTCAAGCCTTGAAACGCTTGCAATGAGCAACAACGGTTCACATGTATTAAACTTTAAAAGACACCTTTACATTTGTTATAGAAAGCTATATAGTCTCAAATTGAAAAAAACTTAAATGATAGCATAATTTTAATAGCAGGCGATATAACTGCCCTTTGGATAATGTTGAAAGCACGGAAAATGCCTTTATTCATTAGGCTGCTGCCGGAAATGTACCAAAATGGTTACAAGGTCTCTTTAGTCACGAAGTGAGACATTAATCTGTTTATTGGATCATCGTCGATGAGAGCTCGGTAACGACTAACGAGCAGACAGAGACTGCCATTGGAATGGGGGTTCCTTACTACGGAGGGGCCCGACGTGTGCCGTGTTACCAGATGGCGTCATCACACGCCCCTTTCAAAGAGCAAATAGGACTGTAACCCGGGTAACAAAAATGACCTGAAAAACGACGACCCGGGTCACAAAATTTTGTTGGGTCGGGTCCACGGGATTTTTTTTACTCATGGGCGACCCGGAAAAGTTGCGCCATTTCGTATTTTAAAAAAGTTTGTTGATTATTTCCGTCTACCACAAGCTTTCTTACTTTTAACAACCAAAATTCGCAATTTCAGTTTCAAAAACATCCACCGCACACAGTGGGGTATGCAACACGAATGACTAATACAACGATGGCAACGCTTGTGGCGTATGTTTTCGAAAACGAACTTGGAAAATTTTGGTCAAGTCCTAATTCCAGAAATTGTAAATGTAAATAACTTAATTTTTATTCCCCTCTCCGACCTTGGTTAATAGGGACGAGCCTAAACGGATCGTGGTTTCCCTCGGATCGTATGATGACCAGTTATGTCCCCAATGGCCAAAGCATTTGCATGCCCTTTTTCCAAAAGTGAAAAAAATGGCACGTTTTGAGTTTACTCCCTGTAAATAACCATGTAGATAGATATCTCTCTTAGTTTATAAAGACAGTTGATTACCATCCTGCTATCACCCAACCCACGCCGAGATACTACAACATGGGATAGTATATATACCCGGGCAGCATTTTATTTCTGGTCCAATGTTGCTACTGAATCAGAAATTGAATGCTGGAACCACTCATCCGGGCAATTATGGACCAATATTGCATTTAATATTCGTTAATATTGGAAAACTAACATAGTTTGATTTTGGTTCAACATTGTATTCTAATGTTGGGAGCCAGTATATTCATACAATATTGGAACAACATCAAATTAGGTCATTTTCCAATGTACCAGCAAGATTGAGGCTGAATAGGGCCAGTGTTGGGCCAGTAATCATAATTTACATAGGGACAGCACTGGAATTCCAATATAGGCCCATTCTTATAAAAACACTGTTGTCTAACTGTTGGTAAACAAATATTACTTTATTTGTATTCAAACATTGGTATTATATTAGAATTCTAATGTTGGACTTATGTTGGTCAGCTCATATGTAAATAACAATATTGTTTTGATATGGATCTGATTTAGTACCAATGTCAAAACAACATTGGAATTGAAATATGAGCTAAAATATGTAAATTGCAATATTGTGTTGATATTGGTCTGATATTAGTACCAATGTCAAAACAGTATTGGAATTGAAATATGAGCTGGCCAACATAGGCCTAACATCAGAATGCCAATATGATACCAATATTGTATAAAGTATTACACAGAAAGAACAAAATCGTACTCGGTAAATTTGCAGACTGCTAAACCAGTTCATTAGATTCGCAATTGACAAATGGCCAGCAATTGAAAATTAACTTTCACTTTCCTCATCTTCTTCGAGAATTTTAGCGATTAGCGGCCTTTTTTTGCGGGTTTTTTCTTCCTCTTCACCACTCCACCATCTTCGTCAGCAGCATTTGCGAACACAGCCGGGCCAATTTCTTTAAGAATATCATCATCAGTGAGATCTTTTGATAGTTGTCCGGTCCTCCCTCGAATTATTTCTAAAGATTTAAAAGATATTAATGAAGGAAAAATGTTTTTAAATTTAGGTAGACATAAATTTAAGCAACTTGGCCAAATTCCAAATAAATCGAACAACTAGGAAGAAAGAAAATACTGTGAAGTATGAAGTTTCGTTCACACTACAGAATTTTTTAGCGTTAAATAAAACGTAATAGTCTTACCCACTACAAGTTTGGAAAGATTCTTGTGGGTTGCAAAAATTTTCTTTCCACTCGTTGGCTTTCTTGTTACGTATCCCATACGCAACTCTTTACTCATGAGATGTCCCATGACACCTCTGATGATTGTTTTGAGGTTTTTGTTGCCTCCTACCACACTTAAAATTCCCTTCACTTGTGTAGCGAAGCTGGGATCGGTGGCTACCTGTGTATCAAATTCACACATACGTTCGTACGTGCAGACTGGCAGACTACAATAAAAAATAATTGATGATGAAGCCTGACCAGTCTGCTTCGCACCTTCCTTATCCGCGATCGTCTGTATTTGTATACTAAGGTTGTACACCATTTGGGTCAGATGTCTCGGGTCAGATGTCTCTCTCATTTTTTAAATTTATTAATTGCTTACAATTAATAAAAAAAACTAATTGAAAAAAATTACCCAATTCTACAAGCTGCTCCAATGCCACCGCCGGTGTTAATGGGGTATCACACGCAACAACCACAGCACTGAGCGGATCCAAAGTGGCTATGATTTCGACTTCATTTCCCTGTTTTCCTGCTTCACCAATATGAACACCAAAATTTTCTCCTGACAAATCATTATCTTCCTTGTTGATCCTCTTAAAGGATGCTTCTAGATCCTCTCTGGTGTCTCCTTCTTCATCAATTTTTTCAGATTCTTCTACTCCGTCGCTCTCACTACTTTCCGTTCTGGATCCAGGTAGGGGGCTGAATGGAGGAGATGATGAATTATCGGTATCACTGCTGTCTGAAGAACCATGGGGAATGCTTCTGAACTTTTCTACATTTTGGCCTGCATATATTTTTTAAAAAATTGTATATTGTCTTGTCTTTTCGACTTCTAAACGTCACGGTCAAATACGTGTATTAAGAACAATTTTTACAGTTTCATAATTCATGTTATTACCAAGATGACGTTTCTCGAACGTAGTAGCTGGCAATACCTGCACACCTTTCTCTTGATTCATAGCACTTGGTAGCTTATCAACCTCTGTACCACTGGTCGATTCAACTGCAATAATAATAAAGATGATTATTAGCATTAATTAAAGACAACACAAACGATTGATATATACTTGGCTTTGGTGTCTTGCCACTATCTGCTGGCAATACCTTCACACCTTTGTCTTGATTCTCGGCACTTAATTGGTATCGTATTGTCAACCTCTGTACCACTAGTTGATTTTCCTGTAATAATTATAAAAATGATTATTATTATAAGTTAAAGACAACACAAACGATTGATATACTTGGCTTCTTTGTTAAAACATCATACAAGCTTTCTTCACCATTACTTATTTCTTCGCTAGTGCTTGGTAATGGTGCTGATTCACCACCAGTTAATTTCTCTGTAAAAAGAAACATGATAAAACAACATAAAAGTGAAAAAATAAAAAATAATATCCTACTTGTTGGCATTTTTGGTGCAGCCACGACTGTCGTTGCCTTCACCACTTTCATTCTTTTCGACTTTTTACCTATTCCTGATGAGCTAGACTCTTCAACATAGTTCACTGTGCCCTTTGTACGAGGTTTTCGATTTTTAACCAAGTTTGGTGCAACATCAGCACTTTCATTCATTTCAAAATCAAAAACCGTATTCTTTCAAAATCCTAAAGTAATCACTTAAGCAATAGTCTGACAATTGGAATGTTAGAATGCACGTGTGGGAATTTTTATTTTGCGTCTGCCTTTGAAACTCGTAGTTGGCTTGCTAATAATCGATTAATTTCGTCAAAAGATTCATACGGTATTGGGCCGATATCGGAATTTTATGATGGAAAGCTGGAAACATGGGCTTAATTCTACATTGGGTCACGTCAGAAAAACCAAGTTCAAGCCAATAACTAGTTATTAATATTGGGCCATTCTCCATACAATTTTGCATTTCTGTTGTTATTTTTGTACCGGTATGCCGACATTTTTCAACCTTAATCAAAGATGTATATCTTATTAGTAATTTCAAACGACTGCTTTTCCAATGAATTATTTTAAATACCTAATAGTTGTGATGAAGAAGTGGAACAATACAACACGTCATTCCGGCTGGTATTACCCAGCATTTAGCTACAAGTAGTACATCTTCAATCGGCATCCCTTTAATATTGCCTTCCATTCCAGAAGACCGAAATATATCAAGGAATGTCGACTTCATTGGAGTGGAATAAAAATTTCTTGGTGCTACAAACATCTTGACTTCAGAAGCTGAAAATGCTACAACTTTGACAACAGCACCGTTTTTACAGAGATAGAACGAATTACTCCTTGTATTAGGTTTCAAGCTTGTAAATAGATCATTGGATTTCGAATGTTGGTTGAATATGGATGGCTTCAGAACTTGGTTGTATTCCGAAACTTTTTTTAGTTCAGAAATCCTTCGGACGATTTGGGCAAGTACTTTATTTAGAGACCTGACTAACATTTTCATTGATCCAAGATAAGTTTCAAATGGGAATGCAGAAATGGAATCAAGCGGCCCATGGATCTCGCAATCATCAACTAAATGGATCAGCGAGTGAACGTTGTAAATCAGATGATTATTTCCGTATATTTCACCAAAGCGATACGCAAAATGTTGGACATTCTCTGGCAAACTGCGAGTATGTTTTACACAAGGTAGACGAGCACAGAATTCTTATTGCCAAGTGAAGGTATATAAAGTGTTCGTATTTTTCTTTTGATAGAACACATTTGAAGATTACTGGCCCGGTATACAAAAGAAGCGTTCGTAATTCTTTAGCCTTTAGTTGCCCAGTGCACTTAAATGTTGTTGGGATGCGATGAAATTCTTTGGGGTATGAGAGTCGAATTCGGTGAATTCTTCGTTCAAGTTTAGCTCTTTCCCAAGTACCAAGTTTATGCTTGAAATGTTTTTTGCTCCAGTCTCCAGTCCAAATCGTCAACAGTCGCTTGAAAAACCCCCAGAAGTACGAGGTGCATATAGTGCATACAATGCACTTGTTCCTTTATGGTGGTTTTTGTGCACCTTACCTCTAAAGGATTCGTCAGTTCGCAAAGAAACATCAATTAATTCTGGGAATGTCATACAATGGTACACTTGGTGTGGTTAGGTAGTGGGCACTTCTTGGCTACAACGTTCACAGCCACCATAACCTGCATGCCCGGTGATTGCCTTTAAAAACTGTCTAGCAGGTGCGTCACAAACAAAAGAGGCAATCTCGACTTTGTATAAATTTCCCTCGAACTCTAGATCTTCATGTTGAAGCTGAATAATTTCTTCAAGGAAAGGTCTAAGATATTCTTCAAGATTTGGAGGTTTCCCTTTTCCGGCGAAAATACTAACAACAAATGGCTGGGCATCAACTGAATTGGTGTCTCGACACAGAATTGGCCATAAATGAACGGATTTTGTTTTGAATACAGATGTTCCATCAATGTTAATTTGCAATTTTACAATACGATTGTGTTTGTTTAGCAATCCTTTTTTCAACTTTGAAACGGCGCCCTTTATTAAGCTAAAATGTTTAAAGGTTTCACTGCGTATAGGGGTTTTGGTAGTTTGTAGAATTGTTCTTGGATCAATTGGAATGTCATGCCCCAATAATTTGATTAACTTAGCAACCTCTCCAAGGGCACTAAGACTAAGTCTTTTTCTTGCATATAATAAGCTTAGTTCTTGCAAAATGTCAATTTCCTTTTCTGTTTCAGAGAATGAAGAATTACTAAGTAGATTACCGAAATCGTTGTCTTCTGTAGAAATACTGTTGTGATTTAACTGTGCAGGAGCAGGTGGTTCAAAAACTTCACCAACAGTTCTATCACAATACCTAGTTAGTTGCGAGATATAGAAGACAGTTATTACATGAGTTACGTCTGTTTTGATTTTTCCCACCGTGTTACTAGGTTTGCCAGTTGTTGTGTTGCATTGTCTTTTATTATTCTGCTTGATTGGCCCGACGTTTTCAACAATATAGAAAGTTCTTTATCCACAGCACGTTTTTTAGCAAATCTAGATAGTGTTGTCATAATGCAAAATCAAACTAGAAAGAAACGTACAATGAATGGTTTGTATACACTGGCTTGCAGACAAAACAACACTGGTTGGTTGTCACGACATACATTAATCACTTTTCAATCTAGCTACGATATTATAATCCTGATCTCTGTTGTTGCTAGCAACAATTGAACTGAATTCAGCGTTTATTTTAATATAATGTAGGTTCAATGTTGGCCTGACTCTTCATGTTCTATTATAGTAGTGGACTGTCAGCCAAACAATGTTCTGCCTGAAAAGATAAGTTGACATTGGAAATGCAATGTTCAACCATTTTTGACCAGATAAGCGGTTACGAACTGCAGCCAACATTGAATTTTCAGAATCGTAACATCATTGGACCAAACTGGAAATTTTTTGCGAATATTTCTGGTTCTCAGTTTGCTATTATTGCAAGTGTAATACTTGTCCAATATTATTTTGACATTGGGATTTATATCAGACCAATATCAAAACAATATTACAATGACATATGAGCTGGCCAACGTAGACCTAACATTACAATGCCAATATGATACCAATATTGTAATACAAATAAAGTATTATATAAATTATTTTCCAACAGTTAGACAACATTGATATTCCAATATTAAATGCAATATTGATCCACAATTGCCCAGATGAGCGATTCCAGCATTCGATTTCTGATCTAGTAGCAACATTGGGCCAGACCAAAAATGCTGCCCGGGAATTGAACTGAACTTCACCGTTTCTAGTGGAACGTAGGTTCAATGTTGACCTGACCCTTTAAGTTCTATTAGTATTCGACTTTCAGCCAAACAATGTTCGGCCTGAAAAGATAAGTTGACATTGGAAATGCAATGTTCAACCATTTTTGACCAGATGAGCGGTTACGAACTGCAGCCGACATTGAATTTTTGAAATCGTGATATCATTGGACCAAACTGGAAATTTTGACACATACTTTGGGTACTCAGATTGCTATTATTGGAAAAACAAATTTGGTCCAATACTGTTGGTGGTTAAAAAAAAAAGACCTTTACGTTTGCACTGCTCGATGATACATTGGTCTGATATTGGTTTGATGTCAAACCTGATCAGTTTTGATGTTGGAAGCACATTGGCTTAAAAGCCTTTAACGATCTTGGTATGATGTTGGAAGCCAATGTCATCGACATACATTAAATGTGCAATATAAAAAGAGATTTTGCCGGATGAACGATTTCAAACAGTCAATTTCTGACACTGTAGCGACATTGGGACAGATTGAACTTGCTGGTTTTCAAAATAAATATAGCTTCTGTGTGATGTTAGAATCTTTGTTAGCCTGACGTTGGATAAATATTGGCAATACAACCAAAATTATAATATTGATTGCAGACGATGTGACATGAATAATTTTAGCATCAAAAACTTTCCAAACATGGCTTTTGTGTGGAGAATGGAATATGAATATCCCATAGGGCGAAATATAATTTATTGACAAACTTGACGACACAAATTGTGAGATGTATGCACTTGTGTTGTGGAACGATCCTATTCCAACTCCTTGCAACTGTATTGATATTAACAAAATACCAAGCCGTAGCATGTTGGAAGATCCTGCAATTTGTTGTTTGATCCCAGTATATGTGTATGAAATGAAAGGATATTCTGACACGGAAGTTATTCGGGAATACTATGGAATGGTTTTACAAACAGGAAGTAAGTTCATTTTAAAAGTTTTTAGTTCAACATTTCTTTATACTTTTATTCACATTGAAAGGTGATAAGAAAACCCTGAAATGCTTTGCTGAAGTAGAATTACGTCGAATGGAAGAGATGAAAAAAGAATATCCAAATTCGAAATTCACGGACAAGAATGAAGGGAGACTCGTTAACACGAACCTGTAATGTTAAGTTAATTGCAATGTCAAATCTGCCTACATAAAAAATTGTTTATGAGTATTATTAATAAAGCGGAATCATAAACAGCAGCATTGCATATGATAATTGGTGTGTGTTTCCCTATATTTATTACTTGACGACCCTATTTGGGTTTTAAATCCGGTACAAAAGTAACTACAAAAACGCCGAATTTCATCAAGAATGGCTCAATATTGGTACATAGTTATTTGTTAGAACTTGGTTTTTCTTAAGTGGCCCAATGTCGATTTTCCGCTACAAAAATAATAAAGAAATGAAATATATTATCGAGAATGGCTAAATATTGATAACTAGTTATTGGCCCGAACTTGGTTTTTCTAACTTGGCCCAATGTCGGTTTGCCGGTACAAAAACAATAAAGAAATGAAAAATATTATCGAGAATGGCTCAATATTGATAACTAGTTATTGGCCCGAACTCGATTTTTCTAACGTGGCCCAATGTCGGTTTGCCGGTACAAAAATATCAAGAGAAATACAAAATTGTGTCAAGAATGGCTCAATATTTATAAATACTTATTGGCTTGAACTTGGTTATTCTAACGTGGCCCAATGTTGGTTTGCCGGTACAAAAACAATAAAGAAATGAAAAATATTATCGAAAATGGCTCAATATTGATAACTAGTTTTTGGCCGAAACTCGATTTTTCTAAAGTGGCCCAATGTCGGTTTGCCGGTACAAAAATAACGACATAAATGCAAAATCGTATAAAGATTGGCACAATATTGATAACGAATTATTGGCTTGCACTTGGTTTTTCTACCGTGCCCCAATGTCGATTTGCCGGTCAATTGGCCCATGCCTAGCCCAAAGATAGATTTGAAACAAAAAACTAAGAATGAAATTTTAATATTTGCCCATTCATGATCCGAAGTCATATTCTTAACATTTGGAATCAGTTTTATTTTTACTAGCATTGGCTACGCATCAGAAAATATCAGCCAATATTAGATGCTGCCCGGGGCGTAGGTGAACCTGCTAGGTGGCAAGGGTAGTTTATTTTCCATCAATAAATAGAAATTTCATTCATCTTTGTTTTGTCTTCGCAGTTTGTGTTTTTGTGCCACCACCCACTGCAAAAAAAATTTGGCCACTCAAATTACCAATCAAATCCAGTCTATCAAACCCCCAACTGTGTCTGGCTATTGTAAAGGAAAAGAAAAAAGTATCGTAGCAAAGATATTAGCCAAAAACTAGTATACAGCATATAAATATATATCCATAAATATATATCCATCCAAAATAGCAGCAAAGAAAGATGGTGATATTCGTCAGTGTGTGGATCTGTGTGCGGACACTCATCAATCACATCATCACATAATCAATCATCAACGACAACATTCATCCGGCCGAGATTCGACACGGCCATGCCACTCTAGGCAGTTCGGACGATCTCTCCAGGGATGAAATTTTTTGTGGTGATCGACGCCTTGAAGGGGTATCATCAAGTCCAGATGGACGAAGAAACGTCGGCGCTTACAACATTCTGCAGAATTAAAAGTCCCGCGCTCTACCGTCTGAGCTAACCGGGCTTCATGTTTCAATTTACCCCCATATACAAGTTCATGAATTCAACTGATTTGAGAAGTACGATTAAAGAGCTTTTATTATATTCATGTCCATGCCTGAATCAGGTTTGTAGTACGTAAATTTTTGAATCTACATTGGTTTTGGCGCAAAGGATAACGCATCTGACTACGGATCAGGAAATTCCATGTTCGACTCTTGGCAAGCTTGCATATTTAGCAGAGGAAGTAAGACGGTATAGTTTATCTATCTCCTTTGGTTTTCTGACGTGCAATGCCTCGATAGCGCAGTAGGCAGTGCGCGAGTCTCATAATCTCGAGGTCGTGAGTTTGAACCTCACACGGTCATCTGGTTGTTTTTTTGTTGCTAAAATAAAATTAGAATTCACCAAAACACAATAGTGTTAGCTGAGCTTCAGATTTGCTTGTGGTTTGTGGTCACATTTTTAGACATCATACATTTCTTACAATCACAATAGGGAATGAAGGGTAAAATTATTTTCCCTTGAAAATGATTCCATCTTGTCAAACTCATCGAGTTAGAAAAGAATGTGAATCATGTTTCTATAGGAAAAATGCACGGTTTAGCCGTAAATTAAGTTTAAAGTTGGTATAAGGCCCGCCTCTTGAAAAAACGGCCACCCGGCCATTTTTAGGGGGCGGAGCCTAACTGGGTTTGTTGGGATTTTCCTGTAGTAGGTAGCCATAGCAAATTAGCTTACTTTTTTGGCGGTGAGTGGCACTGCAGCTACTTACAACATAGCCTTCTATATTTAAGGAAGCCGAAAGGTTTGGGATACCCACCGTGTTAAAAATTGAAGCCGATTTGGCTCACCCTTCCTCTATTTAGGCCCCACCCGGGTAACCCCACGGGAGCCATCTAGTAGTCGAAGAAATAAACTTTTTTGAAAACATCGCGTGTTTCTTTGTTTTTTTCCCACCAGCCCCACCAACTATTTTTGTTGGTGGGGCTCTGGAGGGTTATTTGAACTTTACACGTTAATACGTTATGAAAGAAAAAAAATGAAGATTGTAGGATTTGAACCTACGCCCTGCGCTCCATAGGAAATTCATTGCAAGTCTAACGCCTTAACCACTCGGCCATGTCTTATGACAAATTAAGAAAATTCTATGAACAAAATAAACGATAAAAAAAAACGTCAGGGCGGTAACAATCAAACCTTCCATTCCTTCCCCAGGAGCATTTATATCGATAGAAGAGCATTAATATCGATATAAAAATGCCAAAACCCAAGCTTTTAACTATCGCCACTAGACGATAAACTAGCTCCCGTGGGGTTACCTGGGCGGGGCCTAAATGGAGGAAGGGAAGCCAAAACGGCTTTAAAAAAAAGCCCGATCCTTTCGGCTTCCTTAAATATAGAAGGCTATGCTTACAACCAATTTTTTTGGCGCCATTTTTTGGGGGCGGTAAGTAGCTGCAGCGCCACTCACCGCCAAAAAAAAACCTTACCGCTAAAGGTAGCAATTAAAAAATTAAAGCTAAACCTCTTAGCTGAAAATTTCGTACGGGTGTCTCCAGCGCCTCGATACATTCGGGATCCTCCAGACGAGAACCAAGAAAAAGTAAGGGACCGATGTCCAGAATCTTGAACTGAAGAGCCAAGAGAGCCTTTTCTCGTTGATCAATGTTAATTTTCGACGCTGATGCGCTCTTCAGAGACGTCAGCCGTCGAAAAAAGGTATCGTCCAAAGCAGGGCAGTTTAACGAGTATTTAGATGAAACAGATAAATCATGCTTGTTTCGCAGAAAAATAAACCTTTCGCCATCACTAATTTAGCCAGCTTAGCTTGAGAACGGAGTACCTTAAAGGAAATAACCGTAGGAGGTTTCTCCACATCCTTCTTCTTCTTCTTTCACGATCTCTTCTTTTCGCTCGAACCTTTTCTCCCGTCGCCGTCTGTCTTCTTCTTCTTGGGAGATGGGCTGTGAGACTCCTCAGATGACGACGAGGAAGATGATGAAAGGGATGATGAATAAGACGATTAGCTGCTGCTACTACTTGACGAAGAACTCAATCTTCTTTTCTTATGCGAATCACTGTCCTTGCTGTTCCCTAAATTTTCCTCCTGATTGAGGCCTAAGTCTATTACGGTGTCGTCTGATGGGCACGAAGCGCCTTGCGAATCGTCTATGTCAGCACCCGAAAGAGACATCTTAATGGTATAAGAGCTTAAAAAGGTCTGAGGCTATTGGGGCAGAGGGCCTTTGTCAATGGTTTTTGCTTTGAATAGCTAATAGAGTATTAGAGTGCAGGTCAACACCGCTAGAAGGCGAACGAATTTATGTAATACAATAATAATAATACAGTAATACAAACAATAATAAGTGCCAACAAGAATAAAAATCAGTAATCGTTCTCTATGTAGACGAAGGGTGATGTCGACAGGTTTGCAGGATGAAAAAATTCTTTCAGGCGATAATATATTGCATTGAGAAGGCTCTAAGCTCTTGCAGTGACCTTCGCCTTCCGGGGATCTCGTCCCGTCTCAGAGCCAAGATTGAAGAAAGAGCTAAACCATCTCGAGGAGTAGAAAATTATCCGGAAGGTGACTGCTCCAACAGCAGGGGTCCCATATAGCACAGAGACGTCCGAGGAAAGAGCGCGTCTTGCTCTATCTAATGGTGTAATAAAATAATTTTTTTTGGCGTACTTCTTCATTGACCATTTTAAAAACAAAGGTTTTTTTAGCGTTTGCCGAGAAGTGGCAACGCAAGATGTCAAACTGGTCTATAGAAAACAGTTACTCACTTACTTGATGTTCTTATTTGAATAAAATGAGTCGTGGCCAGTGGATTTTTTTTACGTTTCACGTTTTGTTAAAATATTGCTGTATAGGACATGTAAACTTTCATACGTAGAGGAGACCGGGGCCAAATGGCTCAGGGGCAAAATGCGCAAATTGACATTTTCCTGTTACTGAATAACAATAACAAGTTAAAAAAATTCAAGGAAATCAAATGTGAAAGGCGCATCTTAAAAAAAAAATTGTCAAAATATGTCAATTCGTTCTTGAATGTAAAATAAAATAAATTTTCTTTCCAAAAATCGTGTAGTCCGTACTTGAATTACGAATCCATTATTAGCTATAATAATTTGAAAACAAATTTTTAATTTATTTTAAAAAGATTCAGTTTTATCTTGTCTTCTTGACCATATAAATTTTTTAATAATTCTATAAATATAAAGTATAGATATTTTATGATTTAGGTCAACCCCCTTGTTCGGGGCGTGATGTAATGGCGTCATATGTGCAATTTGGCGCTTGAAAAGTGGTACAGACGCCAAAATGACGCCATAGAAAAACTTAATTTGTATTTTTTTTTCGAAAATAACCGTTACTTAGACCGTCTTAATTGTATTTTTATCTATCTAGTCATTAATTTATCAATGTAATATTAAAAATTTTAGTTTACTGAAAAGTGTTGGTAGGATGTTTATTTTCAATAAGCAAATCAGGGGCAAAAATGCCCCAATGGTATGGGCAATTCGCTCCAGGTATGGGGTGATTTTCCCACTTTTTTCAATTTTCCAAATCTTAAATAACTCTGCCTGGTATTGTTGCATGACTTTGGAAAAATATTGTAAGAAGATTAATGTTTTTCTTTTTTATGAGACCAAAACGAACTAATTTGGTTGAAAAATACCGAAATGCCAGCCGTTTAAAAAAAGTGAGCAATTCGCCCACCCTCCCCTACTGTAGCTATTTTTAATAAAAAAGCTGTACTATTTACCGCTAGATGGTGCTACCATCTACGCAGAGAGTCATTATACCCTTTCGTCTTCAGTTCAATAGATCAGTTGGAACTAGACACACACTAGCTGAGTCAACAATAATTGTTTATTAGTTTTTTGTGGGGGATGATTTGATGCTCGCGATAATATTTGGCTAAAATTAAATTCCGTTTTGTTAAAAGTTATGTTCAAAACAGACATATTTGGAATAACTCAGGAAATGAAAAAAAAAATTATTAATTTCATAGGTTATGAATGTTAATAAAGATGGTCTCGACACTGTTTGCCGGAAAAAAACGAGGATACAAAAAAAAAAACACCCCACGCCACTGGTGCCTGTCTAACATGAATGGCAAAGGCAAATGCATCCCCCGCATACGCGATGGCAAGAACATGTACAGAAGCATTTGCATCCCAGACACGGAGGAGGTTCTAAACAAACAAAAATACAAATAATTAAAATGATAATAAAAAAAAAATTAATTCAACTTATGCCACTCATTGCACGACCCCGGGGCGCTGGAGTGGCGGACACGTTTACGGATAGGCGTGTAAAAACTCTCTATAGTAAGGCGACGGACGCCAGCCACCGCTGTAGCTGCCAGTTCTACTACCGATGCCTCCGAATCTGCATTTGCCTTCGAATCCGTATCTCCCTCCACGGCCTCAGTTTCGCCTAGATTGTCGAAATCCGCAAGTAACTTGCGTGGCCTTTGGCTGTGCTAGATTGTTCTTTTTCTCGACTTCTAGAAAAAATATTTAACAATCAAGAAATAGGGTGGGGAGAGACGACATTGGTTGTTAGATTTTTTTGGGGGGAAGGGGGGATGATTTGATGCTCGCGATAATATTTGGCTAAAATTAAATTCCGTTTTGCTAAAAGTTATGTTCAAAACAGACATATTTGGAATAACTCGAGAAATGAAAAAAAAATCATTAATTTCATAGGTTATGAATGTTAATAAAGATGGTCTCGACACTGTTTGCCGGAAAAAACGAGGATACAAAAAAAACACCCCACGCCACTGGTGCCCGTCTAACATGAATGGCAAGGGCAAATGCATCCCCCGCATACGCGATGGCAAGAACATGGCATGCATTTGCATACCAGACACGGAGTAAAGCGACGGACGCCAGCTACCGCTGTAGCTGCCAGTTCTACTACCGATGCCTCCGAATCTGCATTTGCCTTCGAATCCGTATCTCCCTCCACGGCCTCAGTTTCGCCTAAATTGTCGAAATCCACAAGTAACTTACGTGGCCTTTGGCTGTGCTAGATTGTTCTTTTTCTCGACTTCTAGAAAAAATATTTAACAATCAAGAAAGAGGGTGGGGAGGGACAAAATTAGTACTTACAGAAGCATAACGTTCTTCCGCACTTTCCTCATCGGCTGCCTTAGATTCCTCTACATCATGACGACTAGCATAAGATTCCTCTATATCATGACGACTAGCATCAGATCCAGTGGCTTTCTAACCCTTATCCATCTCCAAAAAGATGTCTAAAAAAAAATTAACAATGGAGAAAGAGGGTGAAGAGCAATGAATGAACAATGAGATGAACATTAGTACTTAAAAGTCAAAACGTAGTACTTAAATTACTAAAACCTACACATAACAGCAAAAATTCTACAAACTTCCTGCTCTAACCTACTTACAAACTCTTCTTCTACTTTCTGTTCTAGTTTGAACAGTCCCATTGTTATATAAGGCCCACGGTCCTGTAACCTCAGACTCTCCTCATGAACAATCAATGTTCCTATTCCATTTGTCGACACTTTTTGAAAGGAGCCTAAGCACAATAAAAACTTTTATTGCCAACTCCCCCTCCTTTTCCCTATACTTTTCTATTTGTCGACACTTTTTAATGGCACCAAAATAAAGTTAAATTTATTCGAGAGAACCAGTGAGCAGACCTCTTTTCCACCTTAAGCGAGCCAGTCAGTCTCCTCAACATTATAACAGTGCTATTCCAGACAACACGCCTGGTTTTATTTGGGACAAAAGACGTTGTTTTCGTGACCTTCCGATAAAAGACGGCTTTTGTCAGTCTCAACTAATGATTCCCAATCTGGGTTATTAAGGGTCCAAAATTTACTGTAACTTGGGAAAATAGTTAAAGTCCAATAGATATAATGTCACTATATAATTTGTTAGTTATTAATAATGTCTAGCAGCCTAGTGGTTAGCAAACTGTCTTGGCAACGCAAAGGTGCGGTGTTCGGTAATGGCCACACATACCAAAGTTGTGTTTTGAATGAAATAATATATTTTATACGTTATCCTCAACAAGTTGTAATTTTATCCGGAATATGTCTGTTTTGGATGTTGGTAGAACATCTTATGGCGCTGGCTAGGGCGGACAAAATTTTAAAAAAGGACATCCCTAGGATCTCCGTTTCGGCTGTTGGGATGTTCGAAGGATGGTTAGCCGAAATCCAAAGGATAGGACCAATATCCGAAGATGACATATTTTGTACATCCACTGGACTGACTTGTGTTATGTGGGTTGGCTTTTCTTTTTTAAATCTTGGTTTAACAATTTGTATTGGACACTTTAAATAAAAGTTTTAATCTTGGCTTAACTTATTCGTATTCTATAAGTCACATTTTTTGCTTTGGCTTGTCCCTCTCCATGTTTTGGACTTGGTGTAGTAATGTTACTAGCACACTTAAAAGTTCAATGCTCAAAACTTTAATTCTAGGAACTGTTGAATACTAATCTCAATCCTGGCTTCACTGTTGTGTTCCAATTTATGATTGTCTGACTTTTTTTTCTGGCACTCTCCTATAAACTCCATAATCTGTTTACTCAGTTAAGCTGTGTTTGAAGTTTTATGTCATGGGGATTCACCAGTCCACCAATCCACCAGTAAACAAAAGAATTTGTGTTTGATGACAACATGCTTGCTTGGCAAGAGAAGTCGGTGAGTTTATTGCTGATATCAACCCAGCTGACACTGACAACTACACTACATTTTTTGCCAACTTCCCTTTCCTTCTTATATTTTCAGATCGAGTAAAGCCTGATTAACTGTTTTGGAGATGCCTCAGAAAGGCAAACATGATGGTGAATGGAGAGAAAGACTCAAAGATTATATGCACACAACAAATAGTAAACATCATTAGAAAGTTTCCACAGTCACATAAAAAACTTTATTCCTGGCAAATTTGTTGACGCCATATATTTTTTTCCAAGACAGCTCTGTCACCGTCTAAAGGTCTCGAACCTTTGGCTTCTGTAGCAATCCCCTTCCGCCCTATGGTGTTTACCGAACCCATTGATTGCACTGGATTTGCAATTTTGATTTTATCTCGAAATCAGTATTGTGCATAAATTTAGACTACTGATGTCATTAGGGGAGGAAACGGGCTGAATCTACAATGCCGCCGACGAGTATACCTCGTCTCTTGCCTGAATCAAACTCCGATCTGATCGCTGAAGTTGGTGATGTCAACGAAGTCTCTCAAGATAATGACGGTCAGCAGCCCGTTAAAAAATTCCAAGAACGACTGATTGGCGAAAAAGGACTAAGGAGTTAAAAGAAGATGTTGGTAAAGTTAAGAAGTCAAAAAAGGAGCATTCCTGATCTAAATGCCATCAGCGCATGAGTTCCGTAGGCTACACATAATTCAAGGGAAATAGATTTTGTTCGGTGAACGAGAGAAAAATCATGGAAGAATGGTTGGCAAAAATGAGGAGTGCAAATTTTAAACACAAAAAATTGCATTCTACGAAGTCTCTCAAGGGAATAACAGTCAGCAGCACAAATAATAGTATTTTTTGTTTCAAGATTGATGGAATGGTGCATTAATTCTTACTCTACGTTATCTAATTTTAAAAAACCTAACGTACTTGCTCTTATTCGATTTTGACTTTTTACAATTGAAAAGCATGGGAAAATGAGTAAAATAAAGAAGTAAAAGGCCTAATCAGCAATAGTGTCAATACTTTACGTTAAAAAATAACGCAGAAAAAGTAAACATTGAAAGAATAATACAATTGAAAAACGTCATCCGTCGCTCTCTCCCACTTCCTTTCCTTCTCCCTACAGTCGACTAAGTTTCATTGAAGTCGTAGTGAGAGGCATCCCTTTGAAGAACTTTGATTTCGGGCAATATAATGTAAAAATGAAGTTCTGTTAAAATAAAAGCAAAATGCTTCGCACATGCTAGGCTTCGAACCGACGCTCCCCGAAGGAAACTGATTTCTAGTCAATCGCCTTAACCACGAAGAGAGATTCGAACCCTCGCGCTGGAGACTAGACTTCGCCCAGAACGCAGCGCTTTCGACCGCTTTGCCATCAAAACCGATAATTACCAAGAAAATGAAATCGTTTGCAATCAAAAGTCCAAATTTAAAACGGTTTAATATAAATATTTCATCAAAATTGCATAGTGAGTGACAAACGATGCCCCACATGAGAATTAAACTCATGACACATAGTTACCTTTATTCCTACAAGACTATTGCTCTGCCACTGAAATATGGAGGCTTCAAAAGTTACCTTCAACTAGTATCTATGTAAAGCTCCAAACAAATTTGTATTCTTCACACAAAAAAGGTGGAACGCTTCTCGATTTTGCGTGTCATCCTTGCGCTGCTTGCCCAACATTCTTCTCCATCTAAGTGGAACATTTTGGATTTTTGTAACAAATTTTTTGAGACATTTGAAACAATTTGAAACAATTTGAAACAATTGAAAATTCTTGTCTATCCAAACCTTCCTGCTGTTCCATCCAATCTTTCGGCTGTCGTACACTCACTTTTACACTTGATGATTTGATTGTAAATTAATGACCAGCCGATCCTTTCACTATCAGAAAATACTCAAAATCAAAAAATGCCGAAAGCACCATCTGAGAACGAGTAGGAAGCAAGAATTCTTGAATTTGTAGCTGGCAAACCATTTGAGTAAGGACAGAGGCCTGATAAAGCCACCAGCAATGGGGCAAAGTTGTGGAGAAAATTGAAAAATATTAGGATATATTAGGAAGGTTGTGTGTGTGTGAGTGTGGATACCATGTAAGTATTTAAGTTGTTGTATAAAATATGGTATATAATAATACTTTTTTACCAGGTTAAGCCAGTCGTGGTATTAAAAGATTGTAACAAAGCCACAAAACAACTCTAAGAACCTGCTACAAGCACAGACATTGAACTATTATGGTTCCACCTCAGCTCAGTGACACACCAGTGAAACTAGCTTGTGATGGAATCCTCAAGGTTCTGTTCTCTCAGCGATGCGACACACCAGTGAAACTGGCGTGTGATGGACATCTCAAGGTTCCGTTCTCTCAGCCATGTGACACACCAGTCATACTAGCTTGTGATGAACATCTTAAGGTTCTGTTTTCTCAGATTAGTGACACACCAGTCACACTAGCTTCTGACCAAGATTTGGTTTCTTTCTTAGCCCAACCTAGTCGTTATTTAGTGAAAAAAACACCAGAAACAGCTCAAATAGGAAATCATGGTGATCAGCTGAAGATACAAGTCAAGATCATTTATTTTGCAATCTTTTAACAGTTTTTATTTATTTTTAGGCATCGTCAACCAGTCTTCCATCATCTGGAGAAAATATTCAACAGAGGCATTAAGATTATTCAAAAGGCTTCCACTTGGTTGGAAAGAAAGTCTAGAAGAGCTACTTTAACAGAAGACTTCTATTATAGATGCCCAAACGAATGTGAGCTTTTGATCTGAAATGCCCAGTATGCGTCAAAAACGTTTCACTCAATTCAAAAGGAGTTTACCAGAAAATTCGAACCGTCATTGACTTTAAAGGACGATATTGTCTTGCAGACAAATATCATCAATGCTCATCTTGTAAAGGAACTTTCATAGCGTATCTAATTGTCACCTGACGGGACATTTTGGTCGCAGCACGGAGTCCGAGAGAAAGGCGGTAGCAGGCACGGGATGGAGAGAGTCCGTTGCGCGACGTAGCTTAACGTGCGGTTTTTCTCCGTTCTTGCCCTAAAGATTTTGACGGAAAAGGCTGTGGAGTGAATTCGGTCACTTTGTAGTGCGGTGACGGAAATTTACTCGGTTGGGACAGTTGGCTATTGAATGAAAGGTCGCAAACGGGACAGAGATGTCCCGATAGGAGGTTAAACCGATAGGAAGTTTGCCGTTCTGTTGAACTATCAACTATGTTTTTAATGACAAAGCGTTGTTATTGTTATTACTCTTAGCTATGGAGGTCAGACAAACCTGAAGTCTAGCCATTGCTTGGAACTAATTGGTGATGGAGTGTTGGGTGGGTTACTTTCATTATTGAAATGTTTGGCTGGTTATCTTAATTTATGTTTTTCAATTAGATCTACTTGTCGCTGAAAAGCTTAACTTGGATTTTCAAGACTTCACTCCTGGTATGATTACTCAAAAAAATCAAATTTTTTAACAACGAAGCATTGGTTGTATTGGCTGTAAAGAACAATTTTCATCATTTTCACCAAAACGTGCCGATGAAGTTAAAATCCCAGGTGGATAATTTTGTAGCCTCAATACAAAACGAGAACTACCCTTGCATGAACGAGGTGAGTGTATCCGTATAATTATGTTCCTACGTTTTATTACTGTTTTTTTTTTAGTTTTTCGAGAGGGAGAGAACAATCAATCTCAGTGTATTTTTGGCCACCAACTTGCCTTCTCCTAAATGTTTGGCGGATCTGTTTGAAGCTGTCGCAGGCGCTATATATTTTCATTCTGGCAGATGTCTCTACCCAGTTCAAAATTCTTATCTACCAATGGTTCAATATGCTTTTGGTAAATATTTTTATGAATTCTGGGTAAATAACTTAGAAAAAACAATGATTTAATTTGATTTTTTGTATCTTTTAGAATAGTTCAAAAACCCTGAAGTTTTGGAGATTGCAAAAAGAAATGATATTGAGTATAAAGGAATTCAAAAGATGCAAGACGGAAGATGTTGCTTTATTTATTCGATGAATGGCGAGAAAATTAAAGGAGCTGGAAGGAAAAAATTGTAGGCTAAAAGAGCGGCGCGCAGATATCTTGTTTGGATGACAGAATACCTTTAAAACTGTTTCGTTCTTCATGAAAGAAGATGACTGATTAATTATTTTATTTGCTATTAAAATTGATTTTTAAAGTTTTCTAAGCTTTTGATTCTATTCTCGGTGAAAATTTGTTAGTCGTCAAACTTTTACTATACGGGGACTTGTCTAATTCAAGTCTCGAACCACAGTATACATCATCATCAAATTTCATAAAACTTAGATATACTCTCAAGCCTTGAAACGCTTGCAATGAGCAACAACGGTTCACATGTATTAAACTTTAAAAGACACCTTTACATTTGTTATAGAAAGCTATATAGTCTCAAATTGAAAAAAACTTAAATGATAGCATAATTTTAATAGCAGGCGATATAACTGCCCTTTGGATAATGTTGAAAGCACGGAAAATGCCTTTATTCATTAGGCTGCTGCCGGAAATGTACCAAAATGGTTACAAGGTCTCTTTAGTCACGAAGTGAGACATTAATCTGTTTATTGGATCATCGTCGATGAGAGCTCGGTAACGACTAACGAGCAGACAGAGACTGCCATTGGAATGGGGGTTCCTTACTACGGAGGGGCCCGACGTGTGCCGTGTTACCAGATGGCGTCAACACACGCCCCTTTCAAAGAGCAAATAGGACTGTAACCCGGGTAACAAAAATGACCTGAAAAACGACGACCCGGGTCACAAAATTTTGTTGGGTCGGGTCCACGGGATTTTTTTTACTCATGGGCGACCCGGAAAAGTTGCGCCATTTCGTATTTTAAAAAAGTTTGTTGCTTATTTCCGTCTACCACAAGCTTTCTTACTTTTAACAACCAAAATTCGCAATTTCAGTTTCAAAAACATCCACCGCACACAGTGGGGTATGCAACACGAATGACTAATACAACGATGGCAACGCTTGTGGCGTATGTTTTCGAAAACGAACTTGGAAAATTTTGGTCAAGTCCTAATTCCAGAAATTGTAAATGTAAATAACTTAATTTTTATTCCCCTCTCCGACCTTGGTTAATAGGGACGAGCCTAAACGGATCGTGGTTTCCCTCGGATCGTATGATGACCAGTTATGTCCCCAATGGCCAAAGCATTTGCATGCCCTTTTTCCAAAAGTGAAAAAAATGGCACGTTTTGAGTTTACTCCCTGTAAATAACCATGTAGATAGATATCTCTCTTAGTTTATAAAGACAGTTGATTACCATCCTGCTATCACCCAACCCACGCCGAGATACTACAACATGGGATAGTATATATACCCGGGCAGCATTTTATTTCTGGTCCAATGTTGCTACTGAATCAGAAATTGAATGCTGGAACCGCTCATCCGGGCAATTATGGACCAATATTGCATTTAATATTCGTTAATATTGGAAAACTAACATAGTTTGATTTTGGTTCAACATTGTATTCTAATGTTGGGAGCCAGTATATTCATACAATATTGGAACAACATCAAATTAGGTCATTTTCCAATGTACCAGCAAGATTGAGGCTGAATAGGGCCAGTGTTGGGCCAGTAATCATAATTTACATAGGGACAGCACTGGAATTCCAATATAGGCCCATTCTTATAAAAACACTGTTGTCTAACTGTTGGTAAACAAATATTACTTTATTTGTATTCAAACATTGGTATTATATTAGAATTCTAATGTTGGACTTATGTTGGTCAGCTCATATGTAAATAACAATATTGTTTTGATATGGATCTGATTTAGTACCAATGTCAAAACAACATTGGAATTGAAATATGAGCTAAAATATGTAAATTGCAATATTGTGTTGATATTGGTCTGATATTAGTACCAATGTCAAAACAGTATTGGAATTGAAATATGAGCTGGCCAACATAGGCCTAACATCAGAATGCCAATATGATACCAATATTGTATAAAGTATTACACAGAAAGAACAAAATCGTACTCGGTAAATTTGCAGACTGCTAAACCAGTTCATTAGATTCGCAATTGACAAATGGCCAGCAATTGAAAATTAACTTTCACTTTCCTCATCTTCTTCGAGAATTTTTGAAATAGCGGCCTTTTTTTGCGGGTTTTTTCTTCCTCTTCACCACTCCACCATCTTCGTCAGCAGCATTTGCGAACACAGCCGGGCCAATTTCTTTAAGAATATCATCATCAGTGAGATCTTTTGATAGTTGTCCGGTCCTCCCTCGAATTATTTCTAAAGATTTAAAAGATATTAATGAAGGAAAAATGTTTTTAAATTTAGGTAGACATAAATTTAAGCAACTTGGCCAAATTCCAAATAAATCGAACAACTAGGAAGAAAGAAAATACTGTGAAGTATGAAGTTTCGTTCACACTACAGAATTTTTTAGCGTTAAATAAAACGTAATAGTCTTACCCACTACAAGTTTGGAAAGATTCTTGTGGGTTGCAAAAATTTTCTTTCCACTCGTTGGCTTTCTTGTTACGTATCCCATACGCAACTCTTTACTCATGAGATGTCCCATGACACCTCTGATGATTGTTTTGAGGTTTTTGTTGCCTCCTACCACACTTAAAATTCCCTTCACTTGTGTAGCGAAGCTGGGATCGGTGGCTACCTGTGTATCAAATTCACACATACGTTCGTACGTGCAGACTGGCAGACTACAATAAAAAATAATTGATGATGAAGCCTGACCAGTCTGCTTCGCACCTTCCTTATCCGCGATCGTCTGTATTTGTATACTAAGGTTGTACACCATTTGGGTCAGATGTCTCGGGTCAGATGTCTCTCTCATTTTTTAAATTTATTAATTGCTTACAATTAATAAAAAAAACTAATTGAAAAAAATTACCCAATTCTACAAGCTGCTCCAATGCCACCGCCGGTGTTAATGGGGTATCACACGCAACAACCACAGCACTGAGCGGATCCAAAGTGGCTATGATTTCGACTTCATTTCCCTGTTTTCCTGCTTCACCAATATGAACACCAAAATTTTCTCCTGACAAATCATTATCTTCCTTGTTGATCCTCTTAAAGGATGCTTCTAGATCCTCTCTGGTGTCTCCTTCTTCATCAATTTTTTCAGATTCTTCTACTCCGTCGCTCTCACTACTTTCCGTTCTGGATCCAGGTAGGGGGCTGAATGGAGGAGATGATGAATTATCGGTATCACTGCTGTCTGAAGAACCATGGGGAATGCTTCTGAACTTTTCTACATTTTGGCCTGCATATATTTTTTAAAAAATTGTATATTGTCTTGTCTTTTCGACTTCTAAACGTCACGGTCAAATACGTGTATTAAGAACAATTTTTACAGTTTCATAATTCATGTTATTACCAAGATGACGTTTCTCGAACGTAGTAGCTGGCAATACCTGCACACCTTTCTCTTGATTCATAGCACTTGGTAGCTTATCAACCTCTGTACCACTGGTCGATTCAACTGCAATAATAATAAAGATGATTATTAGCATTAATTAAAGACAACACAAACGATTGATATATACTTGGCTTTGGTGTCTTGCCACTATCTGCTGGCAATACCTTCACACCTTTGTCTTGATTCTCGGCACTTAATTGGTATCGTATTGTCAACCTCTGTACCACTAGTTGATTTTCCTGTAATAATTATAAAAATGATTATTATTATAAGTTAAAGACAACACAAACGATTGATATACTTGGCTTCTTTGTTAAAACATCATACAAGCTTTCTTCACCATTACTTATTTCTTCGCTAGTGCTTGGTAATGGTGCTGATTCACCACCAGTTAATTTCTCTGTAAAAAGAAACATGATAAAACAACATAAAAGTGAAAAAATAAAAAATAATATCCTACTTGTTGGCATTTTTGGTGCAGCCACGACTGTCGTTGCCTTCACCACTTTCATTCTTTTCGACTTTTTACCTATTCCTGATGAGCTAGACTCTTCAACATAGTTCACTGTGCCCTTTGTACGAGGTTTTCGATTTTTAACCAAGTTTGGTGCAACATCAGCACTTTCATTCATTTCAAAATCAAAAACCGTATTCTTTCAAAATCCTAAAGTAATCACTTAAGCAATAGTCTGACAATTGGAATGTTAGAATGCACGTGTGGGAATTTTTATTTTGCGTCTGCCTTTGAAACTCGTAGTTGGCTTGCTAATAATCGATTAATTTCGTCAAAAGATTCATACGGTATTGGGCCGATATCGGAATTTTATGATGGAAAGCTGGAAACATGGGCTTAATTCTACATTGGGTCACGTCAGAAAAACCAAGTTCAAGCCAATAACTAGTTATTAATATTGGGCCATTCTCCATACAATTTTGCATTTCTGTTGTTATTTTTGTACCGGTATGCCGACATTTTTCAACCTTAATCAAAGATGTATATCTTATTAGTAATTTCAAACGACTGCTTTTCCAATGAATTATTTTAAATACCTAATAGTTGTGATGAAGAAGTGGAACAATACAACACGTCATTCCGGCTGGTATTACCCAGCATTTAGCTACAAGTAGTACATCTTCAATCGGCATCCCTTTAATATTGCCTTCCATTCCAGAAGACCGAAATATATCAAGGAATGTCGACTTCATTGGAGTGGAATAAAAATTTCTTGGTGCTACAAACATCTTGACTTCAGAAGCTGAAAATGCTACAACTTTGACAACAGCACCGTTTTTACAGAGATAGAACGAATTACTCCTTGTATTAGGTTTCAAGCTTGTAAATAGATCATTGGATTTCGAATGTTGGTTGAATATGGATGGCTTCAGAACTTGGTTGTATTCCGAAACTTTTTTTAGTTCAGAAATCCTTCGGACGATTTGGGCAAGTACTTTATTTAGAGACCTGACTAACATTTTCATTGATCCAAGATAAGTTTCAAATGGGAATGCAGAAATGGAATCAAGCGGCCCATGGATCTCGCAATCATCAACTAAATGGATCAGCGAGTGAACGTTGTAAATCAGATGATTATTTCCGTATATTTCACCAAAGCGATACGCAAAATGTTGAAGACATTCTCTGGCAAACTGCGAGTATGTTTTACACAAGGTAGACGAGCACAGAATTCTTATTGCCAAGTGAAGGTATATAAAGTGTTCGTAATTTTCTTTTGATAGAACACATTTGAAGATTACTGGCCCGGTATACAAAAGAAGCGTTCGTAATTCTTTAGCCTTTAGTTGCCCAGTGCACTTAAATGTTGTTGGGATGCGATGAAATTCTTCGGGGTATGAGAGTCGAATTCGGTGAATTCTTCGTTCAAGTTTAGCTCTTTCCCAAGTACCAAGTTTATGCTTGAAATGTTTTTTGCTCCAGTCTCCAGTCCAAATCGTCAACAGTCGCTTGAAAACCCCCAGAAGTACGAGGTGCATATAGTGCATACAATGCACTTGTTCCTTTATGGTGGTTTTTGTGCACCTTACCTCTAAAGGATTCGTCAGTTCGCAAAGAAACATCAATTAATTCTGGGAATGTCATACAATGGTACACTTGGTGTGGTTAGGTAGTGGGCACTTCTTGGCTACAACGTTCACAGCCACCATAACCTGCATGCCCGGTGATTGCCTTTAAAAAACTGTCTAGCAGGTGCGTCACAAACAAAAGAGGCAATCTCGACTTTGTATAAATTTCCCTCGAACTCTAGATCTTCATGTTGAAGCTGAATAATTTCTTCAAGGAAAGGTCTAAGATATTCTTCAAGATTTGGAGGTTTCCCTTTTCCGGCGAAAATACTAACAACAAATGGCTGGGCATCAACTGAATTGGTGTCTCGACACAGAATTGGCCATAAATGAACGGATTTTGTTTTGAATACAGATGTTCCATCAATGTTAATTTGCAATTTTACAATACGATTGTGTTTGTTTAGCAATCCTTTTTTCAACTTTGAAACGGCGCCCTTTATTAAGCTAAAATGTTTAAAGGTTTCACTGCGTATAGGGGTTTTGGTAGTTTGTAGAATTGTTCTTGGATCAATTGGAATGTCATGCCCCAATAATTTGATTAACTTAGCAACCTCTCCAAGGGCACTAAGACTAAGTCTTTTTCTTGCATATAATAAGCTTAGTTCTTGCAAAATGTCAATTTCCTTTTCTGTTTCAGAGAATGAAGAATTACTAAGTAGATTACCGAAATCGTTGTCTTCTGTAGAAATACTGTTGTGATTTAACTGTGCAGGAGCAGGTGGTTCAAAAACTTCACCAACAGTTCTATCACAATACCTAGTTAGTTGCGAGATATAGAAGACAGTTATTACATGAGTTACGTCTGTTTTGATTTTCCCACCGTGTTACTAGGTTTGCCAGTTGTTGTGTTGCATTGTCTTTTATTATTCTGCTTGATTGGCCCGACGTTTTCAACAATATAGAAAGTTCTTTATCCACAGCACGTTTTTTAGCAAATCTAGATAGTGTTGTCATAATGCAAAATCAAACTAGAAAGAAACGTACAATGAATGGTTTGTATACACTGGCTTGCAGACAAAACAACACTGGTTGGTTGTCACGACATACATTAATCACTTTTCAATCTAGCTACGATATTATAATCCTGATCTCTGTTGTTGCTAGCAACAATTGAACTGAATTCAGCGTTTATTTTAATATAATGTAGGTTCAAGTTGGCCTGACTCTTCATGTTCTATTATAGTAGTGGACTGTCAGCCAAACAATGTTCTGCCTGAAAAGATAAGTTGACATTGGAAATGCAATGTTCAACCATTTTTGACCAGATAAGCGGTTACGAACTGCAGCCAACATTGAATTTTCAGAATCGTAACATCATTGGACCAAACTGGAAATTTTTGCGAATATTTCTGGTTCTCAGTTTGCTATTATTGCAAGTGTAATACTTGTCCAATATTATTTTGACATTGGGATTTATATCAGACCAATATCAAAACAATATTACAATGACATATGAGCTGGCCAACGTAGACCTAACATTACAATGCCAATATGATACCAATATTGTAATACAAATAAAGTATTATATAAATTATTTTCCAACAGTTAGACAACATTGATATTCCAATATTAAATGCAATATTGATCCACAATTGCCCAGATGAGCGATTCCAGCATTCGATTTCTGATCTAGTAGCAACATTGGGCCAGACCAAAAATGCTGCCCGGGAATTGAACTGAACTTCACCGTTTCTAGTGGAACGTAGGTTCAATGTTGACCTGACCCTTTAAGTTCTATTAGTATTCGACTTTCAGCCAAACAATGTTCGGCCTGAAAAGATAAGTTGACATTGTAAATGCAATGTTCAACCATTTTTGACCAGATGAGCGGTTACGAACTGCAGCCGACATTGAATTTTTGAAATCGTGATATCATTGGACCAAACTGGAAATTTTGACACATACTTTGGGTACTCAGATTGCTATTATTGGAAAAACAAATTTGGTCCAATACTGTTGGTGGTTAAAAAAAAAGACCTTTACGTTTGCACTGCTCGATGATACATTGGTCTGATATTGGTTTGATGTCAAACCTGATCAGTTTTGATGTTGGAAGCACATTGGCTTAAAAGCCTTTAACGATCTTGGTATGATGTTAATCATCATCTATGAAGCCAATGTCATCGACATACATTAAATGTGCAATATAAAAAGAGATTTTGCCGGATGAACGATTTCAAACAGTCAATTTCTGACACTGTAGCGACATTGGGACAGATTGAACTTGCTGGTTTTCAAAATAAATATAGCTTCTGTGTGATTTTAGAATCTTTGTTAGCCTGACGTTGGATAAATATTGGCAATACAACCAAAATTATAATATTGATTGCAGACGATGTGACATGAATAATTTTAGCATCAAAAACTTTCCAAACATGGCTTTTGTGTGGAGAATGGAATATGAATATCCCATAGGGCGAAATATAATTTATTGACAAACTTGACGACACAAATTGTGAGATGTATGCACTTGTGTTGTGGAACGATCCTATTCCAACTCCTTGCAACTGTATTGATATTAACAAAATACCAAGCCGTAGCATGTTGGAAGATCCTGCAATTTGTTGTTTGATCCCAGTATATGTGTATGAAATGAAAGGATATTCTGACACGGAAGTTATTCGGGAATACTATGGAATGGTTTTACAAACAGGAAGTAAGTTCATTTTAAAAGTTTTAGTTCAACATTTCTTTATACTTTTATTCACATTGAAAGGTGATAAGAAAACCCTGAAATGCTTTGCTGAAGTAGAATTACGTCGAATGGAAGAGATGAAAAAAGAATATCCAAATTCGAAATTCACGGACAAGAATGAAGGGAGACTCGTTAACACGAACCTGTAATGTTAAGTTAATTGCAATGTCAAATCTGCCTACATAAAAAATTGTTTATGAGTATTATTAATAAAGCGGAATCATAAACAGCAGCATTGCATATGATAATTGGTGTGTGTTTCCCTATATTTATTACTTGACGACCCTATTTGGGTTTTAAATCCGGTACAAAAGTAACTACAAAAACGCCGAATTTCATCAAGAATGGCTCAATATTGGTACATAGTTATTTGTTAGAACTTGGTTTTTCTTAAGTGGCCCAATGTCGATTTTCCGCTACAAAAATAATAAAGAAATGAAATATATTATCGAGAATGGCTAAATATTGATAACTAGTTATTGGCCCGAACTTGGTTTTTCTAACTTGGCCCAATGTCGGTTTGCCGGTACAAAAACAATAAAGAAATGAAAAATATTATCGAGAATGGCTCAATATTGATAACTAGTTATTGGCCCGAACTCGATTTTTCTAACGTGGCCCAATGTCGGTTTGCCGGTACAAAAATATCAAGAGAAATACAAAATTGTGTCAAGAATGGCTCAATATTTATAAATACTTATTGGCTTGAACTTGGTTATTCTAACGTGGCCCAATGTTGGTTTGCCGGTACAAAAACAATAAAGAAATGAAAAATATTATCGAAAATGGCTCAATATTGATAACTAGTTTTTGGCCGAAACTCGATTTTTCTAAAGTGGCCCAATGTCGGTTTGCCGGTACAAAAATAACGACATAAATGCAAAATCGTATAAAGATTGGCACAATATTGATAACGAATTATTGGCTTACACTTGGTTTTTCTACCGTGCCCCAATGTCGATTTGCCGGTACAAAAGTAAGAACAGAAATGAAAAATTGTATCAAGATTGGCTCAATATTAATAACGAATTATTGGCTTGTACTTGGTTTTTCTGACGTGGCCCAATGTAGAATTTATCCAGATGTTTCTATAATAAAATTCCAATATTGGCCCATGCCTAGCCCAAAGATAGATTTGAAACAAAAACTAAGAATGAAATTTTAATATTTGCCCATTCATGATCCGAAGTCATATTCTTAACATTTGGAATCAGTTTTATTTTTACTAGCATTGGCTACGCATCAGAAAATATCAGCCAATATTAGATGCTGCCCGGGGCGTAGGTGAACCTGCTAGGTGGCAAGGGTAGTTTATTTTCCATCAATAAATAGAAATTTCATTCATCTTTGTTTTGTCTTCGCAGTTTGTGTTTTTGTGCCACCACCCACTGCAAAAAAAATTTGGCCACTCAAATTACCAATCAAATCCAGTCTATCAAACCCCCAACTGTGTCTGGCTATTGTAAAGGAAAAGAAAAAAGTATCGTAGCAAAGATATTAGCCAAAAACTAGTATACAGCATATAAATATATATCCATAAATATATATCCATCCAAAATAGCAGCAAAGAAATATGGTGATATTCGTCAGTGTGTGGATCTGTGTGCGGACACTCATCAATCACATCATCACATAATCAATCATCAACGACAACATTCATCCGGCCGAGATTCGACACGGCCATGCCACTCTAGGCAGTTCGGACGATCTCTCCAGGGATGAAATTTTTTGTGGTGATCGACGCCTTGAAGGGGTATCATCAAGTCCAGATGGACGAAGAAACGTCGGCGCTTACAACATTCTGCAGAATTAAAAGTCCCGCGCTCTACCGTCTGAGCTAACCGGGCTTCATGTTTCAATTTACCCCATATACAAGTTCATGAATTCAACTGATTTGAGAAGTACGATTAAAGAGCTTTTATTATATTCATGTCCATGCCTGAATCAGGTTTGTAGTACGTAAATTTTTGAATCTACATTGGTTTTGGCGCAAAGGATAACGCATCTGACTACGGATCAGGAAATTCCATGTTCGACTCTTGGCAAGCTTGCATATTTAGCAGAGGAAGTAAGACGGTATAGTTTATCTATCTCCTTTGGTTTTCTGACGTGCAATGCCTCGATAGCGCAGTAGGCAGTGCGCGAGTCTCATAATCTCGAGGTCGTGAGTTTGAACCTCACACGGTCATCTGGTTGTTTTTTTGTTGCTAAAATAAAATTAGAATTCACCAAAACACAATAGTGTTAGCTGAGCTTCAGATTTGCTTGTGGTTTGTGGTCACATTTTTAGTTAAAGAGGATTAGCAGTATGCTCATTCGTTTTGGTAGTTTTTGCGTGACACTGATCTGCTCAACCTGCTATACGATTCGCACAGATAATACAAACTTCCAAACTCCAAATTGTGACTTTTGGGGTAATCTGATTAGGAAACCGATTAATCATCTGCCACCGGACTGACTTTTGTTATGTGCCAATCTGTAAAAAGGTTGACAATAAAGCAGACGAAAAATAGAATTTCAAAAGTTGTGGTTGTCTTATAATATACCTCAACTTTACATTGATTCACATAGTCTTCCTCTAAATCAATTGTAGATGCTGCAACTGATTTTCTCTTCGATGTTTTACCTTTATCCTTTACGACTTTCTCTTTTTTCAAACTTTTTCTTTTGCGTTCAGTAATAGGTACAGCTGCAGATCGCATGCGCTTCAAGTGTTGGTCGATGTATGCGTTGGTGGTGGCACTGTTATAGATTTATGCATGTGACGGAAGACCTTCTCGAACAAGTCCCATTTGGTGAAACGCAGCTACAATCGCCTTTGCTAAATTTCCTTTGGTGCTGGATTTCGGATAGTAGTTTCCAATTTGTTTAATGACATACCCAAAGCTTAATTGATGATTTCGTTTCGATCCTTGTCAGAAACCGGAATTTCATCTGTGTTGTGATGTTTCTGCACAAGCTTCGCACCGTCTTCATTATCATTAAACAAGGAAACAACATCTAAAATTTAATCCTGGGGATAGAAGCAAATTATTAAAACTGGCGGTACATTACATTGGTAAATTTGATATACTTTCTCTGGTATTCGTTTGTGACAGAGACTGTACCAATGCCTCGCCATCAACAAGTAAATTGAGCTGTCCAATAGCTCCGTCTTCAGATGTAGGGGAGACCGGGGCGAAATGGAACATTTTTTCATGTCTGCCGTACTTCTCAAGATTTCAGACAAAATAGATATATTTTAAGTTTTTTTTTTGTTTTGTTTTGTTAAGCTAGATCTTGGCTACCCACTGATTTTTTTTTTGTATGTAAATATTAAAAAATAAACGAGATATGAAAGAAAATATAACTCAGGTTTTTTCCCCTTAACCTGCACTCGATCGAAAAAAGACGGGGTGAAATGGAACAGACCCCGGGGTAAAATGGAACGCGATTTTTCTCAGTAACGGCTAAATATAATCTATTAAAATAACTGTAGTAAAATAGGAAATTTCTTTATCTTTAAGAATATTACCATGTTTGCGTAAAACAAGTTAATTATTCTTGAGTAATTATAGTTTTAAAGTGGGACTATTTTTTGTTCAATTTTTTTGACTGAATTCTGGCTTTTTGTTACAAAACCACGCCTATTCTCATTAGTCATTGTTTTCGCCCCTCTCCCGCCACTTCTGTTCAAGAAAGAAGGGAGGGCAAAAATCTCAATGTGTCAAAATGGCGTCTGCTTCTTGTTGGGGAATTTCTGCATTTGCAGTTTATGTAACATTATTTCAATAATTGATAATTATTATTTGAAAAACACAATAAAACCGAATTTCACTTTCACTTAAAGTGAAAATTGCGTCTTTGAAAATTATATTTAATCACTTTCCTCAAAGCTAGGTCTAAATAGAAACCTTTAGCCCCTCCCTAAGCTCCTCCTACTGATGCTACAAAGTGTTCCATTTCACCCCCAAAAATTTGTTCCATTTCACCCCGCAAAAGGTTGTTTCATTAAAATAACTTTTTCTCGGTGTACAAGTCAGCAATCTTTTTTTTTATACGTCATAAAATAGAAAAAAGAAAAATCTTTCAAATGGCTATCTTACTTTAATTTTACTTCAAAAACCCTGCGTTAAAACTTAAAAAATAAAACAGTATTCTCAAACATTTTTTCCAGTGATATCACTTTTTTTATAATATCAGGAAAATTATTTCAACTATCCTAATAAAATTTACCCCCATGATAGAAAAAACCATTTCCCACATACCATTAACAATTTGTATTTTTTTAACGAGTTTTTCATATTAAAACCCGACTGTTTCACTTCGCCCCGTGTTCCATTTCGCCCCGGTCTCCCCTACTCTGATAACTATCGACTACAAGGACTTGATCCATTGGGCTTATGTCTTTTTCACACAAAATATTAATCGTTGATTCTCCAGTAATAATGCTTGCATGGGACGCAACAGCTTATGTTGGTTTTTCAACAGAAGACAGATAGGCGATGTATCGCCGTTCAACCTTAAAGGAATGGAAATGTTCGTTGAAACGTTTGGTGTGAAGCGTTTTGAACACTAAAAATATTTGATTCTCAGAGGAAATAATATTTTCCACGATCGCCAATTCAGGAAGTGCAGATTCAGTATCATGAGAAAACTTGTGGAGAATTATGGAATTTTCTCGATATTCCCACCCATTTACTTTTACCAAAGTCGCAATTTTCAAAAAGTCACAACCCTAGCAGCGGTTTTCGGTAGCTAGTCGGTAACAGTTAGAATTACCCTGTTTTTACCTCTAGTCTTTGGTAATTTTAAGGGCTAAATTACGTTCACCAAAATGCGTGAGGAACTCTGACAAAAAGAAGAGTGTATGGCAATATTTCCAAGTTTATCTTAGGTTTTTACTGGTATTTTTAATCCTAAAGAACATTCTTGGAAAAAGAGTTGAAATAACTAGTTGGAAACAGGTAATAAATACTATGAATAATGAAGCGTTATTCCACCTGTTTTTCACTAGTTTTGGACTCGTAATTTTAACTAAATTTAAAAACTCTTAAATCAGAAAATTTCAGGCTAATAAAACTCTTTTTTTCTTCGTATAACAGACCAATTCATAACCGTCATCAGAAAAGGTTTTTTAAATCGGTATTTATCGGGTTGGCAAAATGTAATATCTACCGACTTACATTTTCTATGAAACGGTAAAATACAAGTATAAATGACTCTTTTTTCTCCCCTTTTTTAAACTAATTTAAAACTGACACAAGAATAGGTTATTTTTATCCGTTTTCATCTCGTTTACCAAGAGTAATTTTTACCCAAATAAATTTTCACTGACACGGTTAAATTCAAGTCTAAAATCCTCTTTTTTTCTCCTGTATTTTAAACTTAATTAGAACTGACACCAGATAGGGATATTTTCATCCGTTTTCATCGAGTTGACCGAAAGTAATATTTACGCACTTTAATTCTCAATGATATATCGCTTTTTCTACCAATTTAACATTAGGTTGAAACGGAAAAATATTGGTTAAATTATCTTTTCATTCATTAGTAAATTATATCACATTTAAATTCACAGTTACGGCAGTCGGTATGTTACGGTTATAAAACTGTTATTTCCAATTTGAATGTGGTATATTTTACCAATAATTAAAGACTATAACGAGTAAATTAAACCCAAAACTTGACTTGGTAGAAACTACGGCAGGAACTCCCGTTGAAACTGGGGGGAAAGCGCCCTATTTTTTCAGTAAAACTTTTGGTAAATTACACTTTTGTGAACTATTTATACTGAGGTGTTGTCCAAAAACCGCGGTTCTTGGGAAAGGGTGGGGTTGGTTTCGTTTAGAGTTGTATTGGAGTGGGCGATTCTTGGGTGGGTAAAAACCAACCCGGATTTGTTTGGAGTTCGATTGGGGTGAGAATAGGGTTGGTGGATTTTCACCAAATTACCACCCTAAAACCACGTTTCTAACGCTTGAACTTTTTCTATTTTATCGTTTTTTGCTGAATTTTTGAGCAAAGTCAATAGTTTATTCGTTTGAAAACACCATTGTTCAATATAGCAATGCATAACTACAGTAAATCTGTAAATTTTGCTATTTGATTTAATTTATTTTGTGTTTAGTTAGGTAATTTTCAATTACTTGATGTGTAAAGAAGAAAATATTTCTAAGTCCCCATTACATTCCTTGGCTTATACTTCACGTACAATATATTAGACTATCATTAGTGGCTCAGTCGGTAGCAAGCTGAAGTATGGACTTCTGAACCGAATCCGGTACACAAGTTCGATGCCAGGTGCAGGCGTAGGAACATTTTATAGGTTATGTGGAATTTGGTTGTGGAAATAAAAATATGGGGATGTGGGCGGGTAAGAATAAAAAAAAACGGGTGGGTGGGTTGGTTTCACCCGGTGGAATGGTAAAAATTAATTAAGAAATAAAATGGTAAAATTAGGAGTTTGTAGACCGCAAAAACCCCCAATTACAACCTATTTATTTCCCAATTCGAATATTATAGATACGGTAAGATTACCACTTATGTCGGGCGAAAAGACGCACTCTTGGGGTAAAATTGCGGTTAAAAACACTAGTATATTAAAGGTAAAAACATCCTTTGCATTCCCAATTTGAAAAAAATTATGTGTTAGAAAATACGGTTGAATTACCAAGTATTGCGGGCTAGATAACGCACTCTTTGGGTAAACTTACGGTTTAAGACCCCCGTAAATTACCATTTACCGGTTTTTCTCACCGGTTTTTTACAAGTTATTTACCGTAAACCGCTGCTAGGGAAGGTTTCAAAATGGTTTTATCTACAGGAAAATCAATTATTTCACTAAACAGTCTGGTTTTCAATGGTCCAATTGTTATTTTTTTGGTATTAAAGATATCTTCGTCTATCATCGAATTACAATGAACCATCCGCAAATGGTTTGCCACGGATAAAGTGATGTTTTTGAAATTGAAATTCACTTGAGCCAACCTTTTAGCAATGTTATGATACGCTTCGTATCTCATGGACCAGTATCTCATTGGTGGGATCTAATGACTTGGGCATAGTGCACCATATGATGCATTTTGTTTATTCCTTGGACATCAGGGAACGCAAAAGAAAACTGCTCAAAGTACCGTGCAACCAGCATTTCCAAAATCACAGTGTGTTCAATCGTTATGAAAGGGGAAAAACAATGTCCATAATGTGTCTAAGAGTTAAGATGATGGCAAAATAAATGTTTCCTTCAGGATCCTTGTCACCAATTAACAGTGTGTACATGTTCAGAAGACAAAAATTCTGCCCAGCCCTTTGCTTAGTCGAATAATTCCCTTTTTGTCTAATTTTCTCGTCAGAAAACTTGGCGGATGGTTTGTTGCCGAGGTCGTAAAACTAAACTGAAAGGTATTGATTCGGCTATTGAGTAATTTTGCATCCATTCCAAATTCAGGAGAGATTGTAGCAAACGCTCTATTTACATTGGTAATAGAGAATGGGGCAACCCCTTCCAAAAAGTCGTGCATGCAATCTAAGATTAAATTTTCTGCAAAATGGAAATATCTACTTTAATTGAGTAAACTCGAGTACTTGATTTCCGTTTTTGGAATTTCATTTACATCGCTGTTTGACGCAACAACAGCTTCATCGTAGTTATTACGATCTCTTAAGACAAGGTCATCTATTCTTCTTTTAAAGTTAATTTCAGGATGTTCGATTAAACAAAGGCGACAAAATTTTTTGGCGGAAAGACTCATGAAGCCCCCAATTTCATGAGCTCCTTTGGTATCCGCACAAACGGACACTAAAGTTTCTCTGATACGAAAATCGGCTAAGTCAGCTACGTCCAATAACATGCCGTTTTTCGATTCCAACTCGTGCAACTCAAACATGAATTCGCGGATAACGAATACAAAGTTATCCTCCACTACATCTAAAGTCTTATATATAGCAAAAGGGTGTATATGTGGAAGTTGCGATAATGAACAAGGAGGCAAGTTTATGATTGTAAAACAAAACATAGCCTGTTGGTGGTTCGTAGTTTTCGAACCACAAGGATTTACCACTTCAAGATCATCACTGAAGATCTGAATTCTGACTGCTCCCGAAAATTCGTTAAAAAGTCGATGAGATCGAAAATCTTCAGTATCTACGTGAGTTCTTATTCGTCCATTAGAGCTTGGCTGCTCAGAAAAATATAAAGTTCTAAACTTGGGATTTGAAAACAATATGTTGAAAAAGTTTCTTTAATGGGAATGTAATGGAAATAGAGGTTAACGATTCGTTGATTCAAGCAACTACTATGGAAACGATTAGCCCAGCTTTTTCTTTGTAGAGACAACATCTGCCTTGGAGACTTGTAACCAAAATTATTTACATAAAAATTTGTTATGTTGTTTAAAGAATTTAAACTCAAGAATGCATCCATTAAGAAAGAAGAAGCATTAAGAAGATGACTACTTATGTCTAGAATTTGTAACATTTCACTAGATACAAAATTTAAAGCAGTGTTGGTAACATTGTGTTTCGTTCTTAAAGTTAAAAACATCTTACCTAATTGAAGTGTCTTTTGAAAAACTTCATCTTTCTCTATTGGGTAACATATTGATGACACGTGATCATTAGATTATCTGTATGATCACAAACCAACATTGTTGGTAAAGCAATACGAGTTGGTGAAACATCATCATGTTTCACCATCTCGCAATTCATTAAGTGGTAACGATAAGTTTTAAAGCTAAAGAACTGGGCATTACAATTGTTCTGCCCACAAACTAAAGAGGTGCTTACAATCTTACTAGTCTTAAATCCATGTAAATGTTTTAAGTGAAGAATCAAAGAACTATATGGGCCTGGAATGACACACTTACAAATAAAACACGTGAAATTCCTTCTGATGGTAGGATTAACACGAGGCAACTCACACAGGCAAGCTTACAGATTCAATAAGTGTTTTTAATTCAAAGTGAATTCAAGTGAATTTTGAATTCAAAGTGAATTTTGAATTCAAAGTGAATTTTGAATTCAAAGTGAATTTTGAATTCAAAGTGAATTCAAGTGAATTCAAAATACTTTTTGAATTCACTAGTCTAAAATCTTTACGAGTCTTATCTCACACAAATTCAACACAACAAATTCAATTACCAGCCTAGTTTTCCCAAGTAATACAAATTATTTCAATAAAAAAGAGATCCTGGAATTAAATAATTTGACATTAGCATAGGCTATATAATACCATCTGCTATGTAAAAAAGAAATACTTAGCGGTTGACGGCGGTGTAGCACAAGAAATGAAATCAGTAGCAAGGATTCTCGAGTAATAGGCTAAATAAATATATCTTCAATTTCAAATAGTGATGTGAAAGAGACAGCATGAAAAACTTTCAATGGCTGCACACTGCATGAAAGAAAGATAGACAGAAAGGGTGGTACGACTAAACAGCATCTTTTTATTTTTCATGTTTATCCCCTACTATTTTGATACTATTAGTATCCCAATTTCGTACTAACAAAAGTACGAATTTGGTGTTAAAACGGAAATATCCTTTGTCATCTACTGTCGTCTGCTTCAGTTAATCGGTAACACTGACTTATTTAACAAGATCCTTTAGATTTTGTTTTGTTGTATTTTACCTGAACTCTCGCTGGTATTTTTTTTTAATTGAATCTGTCATAGAAGTAGAATGCAAACCGAATAAAGTTTAAGACTTCTATGCTGATATAAAAGTTCATATTGAGGATGGGGGTGTAATCATGAAAGTTGGAGTTCCCTTAAAAGCCGATTGCTATGAAAGGATGCTGAGAGAAGGTAAATTTCATGGTATTCTCTTGTTATTGATTACATGTCTCACTCTTAAATCTAATACATTTACAGTTCACTATTACCGGAAATGGAATTATTCCAACGAATGCTTGTTGATTGCGTAATTCTAGTTTTTACCACTAGAAAGAAGAACTATCAATTATTATCATATAAAAAAAAACCACGGGACTTATTTTCTTTATTGTTGAGCATTAATTCAATCAATAAAGGACCCTTTTTGCATTTCAAGCCGTTTCTTCTGCCCCCGAGCATTCTTTCCCCACGAATGTCGGCTATTTTTGAAGGGGGGCGAGGGGGGAAATCAATAAAATCTTGGTCAAGAAATTTGAAAAAAACTTGAAGCTGAATTTATTTTTCTTTTCAAAGGGGACACAGCTAGAAAAACATTGTTTTATTTGGACTTAATTGTTCGAAACTTATAAGTATATAAGAACTATATAAGAACTGTTACATACCAGTTGTTAGACTTGGTCTCAGCATTATGAAGAAGTGGCAGAGAAGTGTTGACTCGAGTGTTGATGAAAACTGCCACTGAGTTCACTCTCAAGAATTCAAACATTGATTAAAAAAAAAACAAATAAAAAACTTACAGTTATAATCAAAGTAACATTTATATCGATTTTAAAATTGATCATTACCATAGTGAGAACCCTGCATTCTTTTAATCTGATAAGAGAAATGGCCCAAAACGTATTTGATGCAGGCTACCATAGAATGATATCTGGAGTTACTTCAGGAAAGTTTAGAGACACATTTTCTGTTACGATTAAACCATTATGATTAATTATTAAATCTTTACTAACAAATTTAAGAAAAATAAAGATAATCACACGGTTTATCAATGGAAATTCTCAAGATGCTAGGAAAGTAAGAGACTCCTTAAGACTTGGACTGCGAGCAACTTCATTTGTGGAACAATTACACAATAATCAACATTTGTCTGGAAATTGGATTTATTTGATTTCAGCTGATTCCATTTTTTAAACTCTTTCTGGCTTTGTTTTCTAGGTTTGGACGAAAAAGCTTTCAAATAGCTGCATAGCTAGAGTAAATCATAATTGTTTTTGTTTGATTTCTCCATTGACAAAGATAAAGTGGGACACTAGCGCCACCTAACACCAAATAGCTTAAGTTAGCGTGACGTCACATTTGCAAACACACCCGCCCCTATCCCCCTTTTGCGTGAAATACTTTATGGACAGCCGCTAGGGATTGCACAGTGTGAATTGTGTGACGACATAGCCTACTAAATATACTACTTAAAGCCTGAACCATTGAGTTCCAAAAGTGACCGACGCCTCAGGCTATTCTAGAATGGACACTAGCGACACCACCAAACAGTTTTGGAACTTCATTGGCGCTTCGAGGGGTGTAAAGACTCGGGTGTGTGACCGGCAAACCCGGGTAATCGGGTAAAACTTTTATTTAATTAAAAGTTAAAATAAAGTTTCGAACTCTTTCGAATAATGAATCAAGTTACATTAACCTTTTCCTAACGAAGTTTAGGGTTTATCATGTTTCATCTGTTAATGCATTATCGTATTATTGCATTAAAAAGTGCGTTAAGTGATAATGAAAATAATAAAAAAAATAGTGGAAATATGAATAAAGCTTTCTAAAAAATTAATTATTCGAAACTCTTCCCCAATTTTTTAAAAAGTGATGTCAAACACTCCCCCAAATCGAAGAATTTCAAAAATTTTCCAACTTCAAACTCGAATAACTCAAAAACGAAGAAGAGTTTTGAAATTCTGAAAACGCCGTTAAATCCGGCATGTGAAGACGAACAGATTGGTTTTTTTAGTTTTTTTCTAAGTCCTTTTCCGGATTTAGAAAAAAGAGTGGGGTCCTTAAATCTGGCCTACTTCTCTCGCGAACTGCTTGTTAAGTGATATACTCACTGATTTATGAGTGATTTTTTGTAAAATTTATTGTGATTTTTCATTGATTGTTTGTATGATATTTAATTGACAAGTATGTGATTATTTAATGCTTATCTCCTGATTTTTCAGTGATTATATCTAGACATTTCAGTGATTAATCTGTGATTTCTTAATGACTAGCCCATGATTATGAAAAATATTCCCAGGGGTTTCTCAGATTAAGGATTAAAGAAAGAAAAAAGACGGGTTGAGTTGAACATCCCACAATCCCCCCTTACCCTCCCAATCCCACCTCCTATCCCTCTATTTTGTGCATGGTCTTGACGCGCGCAAAAAATTATTTTCACGTTCTCTAACAGTCCTAAGTCGGATTCGCACCAACTGATATTAATGTCAGTATTTGTTCCGCTGACTGACGCTCTACCAACTGAGCTATTTGTTCACACTAGCTATAAAATTATCTAAATTCAGTTCGTACACTATAATTAGAAAGTTTGGACTTGGTGATATTTTCACGAAACAAGCCGTTGAGGATTTATTGCTAGGATCTATACAAACTAAACTTTGGGTTTGCAATCAACTCGTTGATCAAACCAATCAATGCGATGTATACTTATTTCATTTATTAATTTTATACAATTTTTTCAAATTATTACTAATTTAAGGTTTAAAGTTATTCTTAGTGCAAAACACCCTAACAGCCTAATGACAAGGTGATGGTGAAGGAGGAATGTGTTCCACCCACTCTATAGGAATGTGGGTGGTGATTGAAAAGAAAAAAGGGCTTATGGGATTAAAATACCAAAAAGGAGATTACCTTTAGTTTTGCCGTCGGAAGGAAAGGAAAGGAAAAGAAAATGTTTTTTTTTTTTACATTTCGCCTTATTTTTTAAAGCACCCGTTTACAACGACCCCACCGAAAATGAGAAAAAGAAATATACACCATTTTTAAACTTGTGTTTCCGTTTTGAAAACACAGAATTTCGAATAATTTCAAAACATAGTCATCTTTTCCTTTTTCAACACAGCGTTTCTTAGAGAGTAGCAGGAGTCTCCATGCCAATTTCTTTGCAACCCTTAATCCCTGTGCTCGGGCTTGATGGATAGCCAATTTACGTTCAATCTTTTTGGTTGTTTTAATTTCATCGCAATCAAATGAGTTTTAAATTTCACATTCACGAACGAAATAAAAAAGACTTTCATTTGAAAATATACTTATTTCATTTATTGATTTTATACTATTTTTTCAAATTATTACTAATTTAAGGTTTAAAGTTATTCTTAGTGCAAAACGAAATGAGTTATAAATTTCACATTCACGAACGAAATAAAAAAGACTTTCATTGCGTGACATTTTATACGAAGTGTTGAAAAAGCAGACGAACGTATTTTGTCTATCGTTAAAAAATGATTTGAATGATTTCTGAGTGATAATTGCATGACAAAAAATTACTGTTAGTCACTGAAATATCACAAAAATAACACTTAGAACAACTCATGGTGATTTGAAACGGAAGATGTTGACAATCAATGGATGTCATTGGATAACAATGAATGTTATGTCAGTGGACGTATAGAATCATTAAATAATCATTTGAATGATTTCTTATTAATAGTTGCATGACTGAAAATTACTGTAACACTGTTAAAAAGGTCGCAATTTTTGGTAATTTTATTTTACCGAAAACTTTTGCTACGTCTCTAAAATTGGTAGCCACTGTTAGCCCCAAAAGTCGCAAACAAAAATTTCTTCAAATTGTTTGTAGTACAACTGTATTAATTGGTGGTGTAGTGGTTAAGGTGACCGGAAGACAACCTCGGGTTCCGTGGTTCTGTTCCTGGCCTAGTCAGTTTTAGAAATTTACTCATAAGCCCTGAATTATCATGATTATATTTTTAACAAAATCATTGAAATATCAGAAAAACAGCACTTAGAAAAACTCAAAATATATAAAATCAATGGATGTCAGTAGATAAAAAATCAGTGTAAAATCAAGAGGTCTTTAAAATCATTGAAGAATCATCGGAATAATTTCTGAATGATAATTGCATGACTGAAAATTACTGTAAATCAAGGATGTCAGTGGATTAAAAATCCGTGTAAAATTATGGGGTCTTTAAAATCATTGAAGAATCATTGGAATGATTTCCGAGTGATAATTTCATGATAGAGTAATGTGAGTCATTGAAAAGTCACGAAAACTTTACTTAGGATAACCTGTTTTGATTTGAACTGATAAATATTGAAAATCAATGGTCATTTGAGCATATCATATCATTAAAAAATCAGTGTCTATCAGTAGAATCAGTGAATAATCACTGTAATTATTTGTCAGTGATAAATATTAAATATAGTTTAAAGAATACTGTTATTCACTGAAATATCCCGAAAAAATCACTTATCACGATATTTCAGAGTTATTTGAACCGGAAAATATTAAAAATTAATGGATGTCATTGGATAAAAATCATTGTTATGTCAGTGCCTAACTGGTAAAGTATTAAACATTATTTTTCTATCATTAAATAATCATTGGAATGATTTCTGAGTGATAATTGAATGACTAAATAGTACTTTAAGTCACTGGAAAGTCTGGAATATCAGGAAAACATCTTTTAAGACAACTCATGGTGATTAGAACTGGAAAATATGAAAAATCAATGGATGTCATCGGAGAGTAAAATCACTGTATCAAGTAAAGACGTATTTTTTTTCGACCTCTTTTCCTTGTTTTTGTCGGAATTCGTCTGCTACCATGCAAAACACCAATACCATTTTACCCCGTTAAATATGTCCCATTCAACCCGAGCTCAACCACCATCAAATAAACTAAATTATAATATACTTAGGAACACATTTTTTATAAAATAAAAGTACCACCTTAAACTAGAAAAAAAACCTATCGAACAGCTATCTGGGATTTATAAAAATATTTCGAAAAGTATCAAAAACATGAAAAACTAAACGTTTGAAATATTTTTTTCGACTGTCATTTTTTAAAATTTTCTATAAAACTCGAATAATGAAACCGAATTTCAAGTAAAAAAGCTCATAGGATAAATAAAACATAATTTAGCATACACTGTATTTATTTCATGATGCTGAATACTCATGAATACTCATGAATGATTTCATACTTCATGAATTGCTCTGTACATTACAGCCCCATGTCCCACATAGCCTCGGTCTTCCCTACTAACTGAAGAACACCGTGCAGCCCGCTTACATTTTGCAAGACGTTATGTGAACTATCCATTAGAGTTTTGGCGATGGATTGTTTTCACTGACGAAAAATCATGGTCATCCGCAGCGCACGGACAACTAAGAGTTCGGCGACCACCGAAACAGAGATTCAACCGAGAAAAAATTTATTCTATTAAAAGAAGTGGCAGAACAACAGTGAGTGAATGGGGTGGAATGTGGTTGGGAGGAATAACTCCGCTGACGTATCGTGTTACTAACAATTTAACTTCCGCTCAATACGTGACAAACGTGTTAAAAGGAGTTTTGCTGCCTTATGTAATAGTGGAATTTCCCGGTGTTGACCCCGTGGTTTTCGTTCAAAACAAGTAATGATAATGAATTATACGTCGACAATCTTAAAAAAGAACTATTTTTATTTAGTTCTTCGATTCATAATGCAGGGCACACTAGAGAATGGCTGGCACATCATCCACAGCTCGTTGCATTAGATTGGCCAACAAAGGGTGCAGACATGAACCCTATTGAAAATGTCTGGGGCTATATCTTGTTTGTAAACTAACAAAAGCTAGGACTGACGAAGGGATGCCTTATCACACTCGTGATGCCAACAATGCAAATTTGTTGTTTGAATTAGCCAGGACTGATTGGGAAAACATGAATAACGAGGTTTACCTTCAAAGTTTAATTGAAAGTATGCCGCAACGTCTTCAGAAGGTTATTGACGCGGAAGGTGGATGGGCAAGATATTTAAAAAAAAAAAACAAAAAACAGCGGATTTTTTATATTTTGACAGATTTTGTATTCTTCAGAAATAAAGAGTCCTTGGTTTTTCATATACTTTCGCGTTTGCTTTTCTATATATTTTTGTTTCCAACCCCTCCCCCCACAACCACCACGCTCTCTTACATTTTTTTTTATCTTAGAATACAACACCGTTATTTCCAACATGCGCTGCAATGATATTCATATAGTCAAGAATAATTGCAGCGGTTTTAAAAATATTTCCTGCCATCGGGGTAGTTCCGATATTTATGGAGACGGGTGTACTAATGAACACTATGGTAGTAAGAAACCTTTTCGCATCCATGAATCAATTTTTCAAAATACATAATTTTATGTATTTACTACGCAACAGATCGGAAATTTGAGTGCAAACTGAAACGTATCGATCCGATCAACGATCAAATCAAAAAGATTATTTCGATCGAATCATCGCTCATTGATCGTTGATCGGATCGGAAAATGAGCGCGATCTGTCCAACCCTGATTAAGAAAACTAACTACTGATTAACACAATGAATGGACAATTCGAGTATCAAGTAATTTAGAATCCAATCCATTGAAATCGTAAAATGTCTTATTTTACAAAATAAATAAGATTGTGCCCGATTGATTGTGAAAAGGCCAATTCAAAGCAATGTATAGCTTCCGAATTATTGATTGACAAAAAAAGTCCCGGCAAAGAGTTCCTGTACTAATGTTATTTTTGAAAAATCGGAAGGTCCAAAAAGGACTTTTTTTGCTTTATGATTAAGGATTACTTGTATATATTGGACAAGGGAGAGTTCGATGCTGAAATTTACCCTTTTTCTTTCTGGAAAGAAAAGTCAGGGAGGTTTTTAAATCTGTCTGGAAGAGCATTGCAATATCTGGCCATGCCAACAACATCTGCATCCGCAGAGCGACTTTTTTTTTGCAGTGGGCTTTCTTGCAAAGGCAAAAAAACAAACATGTCATAAGTTTTTCTAGAATCGCAAACGCTTTGCAGATTCAATAAGAAATTTCACATAAACCCTTAGTCTGTTTTCTTCTTTTCAGTAATTTAAATAAGAGAATACAAAGTGATTCAAAATCGAAGTCTTGATTAAATAAAATTTTTTCGAAGAACTTAGTTTAAAAGTTGTATCTAGTTTGAATTTTGAAACTAGGTACCTAAATTACTAGGTAATTACCTAGTTAAAAATTTTACCTAGTTATTTTTACTACTTTTACTATTACCTAGTACCTAGTTTTTTTTTGCAATTACCGTACCTAGTGTTTGCGAAAACTAGGTAAAATAACCTAGTATTACCTAGTATTCTAAAAAAAAACTAGGTATTTTACCTAGTAACACCTAGTAACAAAAAAAAATAGGTTGCCATAAAATATACTTTGCTTCTTGCTCTGCGACGAGCTTCTTGATCTTAGCCAATGCTTCCGAGTTGGTATCCAGTTGCTGTTCAGCAGAAAAAATTGCCAGACTTAGTGTAAGTTCTTTACATTGTAGAGTTCGGACTTATTGTAGTTCAGCTTCAATCTTTTGACCGCTAAGTTTTCTTATTTCTATACCCTAGTAGAACGAGATATCTTTTAGATATCTTAAAGACAAAGAGTTATCTACTAGAAACATATCTTATTGATAACTATCTAGTAACCTATTGTCATCTCTTAGGGATATCTTTCTTGAATATCTAATATATATCTTTCTTAGATATCTTAAATATATCTATTATACATCTTTCATAGATATTTTAAATAAATCTTTGAAAAATGCCTTTGAAATTAACTACATCACTTCTGTTTCACTTTCTCGTATTATTCATTCCTAACTACGATAACTTGTTTTATGTCGATTGTGGGGCTCGAACCCTTGACTATTAGAATGGTATCCTCACTCGCTAACCACTAAACCAAAATTGCATACTACATGAACATAAATAAGAAATATATATTTTTACCAATGGAATTTATGTTTTAACTAAAGATAATAGATATTATCTGCAACATGTAGGATTCTAGGTAGACGATTTGAGGTTCCCTTGAAATCTTCAGCTGTTTTGCGTATAGAAATCGTATTATTAGCAAGCTATAAAATCTTGTTGGATTTTGCAAGAGTGCATGCAACAACTTTATTGCAACTAGCCAGTCGTACTAACGAGTTCATATCTAATCCGCCCATCCAAACAGTAAAATTATCCAAGCGTGATTAAACTACATTTTAAAAACAACAATGGTCCAATGTTCCTCCTTCGTTGGCTGCCGTTTTCAAATGTTTGCTAGAAACTCAGGACCTCGGTTCCTAGTAGGAGATTTGCAACTTTACCTTAATCTCCAATGTGTTGAAAAAAGTGGTGGAAAGTATATTTTGAAGGTTTTTTTTTTTTAATTTGACATTGTACGATTTCAATGATTTGATTCTAAACAACTTGATACTCGAATTGTTCATTCATTGTGTCTCAATACCCAGACAACACGCTTGGTTTTAATTTGGGAAAAAAGACGTCTTTGTGTGATCGTCTGAATAGGCTGGATAAAAGTCGGCTTTTGGTGGTCTAATTTAGACGCACATTTTTTTATTTGGGATAAAAAAGACGTCGTCTATACCGTTCGAATAGGCTTGATAAAAGACGGCTTTTGGTGGTCTAATTTATGGGTTTCAAACTGGGTTTTTTAACGGTCCAAAAATATTTTTTTTTCTGGCCGCAAAGATTATTTAATTGCTCTAAAAAGAGTTTAAAATTTGTCTCTATCAGGATTTAATAAAGATTTGTCATTGTAACTTAAGGGAAAAAGTTAAAGTCAGTTTGATACAGTGCTACTATATAATTTCTTCTATTACTAACGAACGTCTTAGTGTAGTGGTTAGCGAGCTGACGAGTGAACTTGATGGATCAGGGTTCGAATCCAGTTTGATTTTAGATATCTCCATCCAGTTTTTAACATTTTTGATATCTTACGTAAAATGTTTTTATAAAGATATTTTCAAAATGTTTTATAGATATGATAAACGGGTGATGTTTTTGTATATATTTAAAAGATATCTGTAAGATGCATACAAAAAAAAGACAGCAGAAAGATATATAAATATCTAAAAGATATCTAAAAGATATCTCGTTCTACTAGGGTATGTTTATGCTCGTTTTTTTCTCCTTCATTAAAAATAACTCGGCTTGGAGAGCATGTTTTCCTTTCATCTCGTCCCGTTTTGACTTCATCAAATTGATATTTTTTGCATTTCGGAAATCTTGTTCTTCAATTTATCGCGTCTCGCGAAAGAACCTTCAAGTGTCTTGAAATTTATGGGTTGTGAGGTAAACAATAGCAAAAGATTCGACGGCTATACATTGCCTATGCCTTACGTTGTGACCTTCTGGCGGCAGGGGGTAATCTCGTACCATATCTCGTACCATCGATCTCGTACCCAAGGAGGCAAGGAGCGGATCTCGTACCAACAAGAACCCATCTCGTACCACAGGGGTGGATCTCGTCCCAAAAAGGGAGGAGGCAGTGCAGGCCCTATATAAAGCGGCCTCCGCTACGGCAAGAGTCATCATTCTTCTCCGAGATCTCGTACCAATCGGTTCTCTTTAGAGCCAGAAGATCTCGTACCGCAGAAGTCGAAACAGAAAGGCAACTCTTTTCAAATAAGGAAATTTCCATGACGTCAAAAAGACAGTTGCCATGACCGAAAAGGCAATTGCCTTTTTGGACTTGCCTTCCTGCGGAGTTGCCTTTTTGACCATGTACCTTGGATTCAACTCTCAACTCATAGTAAACAAGCAGCCTAATCACTTAGCAGAGAATTTGCTACTTGCCTCAAATTGAAGTGTCGCCAACAAGAACTGACGTAGTAAAAGAAACTTTGAAGCGATATTTGAATGTAAAAGAAGAGTCGTGATGAATGAAGTAACTCTGAAACATCTTATTACGACAGTGAAAATGAAACCTAGCAATGAAACTACTATTTCCGAATCCATTCCACCCGAAATTGATTACCTCTTCGAAATATACGAAAGTTACAGGAATGATACTCTACAAGGAAGTCATGCATGGTGCAACGGCAAGATTTTGTATGATCTACGTAGAATTTATAGAAGTTTACCATCATTTCAGCCGGGCTATAATGACAGGAAATTTTAAGCTCTATATTCATGCACTCAACAATAAGTTTTTTTCGTATTTAATCATCGGAATTTTGCGTGGTGGGGTACTAGGTAATGTTTTTGTACTTGGACGTTAAAATTTAAGCATAATTCATTTATTTTTAAGGGTTTCTTGACAACCTGCTAAGAATTGAAGACACTCAGCCTGGTATTACAGAAGACGCCGTGAAAGGATTGCTAGCCGCGCGGAGGACTAAAAACACATTTTCCGCTAGTTATCAGGATCTCGTGTTGGAGCAGACCATTTATTTAGATGCCGCTAATAAAAGCACGGTAAGGCAAATGTCTCTTATTATATAGTTACATCAAACATTTTTTATTACATTTCTATGGTATACAGGCATGATCAATCTTACTGACTCTTATCATGAAAGACTAAGATGGTTGGCTAGCCACTACATCCGTACTGAAATTTCATCTGATTTTCTTGATTCTCTAAACTTGGCTCGTAAAGAAGACGTTTCCAGAGAAGTGAAACCCAGTTGCATTAAAATTGATACATGCCACCCAAACAATATTATCCAATGCATCAAATCATGCAAGAATCCTTTTATGGAACCACCAAGTATCACTCTACACAATTTAAGCACCCGAAGAGCTGCCAAGACCGCCACTCAAAATTTCTTACTTGGCGTACCGAAAATGGGACACAAGCAATGAACTATTTCATTAGATGTTGTACAGAATGTTGAATTTAAACAAACAGCAAATCTTTTGTTTGGGTGACCGCTAGATGGCCCATGTGGCTTGCGGCTCACTCTGGCCAGAAAGGGCTTCTTTTCTTTTTCTCCCCGTTTCCCCGTCTCTCCTCGCTACCTTTTCTAAAAGACGTTTAACGTGTTCTGCTCTCTTGTAAGAAGGATCTCTCACTTTTCTCTGAGTGTGTGTTTGATTTCATCAATTCTTCGCCTCATGGTAATTATCATATTTGATTCAGTGTGTTTCATATATATGTTCATGTGTATGTTTTGTCACTTGGTGTGGGGACGTTATCGTCGCACCAAGTGAACGTAACATGTAAATGCTGAATATCTCCACGTGGTGGAATGACACCCTGTTCAATACAGAAGCCTCGCTGACATAGTTTCTCTTTTTCTTGTATAACTTTAACACAGAAGGCCCAACTACTTTTGAAAAGCCGATTAAAAGGCAAAAGGTATTCACCTTTGCTGAAGAGGGAGTAAAAGAATAAACGGAAAAGTGAAGGAAATTCAAATGGAACGCGACATGTGCTGAAAACTGTTGATGCTGTCGCTGAAAAACAAAATCGACATGAAACTTGTTTTAAAATTTCGACGCTTACGTTATTGACGGTTTTTTCTTCTTGCAACTTTTCGCTTCAGTACTACCCGGAATTTCTCAAGTTATCGTCCGATTTCTCCTGGTCAAGTTGATCAACTTGCCAGCAAAGGAAATTCATTAAGTTATCTGACAATATTAAATCTCCTTCAATCAAAGATACTGAGCGGGATCGTCGAAGAAATTTAGAGAGGACACACATTGTAATTCAACTCTTGGATTAAAACAGAAGCGACCGTCGAAATTTGCAAACGCATTACGAAGCGATTCATTCAAAATTGAATTCTTTAAATTATTTTCGACTGCCTAATGCGATTCGTCATTATCTTTTGTGCTCGGAGATAAAATCGTTTACGTCACTGAAGGCGATAAATGTTTTTCTTTTAAAAACACCGACGAAGGGGGGAATTTTCCGTAAAGAAGAAACTGAATTACGTTGTTGTCAAGAAGAGGCAGATACAATGGTAGGTTCCTTTTAAATTCATGTCAGTATACCCAGACAGAATATTTTGTCTTGAACACGTCTTTTACCCCGTCATTCCAAGACTGGTCAATGCCACTTTAATTCATCTCGAAAGGAAGCATCTCCGTCTTTAAGATGAGTTCTAACGGTCTTAATGTCCGTATATTTCTGATCCAAAGGTAAAGAATATATCTATCTATATATTGACAAAAGACCGTCCCTAGACGCGAACACTAGACCTTTATGTTGACTCGCTAGCTTGCTAACCACTACGCTATCTGCTTTGTTATATATTTACATCGTTATAGTTCATCATTCCAAGACCTCCTAGACGAGATCAAATTTAGACAACTTTAAGTTATCTATTCAAGATGCCAACAAGATATTACAAATAAAACCATTTATAGCTTGATATTAATCAATTTTTGTTGACGATTATATCGGTCTCAATACATCAATATAAAGCGGATGTAAGAACTCTTTATGTAATCTTAAAAGAGTTTAAAATTTGTCTCTATAAGGCTTTTTTTAGATTTATCATTTACTGTAACTTAAGGAAAAAAGTTAAAGTCCGTTTGATATAATCTGCCTATATAATTTCTAAAGTATATAACGAACTAGATAGCGTAGTGGTTAGCAAGCTAGCGAGTCAACATAAAGGTCTAGTGTTCGAGTCTAGATACGGTCTTTTGTCAATATATAGATAGATATATTCTTTACCTTTGGATCAGAAATATTTGGACATTAAGACCGTTAGAACTCATCTTAAAGACGGAGATGCTTCCTTTCAAGATGAATTAAAGTGGCATTGACCAGTCTTGAAAAACAGGAATAAGACGTCTAAAATCGGTTTATGTTCTGTATGGGTAACTTATCAGTAAAATATATATCTTTTTAACAGATGATAGCCCACGTTACGTATATTCCTTCGCCTGCTACGGTCGTGATCAGGTAAGTTTATACTGATGTGTTTATCATCGCCCTCTCAAGCATTTCAAAAATGAATCCACAAAGAAGCTGGATTTGGAGACAGGACTAGATGCTAAGAATTCTCTCAAGTTTTTCAACATCTCGTCAATTTCTGAAATGCTTGGACAAGATTTGGCTAGGAGTTTGAGTGGTTTTCATAGCTTTACTGGGTGCGATCGAATACCCGCCTTCGCTGGAAAGGAAAGTTGAAACCTCTCAGAGTTTTGAAGAGCAACCCTGCTTATCAAAAAGCATTTGCGTCACTCGGCTCATCTGAAATCATTGCAGATTACGTTATAACGGAATTGGACAAGTTTACATGCGAAAATTTACGGAATTAAAAGAAACACAAATGCTGATAAACAGCCAACGGTACACGACGCAAGATACCAAATGTTTTGTAAAAATATGATTTGAAGAACAAAAAGCTCTCTCTCCTTAAAGTAACTACTTTTCTATGTAGAGAATGGTAGTAGACCATTCTATAATCATATACACCGTATATGATTATGTCTGGCAGCAGTGTACACACTGCTGCAAGCAGACGATATTCACAAGCGAAGCCTAGCATCAAGAGCACGTATATTCCCACCCACCCACCCAATCAGTGCTTGCTAGGCAACCAGGCAACCAAATGTAGACTATAAGGCTAGGGCCGCGTTCAGAAACAGGAGCGCGTTCGGGGTGTCAAACACCCGCTTGCTTGGAACCTATTTATCTGATAAGAAAAATAGTTCAGTAATTACAAAGAGTTTGTAATTACAGGTATTACGTTAGTGAACGTAATAGAAAAGTAAACTTTTCATAAGTGTAATCACTATTGAAAAGTTAAAAGAATTGATGGCAGTAGTTTACCTCCTAGCAAATCTGCACTCGAACAGCAAATTAGAAGAGCAAACTGCCTTTACTCAGTTTGGAATCATTCGTATTCTTTTGAATCACAAATGTTTTCTCCAGTTGGAAAACGGTTGGGTATTGCAATCTGATGCAATATGCAATATGCAATATTGCAACGTTTCTCTCTTAACTGGTTTGACGGTGATATGGCGCCAACCAATCTTGATGACATTTTAGAAATGCAACACCCCGAGGAAACCTCAAACGAAGAAGATTAAGAAAGTGAGCAGGAAGTAGATAACGATAGCGAAGAAGAAGAAGCTATTAATGAGATGGCGGAAGAAGATTGATTTTTTTTTTACTTAAAAAAACAATGTAAATTTCGTTTACCTTACCACTTGTGTAACTTTTCATACCATAACACAGTTGTTTTCTTTATGATTTATGAATAGAAAGAGACAAAAACAGTTAGACTAGATTGGTGTTTGTTTTTCCCTCCAAATTTACAGTGTTGCCATTTAATGCAGACATTGAATTTTTCCACTAAATTGCATCTGCTTCATACAAACCAACCGATTTACGCGTCTGCCTTCGTTTATTCAGATTCCCTGTATTTTTCTGTTTTTTAGTTAAAAAATTTTCCCTTCACGGATTTTGCTAAATACTACACAACGTTGGGGGTTTTCAATTTTTCCTAACCAAATAAATCTAACAATTGCACTTTAAATTTTGGGACATAAATTTGCAGGACAAGGAAGAATTTGAGCAATATATATGGTCCTAGAGAGCACTTTCGCTCTTAATAGTGAACTGACGAAATGCATTTTCCCTAAGCTGACCAATTAAGTGGCCATATGCTGTGTCCCACAATCTCGACATCATTTCTTGAATGGAAGGTGAGAACTTGATACAAAGGAGGGACAAGGTAGGAACGGATTCAAGCCAAGCAAGTGGCCAGTGACTTCTACTCCTCCAGCTTCCCAACCCAAGGGCTTTTGTCTTTTGTCTTCTGTTTATTCATCCTTGCCTTGTTCTAATAGCAGAATTGGTCAAGGACCTCTCCTGCATTAATGATATTGCTATCTGATGAGACAAAAATTGTGTCGCGTGGTCATTGACCACGCTATGTGAGACTTTCTGGTATGTAGTCCAACCGGACGTGTGTCGCGGTGTATTGGAGACTACTGGTATGTAGCCCAGCCGGACGTGCGACATGACTGTCGCCCGGCTATATAAGACCTATGTTCGGGTGCTGAGGGGGCTCGCAGTTGACCGTTGATGCTGATTGTAGTAAGATGTAGTGATAAATACACGTTACTTAGTTTGTAACGTGACAATAGCGACATCATCAACCATGGCTCTGATAGTGACTTTGGTACAAAATAAATTTATACCATTGAGAACAGTGGAAAGTCGAGTAAGCCAATGGTTTAATATAGATAACAAAGAGGTGCATGGATAGTGGACATCCCTGGCGAACCGAATGAAAATCTGAAATTGTTTCGGCTAGCTCAGTTCCATTGAGGATTGACATCTGCGTGACTGAGTACATAGTTCTCATCAGCCACTTATAATGAAGCTCTCTGTTTACCAAGTCGTAAGCTTTTTCTAAGTCAACCCCTATAATGCCTGCTTTCATTCCACAAGAAGAGAAGGAGTGTTGCTCTGGCTTTGACCGATCATCAACATATTGAATGACATCTCTGTACAGGCAGAGATTTTCAGTCAGTAAACGACCGGTAACTCCACCTTTCTGGTAATTTCCTATGGTGTCGTGGAGCGAACGTTTGAGTTTTCTGTTTGAGAGTACCGATGCCATGAGCTTATAATCTGTGTTTAAAGTGATATTGGACGAAATCCAGATACCCCACAAGGACAATTTGACTTTGGAACCAGACGAATTTTGGCTCGCCCTTGTGATTGAGAAATTGAGTCCCTTTCCAGTACATGCAAGAACATGTCCAGGAAGTGGGGGGCGATCAAATCCATCATTATGAAACTCAATTGGGATACCATCCATGCCGGGTGATTTGTTTCTCTTAGTAGCTAGCAGTGCTGTTTTAATTTCTACAGGAGTGATTGATGTTAGAAGGGAATCCAGGTTCTTATAACGATTTTTAATCCCATCTAGAAAAGCCGTTTTCACATGTACTGTCAGGAGGAGGCCTGTACTTAAATATATTCGAGAAATGTTCAACAATGTTACTATTTACTTCATCCTTGTGTTAGATTACCTCTCCAATAGGGGAAATGTAAGTGTCAATTGTGCTATTGCGAAAGTTCTCTCGAGTTTTTCTTCACATGAAAACACAGTTGCATCCTCAGCATCAGAACCTTCAAATGAACGTGATCTTAAACCAAAACCTTGGAGAAGACTCTCCTCCCAGGACTTCGATGAAGACCTCAACTCCTTGAAAGCAATCCAATCCAAAGGTTCAGAGTTTACAATTTCTTGAATGCATGTTTGGTAAAAAAATTTTGTGTTTCTAATCAGATTTGCTCGATCCTTGCAGTAACTTATCGCTACTCTTTTGACACCTGGCTTTACAAATTTTCTCCCACCAAATTGCACAATCTGTCTCACGAAGAGGATGATGTATTGAACGGTCAATGAACAGGGTTGTGAGTATCGCTAGCGCTCCCGATAGAGATAGTAGCGTCGATATACTTACAGGTAGCGCGAAAAAATCGCCGCTTTGTTTCAAATTTGACTATCGCGACCACTAGCGCTCGGTATCGCCGCTAGTCTTAGCGATAGCGATACAAGCAGAAGAAGACATATCGTTTCATAGCCAGAAACTGTCAAAAATGTCAAGAGTATACATCTGTCCAAATTTTTTTAAGTACTTCAGTCCCGCTGAAACCCCAAGGAAATTCCCTATACCAGTGTTTAAAGTGCCCAATAGTAGTAGATTGCCAAGGAAAGCCCACTGTGTTGTATTCATGTTGTGATAAATCACGAAACAACTTGAAAGCTCATATGAAAGTAAGACATACTACCTTTTCGATATTTCTTTGGATATTATAGACTAGAGCAAACATATTGGCATGTTCGATTCTTTTGTATCTGTTTGCCAAAGTTCAGCAGCAAAGAGAAAAAGGGTGGATGTTGAGGCATGCAACGTGAGTGGATCTGAATCCTGCTCGAGTAGTCATTCACAAATTTCCGTAAAAGAAGGATTTTCAAATACTTTCAAAGCTCGAAAAGCTATATACACTCAGAAGGAATTTGATCATTATATTTGTAAACTACATTGTCGACAGTGTTTTTGCCTGTTAGTCACGTCGAAACTGAATCTTTTAAGGAATTTTATGGAACAGTTAGCCCCAGGTAATTATCAAAACATTTCCCAATAAAACAAAAAATTTTAAACTTAATATATGCTATACTTAGGCTTCATTGTTCCTTCTCGCTACAAGTTGACAACGCATCTGGCCAGAAGTTATGAGCAGGGAAAATTTGATTTGATTGATATCTTAAGCAAAGTTGACCATGTCTGTACCACTGGCCGATCTTTGGACTGCCCCGTGGAGGGAAGTCTTTCATGGGTGTTACTTGCCATTGTGGTCAAAAGAATGGATAGAAGCTCTGTCTGTCTAGCTGTAATACGAGTAAACTGGCAGGACACACTATGACGTGTTAGCCCAAACACTCGATTCAATTAATACGGAATTTCAGCTGGGTGGGAAAATAGTAGTGACGATAACAGACAGTGGCTCAAATTTTTGAAAGCCTTTAGGGTCTTCGGTTCTGAATCAGAATCTGAGCAAGATGACGAAGAATTGATAGAAATAAGAACGATTTTAAAAGAACGGAAGTTGAATAAGACGAAGATACGGTATAGACTGCTACAGTTATTATGCATATTATGTTTCAAATTGGTTTACTTCTAATAGATTCTTGAGGAAATCACTGTGACATTGGTTGCCAGAGAAAATGATGATTTTGAGGAAGATGAATATATCAATTTACCACCACATCGCAGGTGTGCTTGTTACATGGTGTGTCTTATGTGTACAACAGATGTCAAGAAATCATTTAAAAACAAACCATTTCGAAAGATATATCAATCAACTTTGGGAAACACTACAAATTCTTTTCAACAAACAAAGCCGTAGTTCTTATTTTTCAGAGAAAGTAAAGCAATATTTGGGTAGTGTATTGAGATTCAAATACCGGCTCCAATTAAATTAGTAAATTTTATTTTATTCTTCAAGGTGTCCTGTTTGTAATTCCAAACGCGACCAGATGGAATACTTTATTCGACTCAGTCCGACATGTGAAAAAAACTTATCGACGGTAATTAATCTAATGAACAAGAAAAATAGAAAAAAATGCTAAAGCGAAGGAGAGTCTCAATCTGCTAATGTTCTGCCGAAAAGTTACCCATTTTCAAGCCAGCTGATTCAAATTTATTTCTGAATTTGTTTCCATCATGACTCCCGTAGCTTATGCACTTGATTTTTTTGCAAGGAAACAACGTCACAGCAGGGAATTTTCTCCCTACGTTAGTCGTCATCAAACAAAGCTTTATTGAACAAGAAAAATGGTGGAAAAATTATAAGCACGGTTTACCTCTTATGACAGTCTTTTGAATAGTCTATCTTTGAGGTTCGGTGATTTTTTTCAAATACCGATTTACAGTTAGCGTCTGCAGTGCACCCTCGATTCAAATTGGATTGGCTGGATGAATCCAATTACTGACGAGAAATCTCTAAAAGAAGCCATAACCATCAAATTGCAGAACCAGATGACACTACTTGTATCCGGTTCAATGTCCATGGAAACGCGAATCTCACCAGACGACCCAAAGGATTTTTATTCTTCATTGAAAAAAAAACCTCCATCACCTGTGGCAGATCCAATCAAAATTGAACTATCAAGGTTCTTTGAAGAAAAAAAATACCGAAAACTTGCAAGTGTTAAATGCCTAGCCAATAATCAAGAAGCTTTTTTAAAATACAATACGGCCCTTCCGGCGAGTGCTGCTGTCGAAAGAATATTTTCTTTGGGAAGGCAGAATTTTGTCTCCATTGAGAACAAAGCTTGGCGACTTTAATTTTGAAAGGCTTAATATTTTTAAGATCGAATCGAAAGGTTCTCACAGGAAAATAGTTTATTTGAAATGTACTTTATTGGGCAATACAATTTTCTATCAGCATACGCATCGAATTTTAAGTAGCGCAAAAATTTCGCTATCGGTATCGGCGATAGAACGAGCGCGCTAGTATCGCTAGCGGTACCGCCGATATTGAGAGGCCTCAAAATCGCTATCGCAACCGCCGATAGTGAGGCCAGTATCGATTTTCAACCCTGGTGATTGATCTTTTGACATTATCATGATGTATTTTCTCAATATGTTAGGTATTGAGAGAATAATTATAAATGGGGGACCATTCAAATTCAAATTACAAATTGAAGATTATGAGGATACAAAAATAAAGAAAATTATAATAAAGCGAGCTCCAATTAAATAAATCAGAATTAAGAAATAGATATTAAATAGCACAATAAAAGACAATAAAAATATGGAATCAATACGAGAATGGCCCTAGTATAAAACACTGGAATTAAACCAGTATGACACACCCAAAAAATTACTAAAAACAAATGGTTCAGAATACTCGTGTGAAACGCGCCCTATCACGCAAACAAGTGGTTTGTAACACCGGTGTCAAACAACGGTATCAAACCTCACACCGGGGATCCACACCAGTTTAACACCAGTATTGACCCGACAAAACTCCACTATAGGGAGTTGAAGTCACCTAAAATTACTAGTGGTAAGTTTAGTTGTGATGGCTTAAGCAGGCAGTGTTTTTCGAAGGAAGGAATTTCGCTCTTGTATTGCAATAGTGCCTGAAGGTGCATAGATGTTGATAAAAGTAAATTCTCCTACATCAATGGAAATCAGCCTTCCATCAGGATCTAGGAGTTCACGTGTGAAGTGAATTCCCTTCCTGATAAGAAATGCTGTCCCAAGCCTTTTCGGCCCAATATAACTCAAAATGTTGTAGTGGGTTCCAATGACTGAACATCCATGGAATGTCACTTCCTGCAGTCCCACTATATCAAGTTTACCAATCCAAAAAAAAATTGCAATAGAAGTCGACGACGTTCGAAAGAGCGAATACCGTTAATATTAATAGATGCTAACCCTAAGATTTCATTATTGAGTTTTATGAGTTTTTCTAGGCGGTGGCCCAGAATAAGATTGTTGAGAAGCATCAAGTTTTTTTCCTTTCCTAGATTTTCCCTGTGCAGCTATAAAGTTTGCAATTGGGGTGTGTGCAACTCTACTCGGAATTTTACTTTGTGGTAGGGGTGGAAAAGAAGATGAAGAAGCATAATCTGTTTCTATGTTGTCTACTCTTTCCTCAGTATTTTTATTTTGAACCTCGGAGTTTGCAGAATCTGTCACCGGAGGTGGCGGATTCTCCTGGGCTACCTGTCTTCCACTAGGTTGGGTTTCTGGGATAACCTGAGTTTGTTGTACCTCTGTTGAAGGTACCTGTTACTGGAATGTCAATAGTAATTTCCATATCTACCATTTCGGGTTCAGGAGCAACTGACTCATTTTCGGAGCCAACTACATCCTTCTTCCCATCACTTTGGTTTTCCAAAGTAACCGATTTCTCAGACTGCTCGTCCATTCGACTTTTCCCACTCGTGCGGTTTTCTGCACGGGTGGAGCTTTAGTCGGCAAAACTTTCCTGTTCTTTGACAGGGTTGGACAATTTTTACCAATATGTTCACGATCGTCACAGATTCTGCAAGTTCGAATTTGACCACAGTATCTAACTACAGCCTTGTAGCTACCTCTGGTAACGTACGATGGAATGTGCCTTTCAAGAGCCATTCTACAAATAAGCCAAGTGGAAAGAACAGGATAGAGAAACTCACTATCCACAACATGTTAGGATTCCTAACGTAAACCTAAAACGTTTCCCAAATTCTCTAAAAACCACGTTTTTCACAATTCCCAAATTCATTTAGTATGGGATGCCTGAAATTCTGACACACTTTTCCTGCACATTAATATCCTTGATAAGAATATAAAAATCCCTATCATCTATTTTTTTCCTTCTTGATCCCCTGGTGTTCCAAAAGAAATGCATCACAAGCGGCTTCCTTATGAAAAGTTAGCCTATTACAACCTGGTTTTGGGATTCAAAAACTGCAGCAATCCCTATCAAATCCTCTTTTTTTCACTTTCAACGTTTGGATGTACTTGTGTACAGTCCACATAGCAAGTCTCAGGGTTGGGTTATCGAAGTCAATATCGGCACAAACCAATCCACAAATGCCACGGCAAGGGGATAGTGGGAGGGATTGAAAACCAAAAAGCGCTGTCAAAACCACGGAACAACAGCAAATGGCCAAAAGAACAAATGATATATACACAACAATCACAATAATACAACAATACACTTAATACAATTAAAGAAAATACAGTTTGACTTCCAAGGAGCGAAACAAACAATGAAACCGGGGACCAGGTGCGTTTTTGGTTGAGGGTTCAAGGTCCCTCATCGGGCGAGGTGTTATAGTATCATCTGTCAGTCAAGGATCTAAAAGAACTGGTCTAAAACCGCTGGAAAGGTAAATTTCACTAATTATCGGTATTTTCGATAATCAAGGGTTTTTTTACTGTTTGGTGGTTAACCGAGGTGACCGAGCGGTTAAGGTGATGGACTGCTAATCCATTGTGCATTGCACGCGTGGTTTCGAATCCCATCCTCGTCGATAGATTATCAAGCAGTTCGTCACATCTACCGCGCAGTCAATCTGCATTTAATTTTAAACCGATCTGACTAATTTTTGAAAGTTTAGGTTCGAGGTATTAATGGTGTAACGGTTAGCACTTCACACTCTGACTCTTACAATCTGAGTTCAAATCTCAGTAAGACCTAACTTTTGCTAGAAATATACATTTCAAACCAAACAAATTAAAAACTAATACCAGTACATGGCGGCCCGTTCAAGTACGGAAATGGTGTTCTAGTGTTCAGTCGGACTGTTAATGTGTTTTTGTGTACCGATCATTTATTAGAATTGAACCATAGATGTTGAGGATGTTGGAACAGAACGGTAGCCATTCGGCTGAGGAGTGATGTTTGTAATTGCATTAACATACTTGATATTTAAACTTGTATTACTCCTTGTTTTGCTTTCATTTCCCGTACTTGTTCTACATATCCATCATTCCTACTTGCAGGCAGTAAAAGGCGTTTTTTGTTTAAATTTATGGCGCCCATCAGAAGCACTGGTAAGAAGCACGGGCGATGGAAATGCCAGTCAAGGACGTATTTTAAATTCGTCTGGCTGCCATCAGAATCATTGGTAAGCACGGGCAATGGGGGGTTGGCAGTCAAATACGTAAATTTAATTGCTATGGCGGCCATAAAAATCATCGGTAAGCAGCATGCAATGGGGGTTGGCCGTTTGAAGGACGAATATTTAATTGCTATGGCAGCCATAAAACCAGTAAGGACCAGTAAGGAGGCACGGGCATTGGATGTAAGCAGTAAAAGACATTAAAAATATATCCTATGGCGTCGATCGGAACCACTGGTAAGGAGCACGGGCAATGGTGGTTGGCAGTCAAAGGCTACGTATTTTTAATATCTATGGCGGCCATCAGAAACCCTGGTTAGAAGCATGGGTAATGGGGGTTGCAGTTAAAGACTTGTATTGCTATGGCGGCCATCATAAACCCTGGTAAGGAGCACGGTCAATGGGGGTTGGCAGTTAAACACCTATTTTTAATTTCTATGGCGGCCATCAGAAACCCTGGTTAGAAGCATGGGTAATGGGGGTTGGCAGTTAAAGACGTATTTTTTTATCGCTATGGCGGCCATCAGAAACCCTGGTAAGGAGCACGGGCAATGGGGGTTGGCAGTTAAAGACCTATTTTTATTCCTATGGCGGCCATCATAATCATTGATTAAGGAGCACGGGCAATGGTTGTTGGCAGTAAAAGACTTATTTTCAATTCCCATGGCGGCCATCAGAAGTACTGGAGAGAAGCTCGGCCGTACTGAGGTTGTAGCCAATTTTCATTCGTTCCGTTGTAATTTCGACCGGCTGACATTGCTGTCTATTTTCATTTTTTTCAGTTGAAATTCGTAGTTAGTAGTAACTGATGTCTGAGAAAGGAAAATATCTCTAAATCTTGTTTTATGCAGTTGCGTTAAAAATTACACAATGAGTTGTCAGAATTGATGCTGAATTTGATGATGGATGTGTAGAATTCGAGTCAATGCGAGATATTGAAAGACTTGCGTTTCTTATCACGCGATTTTAAATAAAGTCTGCTGAATAATAATAGTAGTCCCTTGACGTAAATCTGAATTTATTTAACCAATAAAAATAGAAGCAAGTTGTTGATCTACTTTACTTGTAATAAAGCTGTTTTCCTCAAATTGTTGTGTTAAGTTAGGATGTCGCGCAATGATGGCAAAAGTATTAGATTCCATCTCCGTGATCAATATTTTTTTAAAATAGTTTATTTATTAAAAAATTCACGTCAAACATTGTTTGTTGTAAGCAAGGATTGAACCACGAATCTTCTTCACGTCGATATTTTCCCTTCCTGTGTCAGTTCTAATGAACACGCCAAAAAAACAACCAGCATTAAGGGACATGCAAAAAGAAAGTACACGACCATTTCTGGAACTTAAGATTTTCTCCACTGGCACTTCGTCTCACAGAATGTTAATCATGAAGGTCAAAAGTTATATCCCTCAGAGTTATCTTACTTGACCTGGATGTAATAGATGCAGCATTCGCAAGAATATGTGATAACACGGACTTGGTACATAAAAATAGCACACATACAGCTTACCCCACAATTAACATACAATTTGGTTGTATCTATACACACATTTAAAAACCCTTATTATGTATGCTAGAACTTTATGCACTCGTGCAGGCGGAATATCTAGGGCAATCCATTGAAGATATCGTCACTAAAATACAAAAACAAGAAGAAGAAAGAAAGAAAGACAGAAATAACCCACTGACTTGTTCGTTTCGCTGTCTATTGCAGAAGTATTGCAGCAGTGTGGCTATTCGCTGAGTGAAAGCGCAGCATCTCAATTACATGCAAGTAGTCCAGGGCGTCTTCCCAAACGGCAGCCGAGTCGATTCCAGCAATTTAGTCCACTGGATTTCTGGAATGCCGGAGTGCCAATGGGTGAGTTTTAAAGGAGAAATGTTTTTCCGCAGATTGGATTGCATAATGGGACGATTTATCAATCGAACGGATCCCTCGCCTTTTCGTCCACTCCAAGAGTCCGACAGTAATTTCGGCTATTCTTGGTTAAGCAGGACGTTGTGTTAAAGCAGAACGTGAACTCGAATTATACATGATCCTCTTCCGGATTTAACATTTTTGTGTGTGTATTACGTCTATGCTATACAGTTGCACTGAACATCCAAACTCCCGGTCTAATGATGAATTTATACGATGGCAAGTTCCAACGGCGGATGCGGATACGTTCTAAAGCCTGCAATGATGCGCCAGCATTACGTCAAGCCTTAGAGAAAGTGCACCCATTTCACCGCCTCAGCTCTTGCAAATCCGGGTACATCAAAAAGCTTTTTATAGAGAAAGAACCCATGTCCATATATTTCCGTCATTCATCACGTGTGTAATGTGGGGCTTCTACTATTATAGCGGCCAGCAAATGCCCAGACCCAGAGGTTCGGCTGCCAAAAGCGACCATTGTCAATCCTTATGTACTTAAACAAATATATGGCATTCCAATCGACTGTGCTGGTACGAGTATATTGAACAACTATTGACAATTCGTTTTAAAAAATGACATTTAGATTTTACATCTTTGTAATTCATAACTGTTGTAAATGTTGTATATTCCACAGAGAGAAAGACGAGAACGATTCCGGACGAAAAATACTGTCCTATCGTCGAAGAATTTTATATTCATCGAATTTTATATTCATCATCCGGAAATGGCGCTCATCCGTTTCATTGTTTTTGATGATGAGTCTATCGGTGATGACTTTATCGGGCCAGTATAACATTCCATTCCCTTGCATTCGGCCTGGTAACTTTCTTTCCTTCTTTTTATATCTTCAAAGTCTGCGTGGAACACCGGGTTTATTTTATTGACTAACGGAGATGTAATCCAAACTGATGTATATTATGATATATTGTTCCACGAAAAAAGGTAAATTTTCCTAGTTATACGTTGTTTTAAACCAAAATAACAACTTTTTTTTATAGGTTTCAGATGATGAAATACTACAATGTGGGGAAATCAAAATAATTAGACAATTAATCGACTACAAAATATTGTCCACAATCAAATTTCGGAAATTGGAACCTTTATTTACAGAAAACAGGACTACAAATGGATTTACTTTGGCTAGTATCGTGGTCATTTAAACATAAAAGACCAGATTTGCAAGGATCCATGGATGCAGCACTGTCAAGCAATATAGCCACCCAGGAAAATCTGAAGTAGTTTTCCTCCCAATGATAGACATATTGGCCAGCGATCTAACGGTATATATATTCAACTTTACCATTTTCATCGCTACTCAAGCACAAAACACATCGCTGCTGTACCCCAATTTGACTTTTTGATCAACCATTGTGGTGGAAAACCAATGTTGATTATTGATATAGCATGTTTTAAAGATAAAATAAAAGTTTCCTCATAACTTTTATAGCAAGGGTATTAATAAGGACCTTAAAAGGGAATTAAGAGCCCGGAAAAGAGTTTAAGCCTGCGTTTCAAAGTGGTTCAAAATACTGGTTTAAAACCGTTTTCCGCACCGCAAACAAGCGGTTATTCACCAGGGGAAATACGGGGTTTATCTTAAAACTGTGTGAAAAATACCCCGGGAAAAACTGGTTTTGCCCCGCAAGATACTTGCTAGGGATTATTTTTAAACTAGGAAGATTTCATACACTTATGAGTTTTTTAGGTTGCATTGGTCATGTCATGGCAGGATCCGGAATCGAAGAAATATTATCGCTCATTTATGCCGAAAATTGGTGTTCCCTCATATGTTAAGTCGAAAGGCTTACACAAGGGCAGTTTGAGGTTTTCTTTTCCTTGAACTTGCCATACAATGCTCTAAGTTGCAAACAACATTGCTCGACCTTAACCATAAAGTGTTGACACCTTTGTATTCAGCCGCTCTTAACGCAAAAACAAAAGAAAAACGACCGAGGCCCCTTCGGCGCTAACGCCCCTCGATACCTCAGACTCTTTTGGCTCTATACGGCAGCACAGTCATGTCGCGTTCTAGATCAAGCTCTAGCAGTTCAAGTTCTAGTAGTGCAGTTTCCAGGCAAAGTCGTTGTTCGTGGTAATCTGCGTGCATCCATCAGCATCCGAACTATCGTCGGCGTGAAGAAGAGGCTCGGCCCAGAGATCATCGTAGCCAGGCACGTGAGGTGGAAGCCAGCAGAGTGAAGAGGATGCTCGACCTAGAGAGCGTCGTAGCCAGGCACGTGAAGAAGTGGCTCGGCCAGCGTTGACGAATTGGCTCGACAACGTGACGAAGGGGCTCGGCAACGTGATGATGAGGTTCGACAACAAGACGAAGAGGCTCGACAACGTGATAGAGACCAGCGTCCCAGAGAGAGTCGCAGCCAGGAACGAGACCAGAACCGCGATCGCAGCCGTACTCCATATACACGAAGCCGTCTCCTATGCCACTATCAAATTCACGGTGTGCCGCAGGAGCATGAGGGAGTTCAGAAGTTGGATGACGTCGTCCGCTGAAAGCATCAGAAGCGAAGCAGCTTCGGGAAAGTTTTATTCCTTATTCGTTAATTCTTCTTTTGAGTTGAAGTGTCCCCGGCTCGATAGCTCAAATGGCCCGTCCCTTCAAGGATCCTAACCTCAAAGGCCAGAACTGTCCAAGGTGGAGGCGAATGAGAAATCTCTCAAACTAGAGCAGTACAAGGTTCTGGATTGTAGCCCGTCCCCTCTTTTTTACGGGAGAAGATGTCCTTAAAGGAAGAATTCAGAGGGTCACCTATGGCCAATGCGGTTGATGCTGCGTTTGCGCTTATGGGGCCACACCTTTCATGGCATCACGGCTAGCCGAAGGGAAAAGTCTGTTAAAGATTTCCGATCCTAAATTTGTGTCGCTTCTATCCGAACCAAGCCGTTTCAAGACTCGCCAATGCGGGGTTCTTTGGTTTGGAAGGACCTTCATCAAAGGAATGGTGAAAGAAGCCAGAGACGACCAACAGCTCAGGATCATCAGCCGTGGAAGTGCCCCCTTCATCGTCTCGGGGGCACGGGAATAGCAGCAGGCGCTAGAGCGATTCGTCCACCAGTTTCCCATCGCAACGGTAGCAGCCGCGACGGGCATTACGGTGTAAAATTTCAATAACGGTGGTTTCAGCAGAGGTGGAACAGCAGCTAGAAAACAACAGTAACAACAACAATCGCGTACGTCAGACTCATCTGTTTCTTTATTTGTTTTGGATTCCGCCGTAGTGGGCGCCAGGCTATGTCATTTTTTGTTTTTTTGGAAGTCGCTATCTAAAGACCCCGTGGATCTTGTCGAAAGTAGGGGATGGGAGTTAAAATTGATTTATTAGTCCTCCTTTTCAAACAATGGCAGGTCCTTAATATGAAGATGGGGAAAATTCAATCGGAAATTTGTGCCAAAGAAGTAGAAAGTTTGCTAGAAAAGGGCGCCATCGGAACCCATGTTCTCGTCAACGGAAGGTTTTTTGTAAGCGGCCTTTTTGTTATAACCAACGTTCGGGCGGTTTTCGCCCTATTGTAAGCTTAAAATCATTAAAGAAATTTGTCCGACCAGAAAAATTTAAAAATGGAGGGCATCAGCTCGCTTCAGGAATTGATCCGCCACAAAGATTTTTTGTTAAAATCTCCCCCTTTTTCGTTAAAACCGAAACCCTGAGGAACTCCATAGATGACATCGAACTGGATGAGAGAATACCCCCTATCAATGACGAAAGATTGGTACCTGCCAGAGAGATAGGAGGCGAACCAAGACAGAGCAGTGCCACCTAAACCGCAGTGAGACGACAAAACGATCAATGAGAATCCCGTGGTCAACCGTGTCAAAAGCCGCACTAAGATCAAGTAGCAGTACGGACACAGCCATCACTACGACTAGCAGCTAAGAGCAGATCGTTCTTGTAAGGCCAGGAGGGCAGTTTCGGGTAGAATGTCCAGCCCTGTACGCCGATTGAGAGGAGGTCGTAGAGTGCTAGGTGTTCATCCAACTGAGAGGACACAACCCGTTCGATCAATTTTGACAAAAATGATAGATTCGTGATTGGTCTGTAGTTCTCTAGAATTTCTCCGTCAAGTTTAGGTTTCTTCAGGATAGGAGTGATGAGGGCCATTCTTGAACTGATGAGGGAAGACACCACTGTACAGAGAAAGATTAGACGATTGATGTGATGGCAGGGCGTGAGTATAATCAGAGACTTCCTGAGCAGAGACGTAGGGTAATTGGATCAATAGCGCATGACTTGGTTGGAGAATCCATGATGAACTTACGAACTTCGTCACATCCCACCATCCTGAAAATCATTAAAACAATCCGCCTCGCTCCATTCGTCGAGAAAGGAGAGTTTCAAAAGGGAGAGTCGTCGAGAAGGATTCTAGGGGCACCGGTTTGGCAAGCGCAACCGTGGGGCCCGACCATTATGGAACGAGCCTGCCAGCCCCCCCGTATCATTTGTCCGGAGATAGCATTGCTCTCGGATCCATTGGGCAACCCTCACCCTCTTCGGGATCGGGGATCCCTCCTGTTAGCCGTTTGGATGTTGTACGGAAACGTTTCAAAGACAGCGGCCTTTCGGAGCGAGTGGTCCAGCTGCTCGTGGGAAGTAATCGTGACACCACATCAGCTTGCTACCAGAGCTCATGGAACGGTTGGCTCTGTTGGTGCGCTCAACGGAATCAACATCCCTTGTCTGCTTCTTAAACCGTCGTCCTAGATTTTCTGTCCGATTTGCACGGAGAGGGTAAGGCATATAGATCGATAAACGTTTTTCGATCTATGCTATCGGCTACTCTCGATAAGATAGAGGGATTTGACGTGGGTAAGCACCCTTTGGTCATAAAACTTATGCTGGGCATTTTTAATTCTAACCCTTCGAAACCCAGATATAGCTCCTTCTGGGATATAAACTCGGTATTATCTTTTCTGGAAGGTCTCGGTCCAGACACCTCCCTATCGTTTAAGAACATATCATCTAAATTGGTAATGCTTCTCGCCTTGACTTCTCTTTTCAGAGTGTCGGAGATCGTGGCCATCGATTTTAGATCGATCGCCTTTTCCGGTCCGGTTGTTAAATTTGCTCTGAGCCGACTGAGGAAGTCCCAGCATAAAGGTTCCCTACAGGTTTTTTCCTTGAATCGTCTTAATTCGTCGCCTCTAATTTGTCCGGTCTCATGCTTGAAACGTTACATTTTCGTAACGAGAGATTTTAGAAACGAGTCTACGAATTCCGGCTTGATTTTAGGTCTTAGATCGCCCCATCCGCCTATCCGCGCATCAATTATTGGGCGCTGGATCAAACTCTTACTTTCAGAGACAGGGGTCGACACGACTATTTATTCCGCCCACTCTACGCGTGGGGCATCGGCTTCGAAAGCCATGAGCGCCGGCCTTTCAATTGAATCAATTTTGCGGACCGGTAGTTGGGCATCCGAGTGTGTATTTTCTAGACACTACAATCGGCCAATAAATGAGGAGACATTTGGAGAGGTCACTTTCGCCGGAGAATGAGATGAGCTTTAAAATCACTTTATGGTTAAGGTCGAGCAATTTGAATGCAATTGAGATTGGTTGCAAAGAAGTGAGACCTTAAGGTTTCCCACCCTCCCACTCCTGAACTAAATTTGTTATATCTCTTTCTTTTTTCCAGAGGACGCGGTCACCAGCACGGTTCCCGCAACAATAATTATTCGACCGGTTACGGATACCCATTTTTTCAAGAAGAAGATTCTATATTATTTTTTGGTCGAAAAGGTCTAAGGTATCGAGGAGAATTAGCACCGAAGGGTCCTCGATCGTTTTTCTTTTGTTTTTGCGTTAAGAGTGGCTGAATACAAAGTGTCAACACTTTATGGTTAAGGTCTCACTTCTTTGCAAGCAATCTCAATTCACGAGAATACAATTTTCAAAAACGACAATATCGTGGTATGTAAAAAAAAGTAATTTGATTTATATTTCATTACAACTAACTCATTTGAACGTTTTACAAATGTAGGAATGCAAATACAGTGACAGTACTCAATCAAACGCTGATGATGACAAACGTCTACAAAGTTGACTGTGATAAAATTAATCGTCTGTAGGGGAGACCGGGGTGTGTGGGGCACTTTTTGTTTTTTCGCTGCCAAATTTTTTTAAAGATAAATTGAGAAAAAATAAAAGCATAGGAGTGATTCCCTGTTATTTGTTTATGTTTGGTAATTTTTTTAAATTTTTTCTTAAATGTAAGTGTAAGTTATTCAATAAATGTAAAGAGAAAAAAAAAAAAAAAAAAAAAAACAGGGTTAAATGGAACAGAGGCAGGGGCCAGCATTTTTCTCTGCAACGGCTGAATTATGTTTATTAAAACAACCACTTGTAAAAAGGAAATTTCTTTCTCTTTCAGAAGTGCTGTCTCTTAATTTGTTATATGGAGTATAAGTGGAGATAATATAAAAAAAGTAAGATGTCAATAAAAATATTTTTCAAAATCCATTTTTTGAATTTTCCATAAAACTCGAAAAA